>CM076578.1:1525888738-1526366195 GCA_034641835.2 Pinus albicaulis
GAAGGTACTGCATATAAAGTATGGAAGATAAGCACAACAGGGGAAAAAATACTTGGTTTCGCCATCACATTCGAGTCATATATGGTTCACAAGAAAAATATCTGTGTTTTATGTAGAAGCATGACAAAAATTCAGTGTGCCAAATTTTATTTTTCCTAAAAGCTTAGTTTTCAGAAATATACAACATATAGAGCTAGAGAGTCAGGCATACCATGATAAACAATTTTGATAAATGAATTGTGCTACAATATTCAATATTTGCCAAATTTAATTTACTTTGATGATACGTTGTATCAGCAAGCTTCACAAAGAAGCTTATTTGTTAGCATGAGCCTCACTGAGAATTTCCACCATGAAGCCAACAAAATTGATTGCTAATGCGATCTGGCCATCATTTTATCATAAAACTATTGAAAATGATGTTGAAACTGAAGACAAGAAGGTGTTGGACGATATTTGAAAGCACAACAAATGCAATTATGGGATCTTCTTGTCAAGGCAGGGAGAGTTACAAAATAAATCCCGGTAGCTAAAGTCTAAAGTTTTTCAGCGTGCAATCCAGAACATGAACATGCCCTATCAATTCGTGAAGATGATTAGAACAATGACTAAAGAAGATTTATTATTCATTTGATTAAGATTCTAAATTAGATTCGGTTGAATCTTATTTTTCTGGTTTTGCTATGGGTTATGACGTATTCTTTTGAATTTTGTCTTTCATAAAAGGGCATACTTAGGCAAAGACCAGGGTTTAAATGTTTACATATTTAAGCAATAAAAGATATTTGATGTAATGATTCTATTTGCTATTGCAATAGAACCGTGCTTGTTCCTGTAGCTTGCAGATATGAAACTAAACTTAAAGGGGTTTTTAGGGCCACTTTTCCAAGAAGTGTCACACAATTCTGGTGACCGTTCATTTTTTTTATCCAACGACGGGACTGGTCCCTGCCTCCACACAACCCAACTTGAAAAAAAAACTCTGAAGGTTTCCAAATAATTATTAATAAACTGGCCTTTAATAACCTAGATCATTAATCTTAAGCTTTTTCAACAAAAATCGAAGAAGCACCTGAAATTCCATGGGGCATGCAAAGAGCTGAGTTAACTTTACTGGATAACAACAAGGCAGTGGCAGAGTAGTGCGCTTTTCCATTCACCAATTATCCTAACACCCTCATCTGGTAAGGCACGCCCTCTCTTCAGGCCATGTGGAGATAAATTAACGAGTTGTTTTTATTGAGATTTTTTTTAAGGTTTTTTAGGTGGATTTTCAGGTCTAATTTCTCTAAAGTCTGGTAGGAATTCATTGAAAATAGAAGTTTGATGGATAACTTTGCACAATTAAAATGCCCTAGTAGATTTTTAGATGTTGAATCCATATATACAATCAAAAAATCAATTTAAATAACACAAATCAAGATTTCACACCAAATATTTTGATAAGATTCTAGTAGCTAAAACTCCAAAATATCCCACTAAAGACAACTCCATAAATAAATTTTTAACTTTCGATCCATATTTACGTGTACCATGCAGATACACACATCTGGTCAGAGAGGCCTTAATAATGTAGATCAGTAGGTTTCCTGACAAATATCAAAGAGAGACCTCGATTTCCATTGAACATGTCAGGGTGCATTTATTGGTTAAGAACAAGGCATTGACAGAGTAATGGTTTTTTTTCCATTCTCCAGTGAGCTACCCCAGCCCCTGGAGCAGTTGCTCTTGATATCTTTGGCACAATGATCTGCGCCCTCTTCTGGCCTTGTGGCCATGTAAAACCATAATAATGGACTTCTACTATTTACTCCCCTACCCACTATGGAGCTATTTTCTTGGATCCTTTTGGAGAGGGTCATTTGGATAGTATCCCGAGTCACTTGGACTGCTACACAAATGCATAGACCTTTATGACAAAATTCGTAAATGGCCTGGGAAAACATCACAGTGATATCATGGGTAGCTAATAAGCTGAGAGCTGCGTACAAGCTTTGAGACTAACCAGCCGAAATTCGAAATTATGATCACTGGTTACAATGTCAAACCCAGAGAAGTCATTAGATGGCACAGACCATATAAATCCTTAATTGTATGATGCCGAACATGAACATACCTTGCAATCAAGAGTTTGGGTTCCTATGTCTTTTGAGGCTAGGGCATCCTGTAGTTCCTCTGTTCCAATTGCAGAAAACAAAACCCACATTCAACCTCAAAAATGCATTTGGTCAATGGCATGGATGAGGAATTACAAAATCAAAACCATTCAACGCAACACCATACCTGAAACAGGCGATCACTCTGTTCTGTCGTCTTCCAGAGGTTCATAGTTTTCTTGTCTTCAGGGATGGTTTCGTTGTACATATTCACCCCTGCCGTAGCCTAAAACCCCATGACCCTGCTTGACGTTACTATCTCCGCCCGAAAACCTGCATCGCAATAGTTCAAAACTCAAATTTAAACAATTGGGCCGATCCTTTAAGATTTTGGCTCCCTCCCGCTTCGGCCTCCATATGACCCAGGTCAAAGAACCACAATTCAAAGCAAGAAGGGGCCTACTGTTTTAGCAATCGGACGCAATACTGGCCATCCGATCTAGCTCAAATCGACGGTGCGGCAATCAACCTCTATGGTGGGTCCGCGCGCAGTCGATCGGCGGTTTTCATAGCTCCACCACTTTATTTCCCTCCGATGCAAGCACAGCCGTTGATCTTGTTTCAAGATCGAACGGTCCTGGGTTGATCGCAGCCCTGCTTTCAATCGTAATCGGAACATAGAAGATGTGCCACTCCCGCTCTACCCACTCCGCTTTCCGACTCCGATTGTCGATTCGGGTCCCACCTCCTGTGGTCGTGTCATCATGTTCCACAAGTGTACGCTGCGTTCTTCCTCCACCATTCATGTGTCCTGATGACGTGTCATGGTTTATGAACCCTTAGCCCGTTCATTCATTGTCGCCCCATTGTTTTCTGCCTCGTCACTCTCCATTTCTTCATTGTGTTCATATGTTTCCTGTCACCCTGCATCCTCTCAATGTCTCGCCTAAAATGTATTACCGACTTCATGGCCGCTGTTGTAACCACACTCCATATCGCCGAGTCATTTTTCTCTAATGATTTGCGGGTTTTGCAGGTTTTAATTTGGCTTTGTTGGCGCTTTAACTTTCCGCCTCCATTGAAAGATCTAGAGCGTAACAAAGGACAGATCATACTGGCAACAATTAAAGGAAGGAGCCGAGGGTAGGTGGGAGAGATGACCACCATTAAAGAAGACATGGATATGAACTCTCAGAACTCTCCAGATGCATCCGCCCCGCATTAAAGATCCAGGATTCAAATCCATAGCCGAAAGCCGAGAGTACAGTACTAAAACCCAGATTGTTCCAAATCTCTTACGGCAGCAGATTTTCTTTCAGCCGCGGGCAACAAATTGTATATATCTTATTACTCCCATCTTGTATATAAGGAGATTTTATCTCCCAGCATTTATTTCTTGAACAGGTTGTTCAGTACCATCATTTATAGCCAGTCATTCATAAGAGAAGGCGCGAATGTTTTCCGCCATTTGGTTTAAAACTGAGTCATTAATTGTGCCTCGTTTTCCTCCTCCTCGGGAAGTTTCTGTCTTCTCTATAAATACTCAAAAATAAGACATTGTATAGGTTCCAGATTTCTGTCAGCAAACTGTGCAACGAGAAGACTACTGTATTCATCTTGTAATATTTCTGTATGAAGTTTCAGAGCCCGTAGGGTCTTAGTGAGGAGGGGTTATAACTGTATTGAGGATTCTGGTCTTTGATATCTCACAGTATGTAACTTTTCTTATGTGTTAATACATTGCCACTTTTCATGCAATTTGTCTTCTTGTATCATGTTCTAGAATGCGAGTGGCTCACTAGTTTGCAGTAAGGATTCATCTTAAGTGGTGCCCTTCCTGGAATTAGTTAAGCGCTTTAAATAGGCCTAGAAGTGATATGTTGTTCCATGTTCACTCTCTCATATTTTCTGCTATATTAGTGGCTTAAGGATTCGTAAATTGGTGCGCCCTTCTGCCAGTAATATCTTCTTATGTTTCCTCATTGCACTCACTTCCTGATATTTGACTTCTGTGATATATTAGTTGTATCGGCCCTCTTTACAGTAAGCGGTCTCTTAACTGTCTGATACTTTCATGCTGAAGTGTTACATAATGTTCTTACATTATTCTTATCTATGTGTCAGCTTCTGAAAGAGATTGGTCCCATTTCAATTTTCGGTTTCCTTGTTTCTAACAAGAGATAGTAAGTGAGCTCCTTGGACTGACAACCCAAAATATAAAGAGCTCCTTGCTATATTAAGATGTCCTAGGCACTGGTCTATGGCAACTCTAGGCTGTCTCTAGGGGGGTGACAAAATCATCCACAACATCTTTCTGGCGCCGTCGCCGGGGAACGAATTCAAGAATATCTGTTTCCCTGGGTTCGACATCCTATATTCACTCTCTAATCAGGTGAGCACAGAGAGGTGAAGAGTTGTAGATTTCTCACCTTGGCGACTCCACTGGTCTTTATTTGATAAATTTTTGGAAGTTCTAGCTTCCCGGAGGCCCCATTTGAGGTCGGATACCTCACCACCGAAAACACCCGTGTCTGACCCAGAGAAGATCATTCATAGAAGGAGTTGGAAAGAGAAGAAGTCGGTTCGTTCCGAAAATTCTGAATATTCTGTTGAAGATCATCTGCCCTCTTCTTCTCAAGAAGTTAGAACAGAAAAACCCGAGTTTCACTCAGAAACTCCACGTAGAGGAAACGCCTGGATTGAAGGAGGATCCCACCCTACTTTCGAGGCTGAAGAAATTAAAGAAGTCACAGAAGTAGCTACTATCAACCGTGAGTTATTCCCTTCTACACCTCAGGCTTCTGTGCAATATATTCCCATTGTTATTCATACTTCACTTCCTCCTACTTCTCTCCCTTCATCTGTATCTCAAATTGTTGTGCAACCCCCACCTCCCCCAATGGCCAATGTCCCTGCTTTTCTGTTAAATAAATATGCTCCTCTGGCTCTACCCCCAGTACTGCATGATATGCCACAAGATTACCTGAAGATCCTACCGAGGTTTAATGGTGAGAGTGACATTGATGCTCAGAAGCATCTCGAGACCTTCTGCTCTTTCACAGAGAACTTAAATGTTGAACATCTGGATGTGGTTTTGAGGTTGTTTGTGCAGTATTTAGAAGGCGAAGCCAGAAAATGGTTTAAGACATTGGGGAATAATTCCGTGACTACCTGGGACCAAATGGAAACTGCTTTTCTCAGGAAGTGGGGGGAAAAGAAAGATTATGGAATGTGCCTTACTGAATTTAATACCATGAAGAAGAAACAGAATGAAGGGGTATCAGAGTTCATCAAGAGATTTAACAAGTTATACCTGAGCCTACCTCCCGAAATGAAGCCACATGAAGCTGCGGCCAAAGTTGTTTTCATAGCAGCTTTTGACTCCGATTTTGGTTTCTCGCTGCGGGAAAGAATGCCTGTCACCCTGGATGATGCTCAAACAGATGCTCTAGAATTGGAGGCAAATTTTTCCGCCACTGGTAAGTCAAAGGGAAAAGTTGAGCAAGATACTAGAAGGAGAGGTAAAGAAGAGGTTTCTACCTCCAATCATGACAAAGACTCTAACAAAATGGATGAGATAAGCAAGATGATAAAGAAAATGGTCAAGCTAGAGCTGGAAGCTAAGAATGCAGCTCCCAGGAACTATTATAATGCTCCAAACAGAGGATATAATCCTCAGTACAGAAAGCCCCCGTTACAGATAATGCCAAGAGAACAACAAGACCAGGTACCTCATCCCTTGTACCTGGAGGGACCAGCAGATGACTCCGCTAGAGATGCAGCTTATAAACTTGAAGATTCAAATCTGGCCTTCTCAAATAATGATGATATGGAGTGCCCCCTACAAGAAGAAGACGAAGAAGCAGAGATTGACCATTACTGCAAGCAATTTGCTGATTTCATGGAAGCACAATTCAACGTCAAATATGATCTCAGATCCTCAAGGAAGAGGACCAGAACTCAGGAGCAAGAAGAAGAAGGACCACCTCAGAAAGAGGCATCTGCTCAGAAGGAATCAGCAGCAAAGAGATGTATAGAAAAAGGTAAGAATCTTCTGAATACCCCCTTGCAGTCTAATGATCAAGTTCCCTCCTCTTCTAAACTAGTTGGCCCCCCTAATGCTGAGCCAATGTCAAAAGAAGTCAAATCTTCAGTTGAAAATAGGGAGTCCAAAGAAGTAGCGCTAGAAAAGCCCACATCTGCTTTCAATTTGCAAAAAGAACTTGAGAAGATTAAGATTCCTGTTCCTCTGACTGAATTATTAAAACAGCCTGCATATCAGTCTCAAGTTACCTCTTTCATTCTTCCTCCTGAACTACCTATTGCACCCGATAGTTTAAATCTTCAAGAAGAAAGACCCATGGTAGTCTTTGGCCCACATGTCGAGGAGATAGATCCTTCTACTCCTCCTTTTTATGTATCCCTAGTCATTCATGACCTGCTGTTACACAACTGCATGTTAGATTCTGGGGCCTCCCATAATCTCATGCCTCTCTCTGTCATGGAGCAACTAGGGCTGCAAATTACGAGACCATATAAAGATTTATATTCGTTTGATTCTAAAAGAGTAAAATGCCTGAGAATGATTAAAGATTTGGCGGTTAATTTGGCTCAAATCCCAGCAAAAAGTGTGGTCATGGACATCGTGGTTGCTGATATCCCAGCCCGCTTTGGCATGCTGTTGTCAAGGTCCTGGGGTACCAAGATTGGGGGGTCAATCAAATTGGATCTAACATATGCTACTGTCCCAGTCTTCGGAGGTCAAGAAAGGAGGTTATACAGGGAGACCAGATTTGTCAAAACGGTAACCAGGGCTGACTGCTCAGATAATTCCCCAATTTATAACAAAGAAGGGGACTTTTCATGTTTTATGTTGGAAGAAAATCAGGATTACGCACATGAGACCCTTTTTGGTCAAGTTCAGGCTGAGCAGCCTAAAGAAGAGCAGGAATCAGGAATATGGACTTTGCATTTTGATGGAGCTAATTCAAGGGAGGGTAATGGAGCAGGAGTGTTGTTGATTTCCCCTGCAGGAAAATGGGTCCCACTGTCTTTTAAATTGGAATATGAGGCTACAAACAATGTGGCTGAGTATGAGGCATTATTACTGGGGCTGCAGACAGCGAGAAACATGGGCATCCACTGTCTAAAAGTGTTTGGAGACTCTGAGCTAGTCGTAAGGCAGATTAAAAATGAATGTCAAACTAAGCATCCTCGGCTCAGAGCATATAGAAATGAAGTATGGGACATGATAGAAAACTTCTTTTCAGCATTTAACATACAGTTCATGCCCCGGGAGCAAAACAGAATAGCAGATTCTCTTGCGGTAGCTGCCAGTACTTTCCGTCCTCCTCAGAATCCACTCCTAAGATATGAGGTGGAGGTACGTTACAGACCATCCATTCCAGACAATATAAAGCATTGGCAGGTATTCGAAGATGATGAACAGATGAAAAGATTTATAGAGACTGTGGGAGAATTCTCCAATATGGAGATTGATGATAATGGAGAAGAAGAAGTTGAAAATATTGCTGAAAATAAATGGGAAGAAAGAATAGCAGGTAGTAAAGTGCTGCAGCTAAAGGGTAATGTCATACCTAGAGGGTTGGTACCACTAGAGAAGTTGTTCAATAAAGATGACGTACCCGTGCAGCCAAATAAAGTAGTAGAAGATAATCAAGTAGGAGATTTGAATCTGGGTACTTCCACTGACCCCAAAATTGTTAAATTGTCCAAAAAAGTCCCAGAAGGATACAAAGAAAAGTATTTGAAGTTGTTTCAATCTTACAAAGATGTTTTTGCTTGGTCCTATGAGGACCTAAAAACTTTTGATGTAAATATTATACAGCATAAGATTCCGTTGAGGGAAGACGCAAAGCCATACAAACAGAAGCTCAGGAAAATAAATCCTTTGCTTCTTCCTTCTATTGAAAAAGAAATCAAGAAGTTGTTGAAAGCCAAGATAATCGTGCCACTAAGGTACTCAGAATGGATAGCGAATCTTGTCCCTGTCCGAAAGAAGAATGGAGAAATAAGGCTGTGTGTAGACTTCAGGAATTTGAATAGGGCATCTCTCAAAGATAATTATCCACTGCCTAAAATGGACCACATCCTGCAGAAAGTAGTGGGAGCATCCAGAATGTCAATGATGGATGGATTTTCGGGTTACAATCAGGTAGCCGTGTTCCCAGAAGACCAGAAGAAAACTGCATTCACCACGCCATGGGGAACCTTTATGTATGCGAGGATGCCATTCGGATTGATCAATGCAGGGGCTACTTTTCAGAGGGCAATGGACATAGCTTTTGTCGGAGAACAGGACAAGTTCTTGGTGGTGTATCTTGATGATATCACAGTGTTCTCTAAGAATGATGATGAGCATATTGTGCATTTGAGAAGAACTTTCGAAAAATGCAGAAGGTATGGCCTTTCTCTTAATCCCCAAAAATCTTTGTTTGCATTAGACGAAGGAAAACTCTTAGGACATATCGTGACTAAGGATGGTGTAAAAATTGATCCTAAGAGAGTTGAAGTGATAAAAAGCATTCCTTTGCCAAGAAATAAGAAAGAAGTACAGGTGTTTTTGGGGCGAATAAATTTTTTGAGAAGATTTATCCCTAACTATGCAGAGATAGTTAGGCACATAACCAATATGTTGAAAAAGGAAAATGAAGTAAAATGGTCCCAGGAGTCTAGAGATGCATTCACAAGGATAAAACGGGCATTCGCTGAAGCTCCTGTGCTAGCAGGGCCAGATTACAAAAAGCCATTTATGATTTTCTCATTTGCTTCACCCCATACAATTGCCGGAGTGTTATTACAGAAAAATGAAGAAGGATATGAACAGCCCATAGCTTTCTTCAGTCAAGTGCTTTATGATGCTGAATTGAAATATAATATACTGGAGAAGCAGGCATATGCCCTGGTAAAGTCCCTTAAAGCTTTCAGAGTTTATGTTTTGCAGTCTCACATTACAGCCTATGTCCCTACCGCGGCAGTCAAAGACATTCTGGTTCAAGGAGACAGCGAAGGTAGAAGGGGAAGATGGATTGCAAAAATCCAAGAGTATGATTTGGATATAAGGCCTACTAAGTTGGTGAAAGGACAGGGACTCGCCAAGATGTTATCTGAATCAAATCATCAAGCTTTGGGCATTAATCTGTCTGTGATAGCAAATGAAGAATCAGAAAAAGAAGAAGAGCAACATGGACTAGAGACGGCTACTCAAAAGATACATGTGAAATATCTGACTAGTCCTTGGTATAAGCAAATAGTTGAATATCTGTTAACACTTAGCTGTCCTCCAGGATGTGACAAGGCGAAATACAGAGCTGTAAGGATGAAATCTCAGAAATACGCAATTGCCAATGGACAGCTCTATTGGAGAGACCCTCTAGGCATATTACTTTTATGCCTCACCGAAAACGAAGTGCAAAATGTAATGACAGAATTTCATGAGGGGATATGTGGAGGACATTACAGCTGGAGGGCAACAACCCATAAAATCTTGAAGGCCGGTTTTTACTGGCCGAAATTGTATTCAGATACTTTTGCTTGGGTCAGATCGTGTGACAAATGCCAAAGGTTTGCGGAAAGACAGAAATTAGCAGCATTGCCCTTGATCCCTATTCATGTAAATGAACCATTTCAGAAATGGGGATTAGATTTTATAGGAGAGATACATCCCCCATCAAGTGGCCAGCATAAATGGATATTGACAGCCACAGACTATTTTACGAAATGGGTGGAAGCCATACCTACTAGAAATGCGACAGATGCTGTAATAATGAATTTTATAGAAGATAATATCATATCCAGGTTTGGCTGTCCTGCAAGAATTGTAACCGACAACGCACAGGCTTTCAAGTCTGCCAGGTTCGTAAAATTCTGCCAAAAATACAACATCATCCTTACTCATTCTACAGCATATTATCCACAGGGAAACGGTCTAGCAGAGTCATCCAATAAAACCCTGGTGAGAGCCCTAAAGAAGACAATAGCTGAGAATCAGAAGAACTGGGATTCTAAATTAAAGTTTGCCCTATGGGCAAATAGGATAACCAGCAAAAGAGCCACCGGAAAGTCACCTTATGAGCTGGTGTATGGGCGGGCTGCAGTGTTTCCTTTGCAATTAGCATTGCCAGTAGCACGTTTCATGCAAGAGAACCAAGAAGAACCAGATAACATGATCCGAAGAATTAATCAGCTGGTAGAATTGGAGGAGACAAGGAACCAGGTAAATCAGAGACTAATAGAATACCAAGAGAAAATGAAGAATGTCTTCGATCAGCACGCGAAGGATAGAAATTTTCAAGTTGGAGACCTGGTTCTTAGATGGGATGTTCGCAGAGCAGAAAAGGGCAAACATGCTAAATTTGATCCATTATGGTTTGGGCAATTCAAAATAGTAGAGCTGGGGAGAAACAACACCTTTACTTTAGAAAATCTACAGGGTGATTTGTTGGATGCGCCCGTGAATGGCCAGTTCCTCAAGCCTTATTTTCAATTCTGATCTAGGCTAGGAATTCCTGGTTGTATATACTGTATATAACTTGCTTTAGTTTTTATTTCTTCTTTTTATAAAGGAAAAGAACGCTGATAATTACTTGAAGTAAAAGTGCAGGAGAATTCAAAATAAGATGAGATAATTGATGGTCTGCATGTTCTCGACATGTCCGAGGACGAACATGCCGTCCCCAGATGGAGCCGATGTTGTACATATTCACCCCTGCCATAGCCTAAAACCCCATGACCCTGCTTGACGCTACTATCTCCTCTCAAAAACCTGCATCGAAATAGTTCAAAACTCAAATTTAAACAATCGGGCCGATCCTTTAAGATTTTGGCTCCCTCCCGCTTCGGCCTCCATATGACCCAGGTCAGAGAACCACAATTCAAAGCAAGAAGGGGCCTACTGTTTCAACAATCGGACGCAATTCTGGCCATCCGATCTAGCTCAAATCTACGGTGTGGCAATCAACCTCTATGGTGGGTCCGCGCGCAGTCGATCGGCGGTTATCATGGCTACACCACTTTATTTCCCTCCGATGCAAAGCACAGCCGTTGATCTTGTTTCAAGATTGAACGGTCCTGGGTTGATCGCAGCCCTGCTTTCAATCGTAATCGGAACACAAAAGATGTGCCACTCCCGCTCTACCCACTCCGCTTTTCGATTCCGATTGTCGATTCGGGTCCCACCTCCTGTGGTCGTGTCATCATGTTCCACAAGTGTACGCTGCGTTCTTCCTCCACCATTCATGTGTCCTGATGACGTGTCATGGTTTATGAACCCTTAGCCCATCCATTCATTGTCGCCCCATTGTTTTCTGCCTCGTCACTCTCCATTTCTTCATTGTGTTCACATATTTCCTGTCACCCTGCATCCTCTCAATATCTCGCCTAAAATGTATTACCGACTTCATGGCCGCTGTTGTAACCACACTCCATATCGCCGAGTCATTTTTCTCTAATGATTTGCGGGTTTTGCAGTTTTTAATTTGGCTTTGTTGGCGCTTTAACTTTCCGCCTCCATTGAAAGATCTAGAGTATAACAAAGGACAGATCATACTGGCAACAATTAAAGGAAGGAGCCGAGAGTAGGTGGGAGAGATGACCACCATTAAAGAAGACAGGGATATGAACTCTCAGAACTCTCCAGATGCGTCCGCCCCGCATTAAAGATCCAGGATTCAAATCCATAGCTGAAAGCTGAGAGTACAGTACTTAAATCCAGATTGTTCCAAATCTCTTACGGCAGCAGATTTTCTTTCAGCCGCGGGCAACAAATTGTATATATTTTATTACTCCCATTTTGTATATAAGGAGATTTTATCTCCTAGCATTTATTTCTTGAACAGGTTGTTCGGTACCATCATTTATAGCCAGTCATTCATAAGAGAAGGCGCGAATGTTTTCCGCCATTTGGTTTCAAACTCAGTCATTAATTGTGCCTCGTTTTCCTCCTCCTCGGGAAGTTTCCGTCTTCTCTATAAATACTCAAAAATAATACATTGTGGAGGTTCCAGATTTCTGTCAGCAAACTGTGCAGCGAGAAGACTACTGTATTCATCTTGTAACATTTCTGTATGAAGTTTCAGAGCCCGTAGGGTCTCAGTGAGGAGGGGTTATGACTGTATTGAGGATTCTGGTCTTTGGTATCTCACAAGATGTAAATTTTCTTTATGTGTTAGTACATTTTCACTTTTCATGCAATTTGTCTTCTTTGTAGCTTCATGTTCTAAATGCGAGTCATCTGTCATTTGGCGTAAGGATTCATCTTAAGTGGTGCCCTTCCCGGAATTAGTCAAGCGCTTTAAATAGGCCTAGAAGTGATATGCCGTTCCATGCTCACTCTTTCATATTTTTCTCGCTATATTGGGTGGCTTAAGGATTCGTAAATTGGTGCGCCCTTCGCCAAGAATAATATCTTCTTATGTTTCCCATTGCACCTACCGATATCCGACTTCCGTGATATTAGTTGAATCGGACCTCTTTACAAGAAGCGGTCTCTTAACTCGTTCGATACTTTCATGCTGAAGTGTTACATAATGTTCTTACATTATTCTTATCTATGTGTCAGCTTCTGAAAGAGATTGGTCCCATTCAAATTTCGGTTTCCTTGTTTCAAACAAGAGATGGTAAGTGAGCTCCTTGGACTGACAACCCAAAATATAAAGAGCTCCTTGCTATATTAAGATGTCCTAGGCACTGGTCTATGGCAACTCTAGGCTATCTCTAGGGGGGTGACAAAATCATCCACAACAATAAGGCAGTCATCGAGTCATCTAAGAGACTTTTTTTCCTAAAAACAAACTGAAATTTCTATGTCCAAATCACACGAGACCTCGAACAACAACCAGCACCACATACCTCCACGGCAGTAGCAGAAACACTCCAAGATCTTCGCTCAGTCTTTCGTCCACCGAAGAACATAGAGCCACCAATCTGGCACAACAATCCATCGTCCATTTAAAGGTATTATCCAATCTTTGCAGCTTTCCACGTACCAACAAGACATCCTTATCAAAAACCTAAAAAATCACGACTCCTGTTATGCGAATACTGTCTGTACTGGCACAAGTAACTTCTGTTAGTGGCTTATCAACCCTGTACCTGCGCAGAATGGAAGAAGTAGTGTGAGAAGGAGCAACGCACTCGCCATTCATTTCGAATCCAACAGTAAAATATCTGTGAATGTGGCAGAGAGTTCAAAACTGAGGCGTGTTTTCAAGTGGGCACGAGCTCAATCGCACATAAAATACTCTCAGATCCAGCCACTGATTATTCTCAGGGATAAGCTTTCTTCGCGCCATATCCTCTTCAAAAGACTCCATGAATTTCGTTTCAAGCTTCGTTGAAACTCAAAGCAAGAAACCCAAAGAATCTAATCCATTTTCTCATATAAACAATGGGGAGAAAATTTTCTCATATAAACAATGGGGAGAAAGAAGTAAAAGAATCGTTAATCTAAAGTGAGTTGTTTTTAGTGTGACTTTAAGTTTCGTGTGCCCTAACTAGCTGAAAAATTTGGGGTAAAAATCTAGTTTTTGTTATTTACTCTAGTTTTTTATTGGTTTTTTATTCCTATATATGGATTCAAGACCCTCAAAAACCCGTAGGCACTTCCATCAGGCAAGGTTAGCAATCAAATTTCTCTTTTCAATAAATTTCTACCAAATTTGTGAAAAAATTACACATCGTAAAAAAAAACAACCATAAAAATCTTTTAAATAATTTAATTTTGAAAAGAAAACTACCATAAAAGTCTTTAAAAAATCGCAAAAAAAAGACTCCAACTGCCCATTCAAGAGTTTGAATTTGTATAAGGATTGAATGGAGTGAGAATATGTTTAAAAAAATCTTTTTGGCCTCTATTGGTTAACAGTTGGTACATTCAAACTCTGAAGACCACGTGCCTGCCATTCGAGGGGAGTGAGATATCGTATCCCCCGTCGTTGTTTTGGCTATGGACACCGTGTTCCCATATGCACATAGTACGAATAGTGGGAGGTTTTGTTACACAGTTTTATTTGGACATAAATTTTATAGGTATAGGTTAATTAATTAAATTTTCCAAGGTTTTGTTACAGAGTTTTATTTCGACATAAATTTTGTAGGTACAGGTTAATTAATTAATTTTTTTCCAAAAAATTGGAATTGGTAATTGGGACAAGTTATTTAATTATTTTTTTCTCCGTGAATATTTAGGCAATTGTTTGTTTTTTTTTCTGAAAATTATAGAAATTCTAGCAAAATTTTAATAAAATCTTGCAAGGATTTTTGTAAATTCAGATTATATCTATCAAACTTTAAGATTTTGGGTGTTCTATAGGTTCTTAATGGTGCTGAATCCATTTTCACTATCAAAAATATGATTCAAATAATTATCAAACTTCAAGATTTTGGGTGCCCTTGAAGTTTTTAATGGTGCTGAAACCATTTCCACCATAAAAAACATGATTCAGAGACTCCTCACAAGATTTCTTAAAGTGTTTTTTGCCCAGATTTAAGCCATTTTTAACTGTGTTGACAATTAAAAAACTCCAATATTTATTAGAATTAGTAATTTGTAGAAATTATTTGAATAAGATTATGCTTCAAAATTGATGGCTATCACTTTATTTTAGAGTAATGTTAAACATTAAAGTAATGTTAAACATTTATATCACTCTAATTTTTGAAATAATGTTAAACATCTATAATTTAGAATTATAAAAAAAGTTAGTAATGATTGAAATAAATTTTTTTTTTCTTAAAATACTTAATTAACCTTCTTTTTTTTAACTTAATTTTTATAACCTTATCACAATAAATCATCAACTTTGGGATCAGTCCTTTTCAATGCCTTGGAAAGAAAAACAAATCACAATTAGAATTAGGATATAAAAAAATTATGTATAAAAAATGATTCTATCACATTTATATTTTGTATAATAATAATGGATTATTATCATAGGTTTTTCCTCAGGAGGTCAGCGTTGACTTTAAGCTTTTTTTTTTCGAGGTTGTCTTTAGTGCAACTTTTTGAGTTTCAAAGCAACCGAACAAATTGAGGTAAAATTTTGGTTTTTGTTATTTAAACTGGTTTTTTGACTCTATATATGGATTCAACACCCTCAAAAATCCCTAGGGCACTTCGATTGTGCAAGGTTAGCAATCAAACTTCTCTTTTCAAGGAATTCCTGTGGGATTTTAGAAAAATTACACCAGAAAAAGCCACCGTAAAAGCCTTCAAAAAGTGGCACTAAAGACTACTCACTTTTTCTCTTACCATCGTGACAATCTACAAAGCAAAAGGAGAACGTACGATAGATATATTTAAATGAGTTACAACTTTGAGAATTGGGTGGTTCATTAAGCCTTTCACCCACCAAACCATTTGCCAACAGAGGCAGCCCTTGGGGTCACATGGTGGAGGTTTGCTCCCGGTCTCCTACTAACATCTGGTGTCGGTGTCGTGATTGTGGTGTTTGTCCCCCGTGCCTCGGTTCATCGGTTTCCCTTTTTGATTCTTCAACTTAATAGTGCCTCTAAATAAAATAGTGGCACATTTCCATTTAAAATTTTGCCCATACAATACTTCCCTCTCCATAGTATGTGTGTAATAATAATCCCACATTGGTTGTAGCCTTGAGAATTGGGTGGTTCATTAAGCCTTTCACCCACCAAACCATTTGCCGCTAGAAACAAAGCCTCTGATTCACATAGTGGAGATCCCATAATTGATCTTTAATTTACAAAACACTAAATATGTTACAAAACACTAAATATATTAATGATTAAGTTGATCTGGGTTATCTCTCAATTTACTAAATCCTAAAACCCTAAAAATATATTATACAAACACTAAATATATTAATGGGTAAGTTGATCTCATAGAGCTGAATTTTTTAATAATATGATGATTGATTTAATAATAAAAATTAAATTTCCAACCCGTTACCTCCCCAATTTATGACTACAGTTTTGACTTTGTTCCTTTGTTCCAATATGTCGTTACTATTCGCAAATGCTGACATAGATTTCTACGCCGAATCTGCTTTATTTCCATAGTGACGAGTTACGAACATCAGAAAATTTTGTTTCGATAGCCATGCTTGGTACGGAATAGTATCCATGCTTCAATCCAGTCAAGTTAGGAAAGGAACTTGGAACTTTCACCAGCTCTAAATGGCTCCACACCTATTATGATATGTTAGAATTTTATAGAAAGTGATATGACAGAAAGACATTTTGATTAATTCTGTAGGAATATAAATTAAATGTGGACAAATTCCATTTTCAGTTTTCCTCATGTAGATAATTATCATATAGATAATTAAATACCAAGGCAACTTGCACTTTGAAATGATGGAGTTGTTTAGGAATAACCCACAGTATGCCGATTCCCACCGACAATGTAAATCAATCTCTCTCCCACCCTCGACTTATGTGATCACCGTTTCTCGAGCATTGGCTTGAATTCATCGGTTGTAATTCGTCATCATATAGTTCCAAGTTTTTGTCTTGTAATTTTTGGTATTAAATTGTACTTAATTTTTATTATTAAAATTTGTAATAAATTTAAAAATATATATATTTATTAATAAAAGTTAAATTTTAAAGTTATTAATAATATTGAGTAAATTCTATTAACAATATTTAATCATAATGTTTTTAAATAAAATTTATATATTTTATTAATAATATTAATAATTTTTAATATTTTTTGAACTTTAATAAATATATAATAATATGTTAATAATTATACATTAATAGATTTATTTATATACTGACACATGAATAATATATTTATTTATATATTAATAATATATTTATCTTAATCTAAAAAACAATACTGCTTTCACTCACCATTAACTAAAGGTATTTTGTTAAACATGGATATAGTTAACAATAGAAATCATGCCTGACATGTATGATAATACCATAGACAACTATATTCAAATACAACCAATCATGGTTGAAGATAGTCAACTTTAGTTAATAATGAAAATGATGATGATAATAATAATAATAATAATAATAATAATAATAATAATAATAATAATAAATGATGATAATAATAATAATAATAATTTTTTTATAATTTTTTTCAATAGTACAACAATATTCAACCATGTTGGAACTAGCTCAACTATGGTCATCCATGGTCACCATGGCCTCCCATGGTTAACCATTGTCAACCATAGTTAATTATAATTAAACATTGACAACCACGTTAGCAATGTTCACCCATAGTCACCACAATTTACCATAGACAACTATCTTTAAAAATTGAAATCACAATCTCTCAAACACTATTGGCCATATACAATAATGTTCAAAGAAATATCAACAAAGTGTCAAAGAAAAATGTGTAAATCTTTATGTAAATAGATGTAGTTAAAAAGGTAATGAACTGAAGGTGTAAATTTGACAGACACTCCTACTGGTCTAGTAACATTTTTATGATGAGTTTCCTTTTAAAATTTCTCCTTATCATGACCCTTGATTTTCATTTTTAGCCGTCATTTAAATACTATGTATTATGTATTTTTGTTAACATTTTGTTGTGAATGTAAAAATACTTTTTCTTGTTACTATAAGTTTTGTCTTTTATGTTAGTAAATTTTTTAATTATGACTTGACCATAAAATAAGCTTCAACCAAGTAATGTCATAAATGTATATGTTTTATATTACTTTAAATGAAACATATTCAACCATGTTTTTTCCTAATTCCAAATTGGCCAATGATTTGGTGCAATTATATATAGCACTACTTACGTAATTTCAAAGATTTTACAAATTATGCTGAACCATTCTTGAAAAGTTTTCAAGTAGCTTGGTGAAACCTATTAACTATAATGTATTTTGAAGAGGAAAATCGATATTAGCTTTCAATTTGATGAGTTGAACTTGGGGACCTTATAAATAATAAAACAAGTTTGAAGCAATTTTAAATAAGAATTTGGGAGGATTGTAACATTTCAAGCAATAATAATATGTAGGCATGGATTTTGAAGAAATTCATAATCTTTTGACAAGGAAAAATAATATAGCACAAATCTAGTTGTATGTAAATTCAAGTGTGAATGTATTGAAAGCATCATATCCTTAGTAACCACACATTTCATATTTCCATATCCAACCATAAAATATATTTGTTTTCTAATCAAAATGATAAATAGACCCACTTTATAAAAATTGGAACCTACCACCATTGTTCCAACAATAAAGAAACTACATAAAACTCTCAAACTCAAATAAAAAACAACTATTTCACCTACATAAACAAGCATAGTCATTGTTTTATATTGAATATCAATGGACCATGGGTGTATACATTGTTTGTTAGTCTCAACCTTTATCCTTGAATCAAGCTTCAAGCTTCAATGTTCACACTTTATGTTGAAGTGTGTGTAATGTAGGATCACATGGTGTGAATAAATATAGAAACAAGCTTTTTCGAATAACTCCAAATATCCACTATGGATGAATCTATGCTTTTCTTGAAGTCTCATCTTAAATTCTTAGTATTGTGGGCATTCTATAGTGCAATACTTATCTTGTAGTGTCAGCAAATAGAATCACTAATTTTTTTTGTTTTCTAAAATTTTATTTGAAATTGCATATTTGTATATGTATATGTATGTAGTTGGATGCAGGCAAACTTTTAATTCACTCATCAAATTGAAAACTTGAAAATCTAAGTAATCATCATTAGTGACGTGCATATTTAAAAATTTTGAGTATTTGACAATTAAATTTAAAAAAAAACATGGGTAAATACCCATCTAATTTAACCAGTACATGAAATCGATAACATCAAGGAAAACACACAATTTCCAATTTAGAAAAAAGACAAATACAAAGGTTAAGCACATAACCATGCAATGTTTACGAAACAAGATCTTCAAATGTGGAAAAAAAATAATCACATATATTAATATACATTAATCTACACATTAATATACACATTAACACATTGATAACATATTAAATATACATTGATATATGTCACCTATGGTTGGATATGGTTAACATGGTCAACCATAGTAAACATGAGCATCAAAGTAAATCATAGCCAACATTGGTACCAACATGACAAAAAACAAACAATGTTGTAATGCAATGAACAATGAACCATGGTCAACTAGATTAACCTAGATTGACAAGGTCTACTATACATTGATAAAATATTGGCTATACATTAATCTGTAAAGTAACACATGTAACCTATGATTGACTATGGTCAGCATGGTTAACATTGTCAACCTTAGCTAACATGAGCATGAAAGTCAACCATAATCAATATGTGTGTCGCGACAAGCCATAGTCACCATGGGCATTAATTTTAATATTGTTCCCAACATCACAAAAAATAAACAGCATTGTAATGTGATTAACAATAAACAACTTCCCAATGTGACAAACAAAAAACAACGTTGTAATGTGACGAACAACAAACAATGTCACAATTGGATAAAACAATGACATCACAATGTGATGAACAAGAAACAATCTTTTGATTTGATAAACAAGAAATGACATTGCAACGCGATCACCAACAAACAAACTATAGTCAGTCAACTAGGTTGACCTAGTTCTACTAGCTTTACCATGGTTTACAAGGCTAACCATGGTTTTCTAGGTTGACTTAGGTCGACCTTCTTTGACATAGGTTTAGTAGCTTTACCTAGATTTAATAGGTTTACCAAGTTTATAAAGGTTTACAGGATTTAATAGGTTGACCTATGTTTATTAGGCTGACCTACATTTAATACGTTTACTAGATTTACTAAGTTAACTTAAGTTTACTAACTTAACCATTGTTTACTAAGTTGATCTAAGTTTCTAGGTTTTCCAACTAGACAGGTTTACTACATTAACCTAGTGTGACATATGTTTCATATTTTTACTAGGTTTATTATGTTTAATATGCTTATTACGTTGACCTATGGTTATTTTGACGGTGTTGGAAATATTCCAACAAAGGGGGTCTCCCTTGTTTGAACTCCCAACTAGACCTCACATTGTTTGGATTAGGAGGCCCAACTCGGAAATAAGGTCAGTTTCCATTACTCATAGGGATTTTTCTTGGATACAGTTATTAACACAAGAAATTATGCAAACAATATTTGAAAAAAGCAAGCAAGTTAACATTGTGAGGCATACAATTGCAATGTATATAAGGTACTTTCATGGCAAGGAAAGAGAGAGTGATCCTCTAGAAGAAAAGTACCAGTACTATTATAAAAGAGACATCAATAGCATGGAAAGAATCATTGATTAACCTGCAGAGTAGTTTAAAATATAACAACGATGATAAAATAAAATAACAATGCACATTCAACAAGATGTATACCAAAGCCAACAAAAAAATTCATTTTTATTAGTATGTGTTAACATAAACATACACCACAAACAAACAAAGAATAGTTTTACAATCATACACGACATATGCATGAAAGTGTGCCAGCTCTAATAGCTTCATAAATTAAGTGAAAGTCCCAAGATACATGATTACAACGATGCAACACTAGCCCCAATAGTGGAACATTAAGTCACCACTTGCTCCTCCAAAGAAAGATATTCTCTCGTATGCCAAGGTGAAAATTCCAAAGTCTCTTCTCTTGAGATATGAGGGTATATTTATAACAAATGAGGTGACTCTTCACCTCCCATGTGACTCTCGATCTCCCTCATGTCTCTTGAGCTCCTACTATGAATTTTTATGTGACATTTTAGCTTCTACATGACTTTAGAACTTTCGAGTGGCCTTTCACATTCCATGTGGGACCCTTGGGCTTCCACACATTTTACATTTTCTCATTTTTTTGGAAATTACATAATTACATTCCATAAGTGGTGGAAAAATACAACGATACATATGAATTTTGTAATGAAACTTTCGTAAGCCATGACTTGGCGACGGTGACATAAGATTTCATAGTACATAAAGGCCAAGCTCTTCTCTTTTATGTTGTGGCTTTCACTTCTTTGTGATGGGTATTTTCTTTTTCTTCATCTCCACCCTCCAAAGGGTCTAGATGAGTGTTGGAACCTTCCAAGTTAGCATGATTTTTCATCTCTTTGTCTTGGTCCATATTCTTTATGTCCTTCATGATGGTTCCTCCTTTTGCTTCTTCTTTGCAAGTGCTCTCTTATAGCCTCTCCTTGATGACTTCCATTAAGTATCACCCTGCCATGTTAAGATGATAACACCTGCAAATGAAGTTCACTCATGAAAAACCAAAAGAAGTCTGGTAATCATCTATTCTACCTCTTCCTGCTCATGATAAGTGTTGACTATGATAGGGTAATTTACAAGGGATTTTATTGAAAGAAGTTAATAATTTTGCAATTGAGAACTATAAGGACCCATGGATGACCACATTGTACTCTATAATTTCCCAATGGATAATCACAAAAGGTGTATCAAGATCTTGTGTAGTGGTGAAGTCTAGGAGACAAGGTGATGAGCTTGTGAACTAATGATGTGCAGTGCACAATTCTCAAGGACGAGGAGGAAGAGATTGCATAGTTGATCTTCATAGAGATTAAGGGATGACATCACTATCCACTGGAACTATCAAATGAATAGTAGGAGGCAACGAAGGACACAATACTACACAATGAGGGGTTTCAGTCAGCAGGAGAGAGAACACTAGTCATTGTAACTGCACAATGCATAGTGATTAAGGAGCAAGTTTTAAGGATTACAAAGTTGAGCTGGATGGTTTCCTTCCCTTCTTGGATATCATTCTCTCTGGAAGGGATGATGGGTCCATCTCTCACCGGGTTTTCCACAAGAAGACTCACACTGAAAAGTATCTTCATGTTGATTCTCATCATTTTCCTGCTAAGAAATTTGGTGTTCTCTACACTTTGGCTACCCAGGCTCTTATAATATCTGATGATAGCCATTTGGAATCAAAGAAATCCCATATTCTAGACATATTTGAGATGAACGGGTATAGTAGATCCCAAGGTCTTAGAGCCTTTCATAAAGCTTCTAAAGGCTCAGGAGACAAATCTTCTCGGTTGGATCCTATCTCTAAAGTGAATCTTCCATTTGTCCAAGGGACCTTGGACAAAATTTCCCATGTTCTTAGGAGAAATAATGTCACCTCTTCATTTAGACCTATCAGTACTATCAAGAATTCTCTCGGATCAGTTAAGGACCCTATAGACTCGAAGGACATGAAAGTTGTTTATTTAGTTCCATGCTCTTGTGGTACTCCCTATATTGGGGAAACTGGTCGATCCATTAGACAGAGAATCTAGGAGAATGCTTCAGACATTAGGCACAGTCGATCCCACACTTATGCTCTTGCAGATCATGCTGGGAAATCGTGTCACCATGTATGGATTGAAGACTCCAACGTCATTGCTAGGGTGGATCACTTCCATCATAGAAAGCTGAGGGAGGCTATTGAAATGGAGAGACATCCTAAAAATCTCAACAAAGATGATGGGTGGAAACTAAGTAAGAGTTGGACTCCTGCCCTCTCAAGGTGATTCCGCCCCCGTGCGTTGTTTTCCTTTGGTTTTATTCTTATACAACATATGTTGACCTAGATTTTATCTTAAGACTGAATCAATCAATCTATGATATGAATAAAATTCCTTGAGATGGAAACCTCTTTAGATTGAAAAGAGATTTGATCTCTCCATGCTTTTTAGTTCCAAAGTTAAGATGGATCTAGGATGGTTTAATTTCACACTTTAAATAAGCTATATTCGACATGAATTGGTTCTCGATACCATATTTTTATTATTATTTTATTTTAAATTTTTATTTTTTTATTTTTTTTATTTCACTTTCATTTTTTATTTTATTTTTAACTCGGTTAAAATGTTTCCGCTATATTATAGTAGTATTTTCATTTAATTTTTAATTTTATTGATTTATTTATTTAGACGTTATGTTACAACATCTCCAGGTTGAATATAAACATATTTACCGATCAAACGGGAAATATTACCTCTAAACGAGAACTCCAACAATAATAACATCAAAAAACCATGGAAAAACAACCCGAAAAAAAAGAGTTGTATTTGGGAATAACTTTTATTTTTTATTTTAATTTTTTGGATAAATTTTCAATTTTTTTAAAAAAATGGAAGTGAACACCAATTTGTTTTGTGCACAAACACCCCGAAAATGAAAAGTGTTGAAACAAAAATTTTAAAATAATAAAATTTTATATTAAAAATGGGAAAAAAATGAAAAAAAACATTTTAAAATAATTGAAAAAAAAAGAAATTCATTATATTTTTTTAACTTAAAAAATAAAAATAAAAAGGTTTTTTAAAATAAAATTTAAAATATATTAAATTAAAAAAAAAACCAAATAAATTTTCAAAATTTTTATAAAATTGAACAAAGAAATTTAAATTTCAAAATAACAAATTAAATTTAAAAAAAATATATAAAATTTTGAACAGAAAATTTAAATTTAAAAATATGTATTAAATTTTAATAAATAATAAAATGTAAAATTATAATTAAAATATAAAATAAAATATAAAAAATAAATAATAAAAAACATTATTTAAAATAAAGTTAAAAATGAAAAATAAAAATATTAAATTAAAAACGAATTATTAAAAAAACCAGTAAATTTAAAAAAATAAATTAAATTTGAAATATAAAAATTAAATTAAAAAATATATATTAAATTTTATTAAATTAAAAAAAGATTAAGATAAGAAAAACAAAAACAAAAAATATTAAGTTTTATTAAATCAATAAATAAATAGATAAATTTTAAAATAAAAAATAAAAATAAATAAAATTAAAAAAACACTTTTAAAATCAAAATTTAAAAAAATTAAAAATTAATAAAAAATTTAAAAAATTAAAAAATTGTTTAAAAATTGAAAATAGAAAAAAATAAATAATTTAAAAATATTAAATTAATAAAAAATCAATTTAATTTAAAATATAAAATTAAATTTAAATAATAAATAATAAATTTTATTTAATTAAAAAAAACTTAAAAATAATATATATTCAATTTAAATAGATTAAAATTTTTATTAAATGAATTTAAATGAAATAAAAAAAATTAATTTAATTTAAAAAAAAAAACTAAATTGGTTTGCTCAATTGGCGGCGGGGGCTGGATGATGGGGAATCGAATTCCCGCGTAGGTGACAACAAGGGCCGGCTGCTGGGCAGGCGGGGAGGTTGCAAAACGACCAACCCAATTTAATATATATATATATATATATATATATATATATATATATATTTTAATTTAATATTTCATTCTAATTTTTTTTAATCTATTAAATTTAATATTTGTTATGAAGTCTTGATGTCACAACCGGTTGAGAATGTGCCTCATCAACAAAGCGACCGAGGATCAAACTTCATTGGGTGCTGGTTGTGCCTTGTGCTAGGGGGATGAGACATGCTATAAAATCCAGTGAGTGAAAGGGCTGGTTGTGCCTTGTGCTAGGGGGATGAGACATGCTATAAAATCTAGTGAGTAAAAGGGCTGGCGCAGGCCAAGTGCAATCCCCATGTGACTTTGAAAGATTAGATGCCCGTGGGTCGCGGCTACTCAAGCCATAGGTCAAGTGTGCTCGAGGATCACATACAACTTGAAAAACAAAAAAAATTAATACTGTTTTTTAATTTAATAAATTTTTTTTTTTTTTTTAAATTTAATTTTTATATTTTAAATTTAATTTTTGTTATTTTTTTTTTTAAATTTAATATATTTAGGTTATTTATTTTTTAAATTTAAATTTTAATTAATTATTAATTTTTTTACTTTTATTTATTTATTTTTATTTTTTTATTTTTGTTTGAAATTTTAAATTTTTAAAATGGTTTAATTTAAAAAAAAATGGATTTTTGTTTTTTTGTTATTCAATTATTTTAAATGTTTTTTTCCTCTTTTTTGTGTTTCAATTTTAATTTTTTAATTTTTATTTTAATTTTCTTTTTAAATTTTTGTTTTTGTTTTTTTTTTTTAATTTTTTTTTTAATTTTTAATTTTTTAATTTATTTTCTTATTATTATTTTTAATTTTTAATTTTTAATTTTAATTATTTGTAATTTTTATTTTTTATTTTAATTTCTGTATTTTAATTTTAATTTTAATTATTTTTAAATTTTCTATTTGATTGGTTCTTTTTATCATTTTCTTTTTAATTTTGTGTGTTTTTTTAATAGCTAAAACATTTTTTTTTATGTTTTTTTTTTAAAATTTATTTTTTCAATTTAATTTTTTTCTTTAAATTATGTGTTTTTTTCAATTTCTCCTATTTTTTATTTAATTTTTGAAATTTTCTGTTTTAAGTTCTATTTATTTATTTATTTTACAAGTTAATTTTATTTTTTTTAACATTTCTATTGATTGTTTTATTATTTTTATATAATTTTTTGTATTTTATTTTATTTTCATATTTTTGTATTTTATTTTTATGTTTTATTACCAACATGAAAATCATCACTGTAAAAAAAAAATGATTGATGCTGCATCAACACTTTACAAAATTAGCATGAAAATCACTAATGTTTTAAAACAAAATGTTCATACTTCATAAATAATTTTTTTTAAAGTATCAAAAATATGCTAAAAAAAGGTATCCCGCTTCACTACTTTTCAAAATGGGCTGCATTTTTTGCTACCTCAAAAAAGTAAGTACTAGTTTAGTTACCTATTTGATCGGTATTTATACATATACCAAGGACTAAGACTGATCAAATCTCTTGAGATGAAATCTCTTTTAGAATGAAGAGATTTGGTCTCTCCATGCTTTGTAGTTATAGTTATAGCTGATTTAATTTCACCCTTTAAATAACCTATATTACACATAAATTGATTCTCAATATAATATTTTTATTTATTTTTTCACTTTTACTAACATTTTTAATTATATTATGACTTTGTTAAAATATTTACGTTACATTGTATTAAACTTTTTATTTAATTTTTTATTTAGACATTATGTTACAACATCGCTACCCTACACATACATATCATCTCTTATATATATGTAATTACATTTTTTATCTTTTAAATTTTAATAAAACACATAATAATAAATTTAATTTATTATATTATTATATAATTTAAGAAATATATGAATGATAAATATAATAACATATATTGTTTCTAAATATTTTTATAATAAAACATAATAATAATTATAAAAATAAAATAATAACAATTAACAATTATATTAGTTTATTTTTATAATTAATATAGCTGAAAAATGTTGTTAGTAAACTTATATATATATTAACATTAGTTTACCTAACAACATTTTTCAATTATATTAATTATAAAAATAAACTAATATAATTGTTATATATATATATTTCATCATAATTTTATTAAGTTGGTATATTTATAGGTTTTAAAAATAATAGAAAATATTATTAAAAAATTAATTTAATGTTTTGAAGTTAATGTTGAGAGCTTATATGACCCCAAAAACAGTCCATCATTGACATGGGACTAACCACTGCCGCGATCCCACACAATCCATTGCCAATGAGGCACAATCACTCACATGCATACATACACACAATAAACAAAGGGTGCACACAAACATATACATACCCACAAACATTACACATATTGACTCATATTGACTCATAATGTGACATGTTCACACACATCACACTTCCTAGGCTTATTATGAATTTTAGAATTAAAATTATTTTATGCATGTGATGAAGATTGCGTAGAGATATTATGATGTTGACAATTACATTTATTTTATGAGTTAATTAGCATGTTATGAAAATTAATAAATATTTATTTCTTTATTATTTTTAAAACAATGATTATCATTAATAAAATTTTAGAATTAATGTTTTTCCACATATTATTAAATTAAATTATAGTATTATGAAAAATAAAATTATAAATTATTAAAATTAATGAATTTTTCAATAAAATCAATTAAATTTATTTATTGTATTGATTTTAATATCAAATAATTAATTGATATGTGTTCTTACAAATTGTTGATATTTTATCATGTTATTGTTTCTTCTTTTCTAAGGGATTTGAACTTTGAGTCTCATGGTTTGCATAGTATTTTATAATATGATAATATTTAATGGAGTTGTATCATGAAGGCTAATATTATGTAATTTTTAATGTTATTTTAATATTTATATTGTTTTTCATTTTAAAATGATAAATTAATATTATCGATTTTTAAAATTTTGGATCGAAAAAAAATGAAAAATGAAAATAAAAATCTTAAAATTAAAAACCAAAATAATAATGATAGTAATAATAATAATAGCATTTTCATAAATATTTAAAGTAATGCATTTAAAAGTTGATATTCTAAATAATATAATTATATATAGAAATAATGATAGTATATTTATAATCATATAAATAAATATTTAAAAATATAAATATTGACACAAATTGCACTCATATATGTACAAGTAAATAATATATATACAAATAGAACAAAAAAATATTCACACACACATAAAGAATACATTCATACACATACAAAGAATACAATTATGCAAAGACACATACAAGTGTAAAGAATAGATAGATTCATAGACACAAAGAATTTTTTATTTTTTATTTTTTATATATATATATTTTTTTTTTTATTTTATTTTATTTTTTTCCTGAGTAAGTTTAATCTATTAATATACAAAAAAAGAATTACATGGAGGCCGAGACCTCAGAGGTTCTGGCCCGAGAGATGGGCATTCTAGTGCAGCCATGATGGTTTGCCATAATAACGACATACAGTGCCGATTGACAGATACAACAGTAAAACACAGATAGACATCTAAGCACAAAAAAGCCGCCCTCATAGGGGAAACCGGCCAGAGAATCCAAACAGTATATCAACCTACAACATATAGCTTCAGAGATGTGAACATGAACATTCTTATACAAAATGATTCGCCGCCCCCGAAGAGGAAACCGACAATCAAAAGAGCAGTAGAAGTAGAGCCAGCTGAACATCGTCATCATACGAAAACCAGAGCCGAGCACAAAGAGCAGCCAAAAAACAGGTCTGAATGAATAAAGGCCATTAATTACCTTGTGAAGAAGGAGGCGACTCGACCACAGGGCAAGCGTGAGCGTCGGGGTCATCCTCGTCCTGCCCAGCAACAATATCATCCGGAGCAACCTGTTTGGAAGTGTTCGCCAGAGTCTCGATAGCCAGAGCTGTAGAGCAGTCTCCCTTGAGAACGCCCGCAACAGAATCCACGAAGGGTTCTTGCGAGGAACCGCCTTCATCCATCTTACGCTTCTGACCAGCTTTAGGAGGAGAACAGGGCCTTTCGGACGCCAAATGCACCGGAGGTGAGTCGGAAAGTTTGGCAATCGAATCACGCGGCTCTTCTTTGAAATCAATAGTGATAGTGGCCGTGACAGTGGGCATGTTGAGCAGGCAGGGGAAGCGGAATTGAGCTTTGTGCTGCTAACCCGAGAGAAAACTGGAGAGGTTTCGAGCCTGCAAAGCACTCCCACGCCCCGCCAAAATGCTTCTGCCGCTACGAGTCTCAGGATATCTTCCTCTCAAGGAATCAGAAGGCGGAGAGGAGGAGCTAGGCGAGGAGGGAGAAGGGCGACGAGAGGGACCGCCACGGCACGAGCCCCTCTTGCTTCTCAGCCTATGTCGCAAACGAGGCATTGAATTCAGATGCAAAGTTCTAAAATTGAAAGAGCAGGAAGTGCCCAAACTGAGGGTAGAAAATTGGCTAGTATCAATCTCCACAGGAAGAGAGAGAGTGGATTTCAGAACTCTGAGAGCAGAAGGAGCTGTGCGAATAGTGCAATTCAGGAGCAAGGTCAACACAGCAGGAGAGTGAACACCTGCGCCCCGCGCAGAGGCGACAAAAGCACAGTAGGAACGAAGGGGAAACAAATGAGGTCTGTAGCGTCCTGGAGAAGCCATATCTCTGTGGATTGAGCGCAAGTATGGATGAGTGTGCCGCATAAATGTCCCGGATAGAAGAATGTTAATGCCATTAATGGCGCAGAGGACGCAAAGAAGGTTGGCGGTGGTAGAACCCCACGCACCCGCCCACCACCCTTGCTACCTATCATGCATGTTGGCCACCCGCATCACAGGTGACTGAAATATTTTCATACATACAAAAAATATAATTAAAAGCAAAGACACACACAAATGTAGAAAGAGTAGATTCACGGACACACTAAATAATACATTCATACACATACAAAAAATACAATTATGCAAGACACATCACCAGGAAATTGAAACAAAAAGAATAGATTCATAGACACAAAGAATACTTTCATACATACAAATAATACAAGTAATCAAAGAATACAATTAAACAAGACACATACAAATGTAGCAAAGAGTAGTTTCACACATACATAAAGAATACATTCATACACATACAAAGAATACAAGTAAACAAGAGACATACAAATGCAACGAAGAATACATTCATACACATACCGAAAATACAAGTAAATAATTCTCATACAAATACAACAAATAGTACATTCATACACATACCAGTAAACAATATCCATACAAAAGAATACTAGAAAGATACACACAAAGAAAATAATGAAGGAATACTGAAAAAAATCAAGATAATACAAGAAACTCTTCAAAATAAATAAATGCATATACATACAAACAATGAAACCACTACTATAACACCCAAGTCATAGTCAAACAATACAAGCATATACATACAAATAAACAATGAAGGAATACTCAAAAGCATGCAAAATGAGACATTCATAAACATAGAAGAAAAAACACTTCAAAGAATTACATACAAGTAATGCAAACACTCTCAATAATACATTCACACAGAAATAAATTCTACCTATGAAAATGCAACTAATAGACACTATTTCAATTCTCAAAACAATACATTCATATACATACAAAATAAAGAATCCAAATCATACATTAAAACCCAAATACATTCATAAATATATATATAAGCATTCAAGAATATATTTATTGTATATAAATAACAAAGCCAATATAGATATAATAAATTTATACAAATAAATAATAATAAATATTTAAATATTTACAAACACTCTAAATAACATATTAGTATTTAATTTAAATTTATAAAAATATCAATAAAAATATTCAATTATATATATATATATATATGAAAAGAAGGAAAAAATGAAATATAAATATCCTAATAACATATTTATAGTTAAAATATATAATTAAACAAATAAAAAAAATCAAAATCAAAGTAAAATATTAAGAAAATCAAAATCAAAACTAAAAAAATTAGAAATTAAAAAATATAAATAAATTTAAGTTATAATTGTTATATAATTTATGTGAATAAGAATGATTTTTCTATTTGTGTGCATGTAGGGAAGATGTTTAAATCATTGTAAAAATGTTAAATGATTTATGTGAATAAGAGCAGTTTTGTCCTTTGTGTGTATGTGGTGAAGATGTTTAAAAAATTGAAAAATGTTAAAAAATTTATGTGAAAAAAAAGTGATTTTGTCATTTGTGTGTATGTTGGGAATACGTTCAAAACATGTTTATAAAGTATTATTATAATAAAAAGATATAATTGTGTTTCTGCATATTGGAGTTACTATAAACTGAAGATCATGAAAACCATGAGCACAAGGAACACAACTCAAAGGAGGGTTATCATTTAACCTTCCTAAGAGCCTTTTGGAGGGGATGAATTCCCCTCCACAAAAAAATGCCTACTCCTTTTATTGATTATAGTTTGTGTTCATGTACATTCTTTGATGGGCCCATCTAAACAACAAAATAATTTTTTTTCTAATTACAACATTACAAAACAGAAATATAGATAATGTCTTCTATTCATGAGCAACTTTGATATTGAAAAATTTCCTGCAACATACAACATTAAAATGATATTGTTAGCATACAATTTTTTCATAACAACCTTCAACATAATTAAATGCACTATTGATTAAAAAAAAATCCATAATATATATATTTATATATAATGATAAACCCATAATACATGACAAATATTAAGAAAAAAACATTAATACAATATCATTATGTATATTAATACAAGTATGATATAATTTACAAATTTAATATAATAACAATTAAATTTAACCATGGCCTATTAAAAATAAATAAGAAAAGCACATTTAATAACTACACTAATATGTTTTTATTAATAAAATTTTATTGGCTAAATAAAATTCTCAACAATTAAAATAAAATATAAAACAAAATAATGAATAACCAATCATAATAAATTATATTGTAAAAATTCTAAATTGATAACAAGATTCTTGGTAAATATATCTCTCTTCGTAAAAATAAATGTTGCATTGGAAAATTTAATAAAAAAAAATAAACGTTGGAAGAGAAAACACCTTGCTATATAATTAATAAAACTACGTAATTAATAGCACAGGAAAAAATAATCTTTAATTATCTCATAGTTTCCACCTGAAAACCGTTTTAGGAGATCATTGTCAAGTTGTATGATTGTTTCGTCTCATCATCGTGACATTCCGATTGCCCACTATTGCATATGCTCTGTCCTAACTAATATTTTGGGACTGCCCATCAGCAAGACTGAAGGGTTCATCAAACCTACTCATGTAATTAATAACATAGTGGAACAGCACGACGGGCGAAGAAAAGGCGTGAAGAATTATTTGGCTAACGATATGGACTTTTTGTTGCAGCAGGCTGACCACCCACAACTGAATCTGAATCGAATGAGAGTCAAAGCATACACTCTGGCATATACTCCGCAACTTTTCCCATCTCCATGCTCTGTAGTGTTTATATACTTATATAATAAATTTAGATTTTATTTTAATACTTGATCAATCAATCTATGATATGGATCAAATTTCTTAAGATGGAAACCTCTTTTAGATTGAAAAGAGATTTTCTCACTATGAACAGATAAAACTCATGCTCTTTATGGGAGGGAAACTATGATGATGTTTTTGTAAATCTATCAGGGTAACGGTTGGTACCATCCATGGAAAACCATTCGATCAGTCAATCAATTATGTGATGTTTATATTAGTATCTTGGTTTCCTATGTGGCTTGGGGTATTCTTGGTACTGTAAATATAATTAAATTAAATAATATTTTAATAAAATATGTTTAATTAATAATCACTTTTAAATATTTAAAAAAATCATAAATAATTACTTATCCCTTAATTACTTATGCCATAACCAATGATAAATAAAAATTCCAACGATATCGATAATTACTGATTCAACTTGCTATACACATGCCGTCTAATTAGAATACCAGGAAACATTAGACACAACCCAACATTAATATCTATATTATCATTACCAGGAAAAATGATATTTCACCAGCCCTTAAAAACAAAGCATATATATCCACTAAAACGATGGAATATCTTGAAACTCCAAGAAATATAAATGGGAATTCCCCAAACAATCACAACCAGCAAATCTATTGACATGAACTATATTGAGTAAAATTTTTGGCTACAACCACAAGAATTCTATTGAGTAAATTTTATTTCTACAACCACACTCTTTGACAGGAATTCTATTGAAAGGAGGAGCACAACGAGTGTGGAGAAAGCACCATCTAAAGTAATTTTACCATGCTCTCTTAACATATCAAAAAATTAATTGAAATATTGTATTAAATAGAAACCTGCGTCTAAAATAGAATTGAATGTGTAACTATCTATGTCGTATATGTAGCTATGCGTCTAGAATTGGATCACTAGCAGCGGGAAATTATTTCCATCTAAACCCTACCACAGGCATTTCTGGGGTTTCTTCTGGCTATCGCTTCTGAATTTCACAATCAACAAAAAAGGTTGGGTCTTTCTCAAGAATATGTAGATCTTTCTTTGTAAGTTTTTTTTGTGTAAAGTTTTTGGAGAAGCTACTAGTTGTGCTAAGTAAAGTAGTGGTGTGGTGCTAGTACTCTATAAGAAACTCCACAAATAGGGATATGGGAAAATGGGTTGCACAATTGGGGGTTTGGAGAGACCAGTGCTATAACAAATAGGGAAGCCATGAAATGAGAAAAGGAGGAGCTCAATTGGGTGTTGGATAGACCAATTCTATAATGAACATTGCAGCCATGAAATGAGAGGAAAAGTTCAATTGGGGTTTTGGAGCGACCAATGGTGTAAATAGCCAAAACCACTTAATACCTCAGATCTGAACATCCTCAACACTTAAGTGAACACAGACTGACACAGAGGACTAAAACTGACTCAATTGGCATAACTTTTTTTCAATTTACATGTTCTATAAGTATATCATAGAGATAGTTGTAAACTGCAATAAGAAACATAGGAGAACAAGGTCATTCATAAAGTATAGTAACCTTTAATTTTATAAATATTTCATTTGCTATTGAAACCCTGGAAAAAGAGATGGAAACTTCTCATTATCTACTGCAAAAGCACTAGAAACCTGCTCCAGTTCCTATATATAAAATTCCAACTAATGAGAAAAGGAAATACACAAAATGGTAGTGAATGCATTTAAAAATAATTTAAGAAAATAATTCCATGAATACCAACTTACTCTCAAAGCATTGGCCCTTCAACCACCACCAGTGCATATTCTTCTCGGCCATGAATTTCTCTCAATCCACAGACACACAAATCCAAAGATACACAAAACAAACATTTACACACTACACATGACACAACACACATTACAAACATACCACAACACACTACACACAGGACTATAAGACATACACGGCTACAAGAAGAAGGGAAGAAGAGTCATTTAGCCACACATTAGCACCACAATTTGTAAAGGATTTGAGAAATCTTTACTTTTCAAATAGTGGTGCAAAAGTGGTGATAATGTGGAGATACGCAAGTGGTGCTATGTTTTCTGGTGCAAAAGTGGAGTTAATTAAAAAATGTTAAATTTGGTGTTAAATGCATATGTGGAATTCCATGGTGTATGGTGCAAACCACCAAAAACCAATCTGACGTGGATCAAGATATTGTGATGCAAAGCACCAAAACTAATTTTACAAAAATTAAATATTTATGATAAAAATATCAAAATTATTATAATAATAATAAATTGTATATGGTGCAAAGCACCATAAAATAAAAATGGTGCAAAAAAATACATTTTTTTTTATTATTATAATAAAATTGTATATGGTGCAAAGCACCATAAAATATGAAATGGTGCAAAAAAAAAATTTCCTCCTTTATTTAGAAAGGTTATATATTGCATGTGGTGAGTATCCTGGGAAGAGTTTGATTTTATTACGAAAGAGAACATTTTGACCATTTTCTTATGCTTAAATCCAATTACCATAAAAATATTTAATTAATATCAAATGTATTAACACAATTGAAGTATCTCATAGTTACATCCAAAATTTTTAATTCATTGTGTACAATAAGATTATGGTAGCTTTTTTTGTGCTTGGCTACATTATGGCTAGTATCAATTACAAGTAATGGAAGAGTTTCTCCATTGAAACATTCACATGATTCCAAGTTGATGGGCATAATAAATTTACATACATAATATCACTACTGATCATTTTGGTCAACATGGTATTGATCATGTAGATGAATCATTTCAATCTTTGAAAATTAAAATAAATAAATAAATAAAAGTTCTAAGCAGTGTCATTTCAATTCCAAGACTCAGAGAATTTTGTTTGAGTGAAATCTTCAAGATGGCATGATATTTCAAAAAATTTTGTTTTTCTAATCTATTACATATCTTTCTAGTTATGAAAAAATATATTAAAAGGATATCTTTCACATTAAATGAATAATTACAAAGTAATAACAATATTTACATATGTTAAAATTTTAAGTATATTATACAACAACCAAAATGATGAGTATATAAAAAGAGATAATTTAATTAAAGAGAAATAAAAGTTATACATATGTTCCAACATTGATTATCAAAAAATCACTTTTCATTTATTAATATAATGAAATGTTTTAGGTGTTGAAATTTGTTTATTATGAGATATGAAAAAAATGAAGCTGACAATTCCTTTAAAATCCTCTGTATTGCTCATCCTTAAAAGAAATTTTGTCGCCTCCTGCATGGAAAAATCATAAAAGAAAATTATAAACATAAGTTTGTGAATAAAAATACATAAATGAAATAAACGGAGAAAAACAAAAACAATAACTTCAATTGAATTGAAATAAACCATAAAAAGTGTGTGGAATAATGAATATATTATAAAATGAAAAATATGTAAATGAATTAAAATACATACAAGAAACAACAAAAAATAGTAACTCATAATCAAATGAAACATTTTGAAAATATTTTAATCATAAAATATCATTTTTGAGGGTAAAAAAATCTTAACAAATCCTCTAATATCTAACTTTCCCTTGTAAAAAATAAGTTTTCAATTCTATAAGAAACAGACTAAAATACCACCTATGGCAGCGCCCTCTTCAAGCAAGGATGAACATAAGATAAATGTCAGAAGAGCATTCAAAGAGAGTGCCCAAATCTGATATATAACAACAATCAAAGTTGCACCCTAGATCATCATCTACACCACTGAAATAGCCCATGAAAAGAGTTGCAAAGGAATCCAATAAAGTGCACTAGCTGTGACTAATGTTTTATACATAAAAGCATGATGATGTTAAGGTAGGTACCCAAATGTTCAGAATCCTTCCAATGAACACAACAATGAGTTCGGAGTTCAAAAGTACATGCAGCTTGATAGCTTAATGCCCACCTCAAATAGCAGTCACAGGCACAAAGAATTGAGCAGGACAACCTGGTCCGAGTGCAAGGCCCAATGGAAGCTTGCAGCTCCCACTATTGCTGCTACTATCTTGCAGTACATGTTTACTGTTGTGGCAGAATTGATGGCAGGCCACTTGGGGCAGTTCGAGTTGGATGCATTGGCTGCTAGTCTTGATGGCCGAGGTAGGGGTGTTGACCATTGTAAAATGGCTGATGATGCCATCTGGGAGCTAACTAGGGCTGAGGGGGCTTGGCTATTGATATTGGGGAAGTGTGGGAGCAAATCAGCCCCACATTTTTTCCATCCAAGGTTGCCCCACTTTCTTACCGTCCAAGTTTGAAGGACAAAAATTATAGAGAGAACCCTAACTATTTGGCTGAATCTAGGGAGCTAAACTGAGTTTAGTACCTCGAGGACCTGTCAATGCAGAACTAGCTCAGGTAGGTAAAGCATTTCTGTCATGAAGTTTGAACAACGCTTGTAATATGACCTCTTATTTGTTAATCAAGGTTGTCATTGATGTCAATGTGGCATTGACCGAGATGTCAATATTCTTGAGATGTCTGGTTCAAGATGATGATGTAATGCCATCAATGAAGATGTTAAATCACGAAGAAGTCAAACCACTAATGAAAGAAGCCCTAAGAAGTCCTTGACCTAATGTTGCATGCACTTGATGATCTAGATCTTAACCCTTGATGTTATGTGATGATGTCATACACTTTGATACTTGATGATGACATATGATGATCATGGTTGGAGATCATTTGAGGGTTGGAAAACTATTTTTGGAGTTCTCCTAATAATGTTGCACTATAACATATCACTACACCATTATGTGATGACATGGGTTATGAACTCATTGCTGGAAATTATCATGATGACATGGATGTCCTGCATGTTCCTATTATGATGAAGAAGCCAAATAATGGAGAAGACAAACAATGGAGAAGCCAAACAAAGAAGCCATACTGTACTAATCATTTTCTGCACTAAATAATTCAAGGGCAGTCACAAAGAAAAATGTTTTTTACCACCTTAGATGAAACCTTTCAAAATGGATCCTATACCACCTTGTAGAGTATATTTTACCCTTTCTAATGAGCCCTTACTTGCCCTGAAACTCCAAATAGTTTGGGAGATATTGATTTTTTAAGTTAAGGAAATTAATTGTGACTTGCGTAGGCTTGACATGTCATCCAAGAGACGTGTCTCTTCATCAAATGTCAAACCAGTATAAATAGAAATCTGTACTCTTCATTTTATTTCGGTCAATATTTCAAAGAAGAATCACAGAAGGTGAACTAAGGCCGAGGAGAAGTGTATTAGATGGGTTAAATCTATTTTAAGGGTTAAAAACATCATAACAGAGGAAGTAGTGTTGAAAAATCCTAAGCAGACCTCGGACAGTTGACAGTGGAGACAGACCTTGCTAATTGAAAACCTTAAAAGCAGCCATCACTTGAGCTCGGACCAAGTCCTAGACTAGTGGAACAGTCCTGTGTAGGCATAAACGAAGAGAAGAGTTCAAAGGAGGCCAAGGAAGGAAGGTTATTTAGGCATTTTTAGTGTTTAGGCATTTTCAGTGTTAAGGAACAAAAATTATCATTAGAATTTGAGAGACAGTGAAAAGAGATGAATTATATACCAAGCTTGATAAGCCCTATACTTCTAAACTTTAATCATCAAATCTTCTTGTAGAAAGATCTATGTCAATCCCCTTATAGAAGTGCATCCAACAGTGGGAGGAACATATTTTGTACTTCAAGTTTAGGGATTCTTTTGGGGCAAGTTGCCATAAAATGGCCTAAGCCATTGCAGATCTTGCACTTGAAAGGGATGTTTTAATAGTCCATCTTTTGAGTCCATGGGAAGCCCTCGATATAGAAATGTTTCTGTCCAACAAATTGTTATTTGAGCTTAGTCCAACATAATCTAGCACACGTGAATAAACCTCCCCCGTTTATGCTATATGAGCCTAGATATGTGCACAGAGGGTTGCTGATTTCTCCCACAACGTCTTCCTTCCAGAAGTGAAGGGGAAATTCACAAGCCTGATCCTAATGGTATCGGTGGTAATAGTAAAGGTGGATCTAATCATAGGGCTATCTAAAGCTAAAATGAATATGTATGCACTTTGTAAACTTAAAAGTTAGTGCCCATTTAACAAGATTAGTGTCGGATCAAGATCACAACTCTATCTTTGTTAGCTATGCATGTTGGATTAGAAAAGGGGATTGGAGTCTAGGCGATTATCACATCCCAATCTAGTCTAGAACATTGATAAAATCTGTGGATTTTGCAATGAAAGATCCCTCTTGGGGAGAAGTCTCCAACCACTAGGTCAACTATGAATGAAATCGCTTCCTTATTGAAGGAACCCTCAATAATACTTTGTCCAACAAATGGATTTGATAAACACTTGGCATTGGCAAAGGGGAGATGAGTTCTAGCACCTTGATCCCTCCTTCCACGTGGCAACCTTGACCCTCAATGTATTCACCCAATAGCCTTGCAATAACCTAGAATTTGAATTAGAATGGATTCACCCTATCTATGCTATAACCTATAATGGTAGCCTTGCAATAACCATACAAAATAGAGTAGCTTGTGCTGTTGTAGATGTTGAGGGTAAAATTTGAATTGATCTGACTATTTAGGTCTTCAAGACAGTGCCCACTGTCTGTTGTGGACCTCTTGAAGGCCTGTTGAGGTTAGCTACTGTAATTCATTCTCTGAGATCATCTATATTTATTAAAAAGAAGAAAATAGTTTTCTCAATAGGTTCTATTCTCAAGCATGATACTTTGAAGCAGCATGTCAAAGTTCAAACTGGATCTCAAAACGAGGTTCAGGTAAGTGCCCCTATTGCTTCCTGCAATATATTACCATTGCAGAAATGAACAATCCATTGAATATGCTTTCACTGGCTACAGGTTTCAGTTATGAAACCAATTAGTAGAATGTTGTTATCATTATGGATATTTATTATTTTCCCTAACCACAACAGCAAGAGATGTGCAAAGTAATTTCCCTTGTAGTGAAATCATACTTTGCCCATCCAGAATTTTCAGTTGAAAATCAGGAAGCTTGGTAACTACACGGAATAGTAGGTCACCAAACCTAACAAAACTTATAGCCAAACAATGTAGGGAAGAACTATTGCTGCAGCAGACCCACACAACCAAATTATCATCCTGAATCCTTGTTGCCACATTATGTACCCAAAAGGCTTGCCTTGGCCAGAACCCTTGTCTTATTCCCCAAAATTTGCATTGCAGAAATTTTGCATCACAAAACATTTAATAGTAATACCGATCACTGCATTCCTATAGGGGTTCACAACCTGAACGCAATCTTTTGCTTGTACCTGTGCTCCAGGATGCATAAACATTGCACTTGTTTCTTTCGTTTCCATAGGACTCTTCCCTATTACATATCAAACCCTTAAAATAATTTTACATGTTAATTGAGGCAGGATACATAATGTTCTTCTCAGTGCATTCATAAGCCTGTGCATCACATGATAGGCACTTATTGCTAACACAGGGCCAGCTTCCTTGACAAAATAATAGTAATGTATAAATGGAAATTATGATAAAAAAATGCAGGATCCATTATAGTTGTTTCTTCCTTAAATTCCTGATGTGACAAAGCATTAATGTTATCTGTGATGACATCAAATAGTTAACAAAATCAATGTATGCAAGGGCGCATGGGAAAGGGAGGGAGAGTTAATAAGCCAGATTCTAATAATAGAAAAAATTGGCTTTGGTACAAAGAGTGAATAACTGTGAAAGCTTCCAAAGCTCTGCCATGTTTGTGAAAATTACTTTTCCTCATTCTGAGTTTCATTGAATTTTTTAGTGAAAATCATCTAGTGAGAATGCTTGACAAATTAGCTTGCTATTACAATATATCTTGTCTTTGAAAAACTATAGCAATTCCAGGTACCAAACCTCGTAGAGATGATAGATGTTTGAATGTTTATTAAATTGGATGCCTTGTAATTTATTATAAACAATCTTCACTGAGTTCTCACAAACTTGTTCTCATACTACCTGAAGCTAAAATATTCAAGTAATCACAAATATTATACATACACCAACGAACCAAAAGATCCAAGTGCCTGTGTCCAAAGCTTAAACTGTTGTTCTAGTAATAGAACTTGACACGGATTCAACATACAAATGGTAATGTTTGAGTGAACCTAGACACATAATAGTGTGAAGCTCAAGTTCCATGAACCTCTCTTCATTGTTCAAGGATCAGGATCATCAAAGTAAGCAAGATGATGTTGACAACAATAAACAGAAAATATAACATGCTAAAATGTTTAAAAGGTGACCTTAAATTCAATGAAGCTTTTTAAACAGGCACATGATGTTCCCTTGCATGTTGCCTGAGACATGGTAAAAGGATTTTTCACCGATTTATGTTTCTCTGGCTCTCTGTAAGGGGATTTGACAGTTTTTTTGTTGTTGTCCCATTTTTGTGCTTAAGGGGATCTGTCTGAAGTCAAGTTCTGGTTTTCAATTAAGGACTCTGTGTATAGACCTTGTGTCTTCTATGACGACAGACTTTCCACTGTCTATTGTTTTCGTAATATGCACTAACCACAGTAGTAAGAGATGATTTTATTATAACAAGGGCAATGCCAGTACTCCATGATATTTGTGAGTGGCATTGATGAAAAATTTGGGCATTTAAATAGGTCACAAAAAAATTGAAATAGATGAATGAAACTTGTGAAGTCCACTTCTAGGCACCAAATCCCAACATAGATGCAAATGCTTAGACCAAATACAGAAACCATATTGCCATAGTGAAAATGTTGATGGTTTTCTAAAATTCATACAAGAATAACATCACTGACATTGGCCATTTTAAGGAAATAACGCTTAATAACATTGCAGGAGGATTTTATACCATATCATAGAACTCCGATCATGGCAAAGCCCATAGCAGTTTATGGATTTAAGTCATAAGTAAAGGCCAGACCTATTAGTCCACTGAAGTAATAAAAAGTTAAAACCAGCTAGAATTATCTTGCAAAAACAGTTATCATCTAAGAAAATGTATGGATCTTGTCAAATATTCACTTATTATCAAAAAATGAACAAGTTTGACTTGGATCACTTTGTCCATATTGTCAGTAGGTGGTGACCTTGGCGAATTTTGTTTAGGCTGAAAGGTGGAGCGGAGCAGAGCAGTAAATGCTACTAGGCACTTGACATTTGCACTGAGTTGCAACTAAGGTTTGGTTCCCACCATGTGAACGGAAGAGTTGATATCCCATTGCCAATAGTGGGCCTTGTCCCTCCATATAACTAACCTCCCGTTCTAGCAGTCCCGATCTGTGTTCATGTATTTTGTTGTGCAAATGCCATGATATGTTATAAAAAGAGAAAGCCATTTTAAGGATGTTTTCATCTTATGCACCAGTAGTGTCTAAAGAGAAAGCCTATCACGAAGCATTGTCAGTGAAAGAAATAACAAATTATGTGTTTGAGGCCAGTAACATGATGACTAAATGTGATCCCAGACACGGAAAATACATGGCCTGTTGTCTAATTTATAGAGGAGATGTGGTGCCCAAAAATGTGAATGCAACAACAAAAAATATTGAGGTTCTGGAAGCTGAATGCACCATGCTCAGAAACATGGTCATCAACCTAAACATGGATTCACAGTCTGCATCATCAAATCACAGAATGTGAACAAGCTCTCTGAAGGTAGAATTAAGGGAAAAAGCCACAGTACATCAGATGTTGGGTGACATGGATCTAAAGAAGCAGAATTCCCTTCTTTCAAATCTTGGGAAAGAAGAAGCAAACAACCTACATTTCTTACAATAAATTTTATGTTTAGTGAAGCAACGAGTTTTATGGAAACAACATAACTCTGTTATTGGTAACTCTGCTATGTTTAGTGAAGCAGCGAGTTTTATGGTGATTTCTTCCAATAAGATTTTGTCTATCATGGATGGTGACTGTGTTTCTTTTTATTCTTATTTCTCACATTTCAACTAATTTATTCATTAAGGATAAAATCAGAAAATAAATAATCTAAGATCTAAACGTAATAACATTCACAGTAAAGATTTCAGCAATTTTAGCATATCTGTTGTGATGAACTGTTCTAGTGGAATATCCACCACAATTTATAAATAATTTAGGGAATACCCCTTGTAGCTGAGGAAGATCCAACCAAAGAGAGAGCAAGAGCTACTGAGGTCACAATGTGTAGCCTTCCTAAGTTTCACGAAACTAACACATTGGTAATTGGGACCTTGCACTTTTGTGGGTGCTAGATTTTATTCTAACAAGGGCAATGCCAGTACTCCGTGAGATTTATGAGTGGCATTGATGAAAAATTTGGCATTTAAATAGGTCACAAAAAAATTGAAATAGATGAATGAAAATTGTGAAGTCCACTTCTAGGCACCAAATCCCAACATAGATGCAAATGCTCAGACCAAAGACAGAAACCATATTGCCATAGTGAAAATGTTGGTGGTTTTCTAAAATTCATACAAGAATAACATCACTGACAATGGCATTAAATCATCTGAAGATTTCCATATGTGAAAATTTGAAGGGTTTGTTGAGCTATATCTACACCTCTCTAAGATTTCATCAAGGGCTTATTCAAAGGACTAATAAAATCCTATTAAGGACATGATTGCTATAATCATGTTTTGAAGTAGTTGCAAGAAGTTTACTATTGGTATGGTAATTCTGAAGCAAAAATTGGTGTCAGAAGAACATTTTAAGGAAAAGGTTTGACATTGACAGAGTTTAGCTCTTCATTGCAAGTCTTGTACATTGTCAGCCAAATTTTATAACATTGTCAAGCCTAATTTTATAACATTGTCAAGCCTAATTTTGGCCTTGATGATTTGGATGTTTAGCAGCCTTGGATCTGTGGTCTCTGCAGTGGCACTTTGGGACTTGATTTCAGACTTCTGGCAACATCAATCGAAGGCTCATTTAAGCATTGTTTTTTCAACAGAATTAAGGTTCTTCATCATCTGAAACTTTCCATTTGTGAAAATTTGAAGGGTTTGTTGAGCTATACGTAGTGGTCGGCACTCGACATCACATCCATAGCGAAACACTAAATATGAAAATCAATTTTCATCAGTTTGTGTGGATCTTATGGGTTTCTTTTTGGTAAAAGCTCTATAAATTCAAATAAAAAAAAGTTAAGTATAAAAATCTTTAACAATAAAAAGGAAGAACAAAATAGTCAGTACAAAACACTCAATAAAAAGGAAGAAAAAAATCCTGAGTACAAAATACTCAATAAAGAGTGAATTATCAAATGCCACAGATTTAAATGCGTGTCATCCTCAATATGAAAGGCTCGATGAAGGGTGAATTATTATCAGTCACTAAATATTTCAATACGTGTCATACATCAATAAGTGAAGGGTAGATGAGGGCTTCAAGGAACGGTTTATTTCGGGAGGTATTTCTTAGACTCTGACAACAACATTAAATCACTGAAATTATGAGTATGAAACAACAGATAGTGGGTAGATTCAAAAATAAATTTGGGAAACAGATTCCAAACATAATCTAAAACTTCTGCCACAGCCCCAAAAAAAGTCCCTCAAAGAATGCCTAAATTTGCTAAGAAAGTGGAGACTATTTTTTCCCAAGGAAATGGTCAGAAGAGTTGTCAAGGGAATAGGTTGCGGAATGTTGGGTTGCAAAGAAATACTATGATACTGCCCTTGGAGATGAGAATGCCCGGCAGCAATGAAGATGAAATCATTAATCATGAGCCCATTACTTGTCCTAAGCGTGGCCATGCTTATGCCTCTCTCAGTGGCTGATCCATACACTAATATCGTTTCATATCATTGTGGGAATTGCAGCGAATATAGGAACAGTAGTGCCTTCCAGCGTAACCTAGATGTGGTTTTGGACAGACTGATGACGAATGTTTATTATAATGCATTCAATATTTATCGTATTCGTGATGAGAAATCCAATAAACTGGTTTATCGGTTTGTGGAGTGCACAGAAGATTTAGGTTCTGATGCTTGTCAACAGTGCGCATCTACAGCGAAGACAATACTTGTTCAGGGATGCAATGGCACTTTTGGAGACATTCAACTAAACGGCTGCCACTTACATTACCACTATCATAGCTTTTACTACAAATCTAGGGTGAGTCCGCTAAATTTTACTTCTGCAGTTTGGTCTTAGTGTGGGAATAACGAATATATAAATGGTAGCTGCTTCCAGCGAAATCTAAACAAGGTTTTGGAATCATTGGCAGGGAACTCAAATGCCAGTGGATTCAAGACTTCAATTGTTGTTGAGGAGCCCAAAAGCATTAGTACGGTTTATGGGGGTAGTCCAGTGCAGGGGAGATTTAGGTTCCTCCACTTGCAAACAGTGCGCATCGACAGACAAAGCAAATCTTCTTGAGAAATGCCACAGTACTTCTGCAGCCATTCAACTGGATGGCTGCTTCTTACGCTATGCCAATTATAATATTTTCAACATTGATAGCACGCAAAATACCCCAGCAGATGTTCGTTGCAACAATGGTAAGAGTACTCAGCCACAAGAGTTCGAAAAAACTCTAAAGGTTTTGCTCTCAAACATCACGGCTGAAGCGGTGAAGAATCCCAAACTTTTCGCTGCAGATCTATTCGGTGCGCCTTCAAATTTAACAGGGCATATCTACAGCTTAGCGCAGTGTTGGGGAGATCTGTCCCAAACAAGCTACAGATCGTGCCTAACATCAGCCTTGGAATATATATTCTTATGCCAAAGTGGAGCTCTTGGGGCACAAATCGGAGCTGACAAATGCCATTTGCGTTATGAGGTTTTTCAAATTTTCAACACTTCCGACTCCTCGCTGATGCCCCAAGGAGAAAGTCCTCGATTGCCAGGTATCTTTTTTCATATAGTTTACGATGATCGGGATTATATAATGGTTCTGTAACGATTTCATTTTCGTGAACCAAAACATAAACAGTTTACTAAAATTTCTTGTGCAAATTTGCAGAAAGAAAAAATGGGAGCAATCTCTCACTGAGAAAGGGCCCTCCAGCATCCAATATTTTCTTTCACATAGTTTGCAATGATTAGGGTTATATTTTTTTTTGTAAAGAATTCATTTTAATGAGTTAAAACACTATTTACTGAGATTTCATGAAAGCATTTGCGGAAGGCAAGGTTCTTGTGATAACACTGGGCGTAATAGCTGCTATCATTGGATTTACTGTAACCATAGGCCTTTGGCTGTGGTATTTCTCCTCTAGCTTGAAAAGTCGGGACCAAATTTCTGGAACCCAAAGTCCTGAGACTGTTCTTCAATATTTCAGTGTTATGATATAAGACACTGCTGAATAGTGTGTCTTGTTAATTGTTTCTCTATTTCTTTACTACATGAATATATATATACCCTCATGTTGTTATTTTTGCACAGAAGTTATCATATCTGAAACTATAATCAATCCGGAGCTCATTTTCAAGTACGATATATTGAGAGAAGCTACTTCCAACTTTAAAATAGAGAACAAGCTTGGCCAAGGAGGTTTTGGATGTGTCTTTAAAGTGAGCATTTCACAATAACATAACAATTTATTCCATGAAGTATCCAATGAGAAATCAGACATTATAAAATTATTTTAGCTTGACTAATGATGAAGTAAATTAATTAACAGGGGGTTCTACCTAACGACTGAGAGGTTGCAGTTAAACGACTGAATTTAGGTTCAAAGCAAGGGGAAGCTGAGTTTCTAAATGAAACAAATCTCATCATTCATGTTCAGCACATGAATCTAGTGAAATTGATTGGTTGCTCTGTTCAAAATTCTGAAAGACTACTTGTGTATGAATACCTGCCAATGGGGAGTCTTGAAAAACTCTTATTTGGTCTCTTCTCGTCTTTGAACGACTTAAGGCTGCTTATGTTTTGTTTATTTTATTTGACTTCAAAAATACTACTTGTTTACTAATACCTCCCAGTCGGCAGTCTTGACAAGCTCTTGTTTGGTCTCTTCTCGTCCTTGAACGACTTAACGCTGTGTTAATGTTGGGTCTATTTTATTGGAATTTATCAGTAATTTTTTAATGTTTTTACTATATCTGAGCTCATTGACTGCAGATACAAGAGACCGACATTTACTTGACTGGAAAGAGAGGTATATCTACACCTCTCTGAGATTGCATCAAGGAATTATTAAAAGGACTAATAGAATCCTATTATGGAAATTTTTTCTATAATCATGTTCTGAAGTAGTTGCAAGAAATTTACTATTGGTATGGTAATTCTGAAGAAAAAATTGGTGACAGAAGAACATTTGACCGAAAAGGTTTTACATTGACAAAGTTTTGCTCTTCATTGCAGGTCCTGTACATTATCAAGCCTAATTTTATAACATTGTGAAGCCTTATTTTATAACATTGTCAAGGCTAATTTTGGCCTTGCAGATTTGGATTTTTATCAGCCTTGGATCTGTGGTCTCTGTAGTGGCACTTTGGGACTTCATTTCAGACTTCTGGCAGCATCAAGCTCATTTAAGCAATGTTTTTTCAACAGAATTAAGGTTCATCATCATTTGAATCTTTCTATTTGTGCAAATTTGAAGGGTTTGTTGAGCTATATCTACACCTCTTTGAGATTGCATCAAGGGCTTATTCAAAAGACTGATAGAATTCTATTAAGGAAATGATTGCTATAATCATGTTTTGAAGCAGTTGCAAGAAGTTCACTATTGGTATGGTAATTCTGAAGCAAAAATTGGTGACAGAAGAACATTTGAACGAAAAGGTTTAACATTGATAGAGTTTATCTCTTCATTGCAAGTCTTGTACATTGTCAAGCCTAATTTTATCACACTGTCAAGCCTAATTTTGGCCTTGAAGATATGGATGTTTAGCAGCCTTGGACCTGTGGTCTCTATAGTGGCACTTTGGGACTTGACTTCAGACTTCTGGCAGCATCAATCTAAGGCTCATTTAAGTATTGTTTTTTCAACAGAATTAAGGTTCATCATCATCTGAAGATTTCCATTTGTGCAAATTTGAAGGGTTTGTTGAGCTATATCTACACCTCTCTGAGATTGCATCAAGGGCTTATTCAAAGGAATAATAGAATCCTATTAAGGAAATGATTACTATAATCATGTTTTGAAGCAGTTGCAAGAATTTTACTATTGGTATGGTGATTCTGAAGCAAAAATTGGTGACAGAAGAACATTCAACCGAAAAGGTTTGACATTGACAGTAGCTCTTCATTGCAAGTCTTGTACATTGTCAAGACTAATTTTATAACATTGTCAAACCTAATTTTATAACATTGTCAAGCCTATTTTTTGCCTTGAATATTTGGATGTTTAGCAGCCTTGGACCTGTGGTCTCTACAGTGGCACTTTGGGACTTGAATTCAGACTTCTGGCAGCATCAATCTAAGGCTCATTTAAGCATTGTTTTTTCAACAGAATTAAGGTTCATCATCATCTGAAGCTTTCCATTTGTGAAAATTTGAAGGGTTTTTTGAGCTATATCTACACCTCTCTGATATTGCATCAAGGGATTTGTTCAAAGGACTAGTAGAATCCTATTAATGAAACGATTGCTATAATAATGTTTTGAAGCAGTTGTAAGAAGTTTACTATCGGTATGGTAATTACGAAGCAAAAATTGGTGACAGAAGAACATTTGACATAAAATGTTTGACATTGACAGAGATTAGCTCTTCATTGCAAGTCCTGTACATTGTCAAGCCTAATTTGATAACATTGTCAAGCCTAATTTTGGCCTTGAAGATTTGGATGTTTAGCAGCCTTGGATCCTGAACACTAGAAATAGGAAAGTCAAATTTTAAATATAAACAAACAGAATGTAATCTAAGCAGCTACAACAGGGACTCGAATCCATGATTTATCAAATTATCAATTTATAGTTTAACTTATAAATCTTTAAGTGAAACTAAGCATAGCCAACTGTGGCATTTCAATGAGTCCTAACTATTCTCCTTTGTCCTCCATTGTACTTCGAACTTAATTTTATGCATTAAAAAATCTTGGCATGTGACTTACCAGATCACTGTTGCACCCTCTTTGGTATAACTGTTGCAAGTTGCCCAACTGAATCGTACCAATGTTGGAAATCCAAATACTGGATGTTTACTTTCTTCTGGCCAGGCTTTTGTTTCAGGATCTGTACATAAAACTGTCTTAGAGAAATAGATATAGGACTTGAGGGCACAAGAGGCAGAATAAATAATCACTAGTAGCAACTGAAATTGATGATAGGGAAAGCAAATGCAAAAGATAATATACCTACTGGATATCCTGAGCCAAAGTATACCACAAGGTATTCACTAGCTCCCGCAATACAATATAAGCAGATTCCATGATAAAAGCTCTAATTATATAGAAAAATTTACCAGCCCCTAGAGCAAAAAATTTGGCGCCAAATAACCACATCTAGTTTGGGTAAGAACAACTAGTCTTGCTCCAAATCGATATGGAAGTTTCTCTAGGCGATTGCACCCATGTGCGAGTACCTCAACCTCGTCTTCGTCTTCCTGACATTCGAACAGGGGCTTCGAACAGGGGATTTCTTACACTTTGGGCTTTTATTTGTTTTAATGAAATCGAATAGGGGCACCCATGTGCGAGTACTTCAACCTCGTCTTCGTCTTCCTGACAGTTAGGGCTTTTATTTGTTTTAATGAAATCGAACAGGGGCACCCATGTGCGAGTACCTCAACCTCGTCTTCGTCTTCCTACAGTCGAACAGCGGCTTCGAACAGGGGCTTCAACCTCGTCTCCGTCTTCCTCGCAGTCGAACAGGGGCTCAACCTCGTCTTTGTCTCAACTTCGAACACTTCGGTAATGAAATAGAACACTTTGGGTTTCTATTTGTTTTAATGAAATCAAAACATGCCATGAAACTTTTACAAAATCTTTCTGTCAAACTTTTACAAATCTTGAAACAATTTTTTTTTAATAATTAAAATATTAATATTTATTATTTTAATTATTAATTAAATATAAAGTTACAATATATTTAAAATTTAATTTTATATAATATAATTCAAACAAATAAAATATAAATATTGATAATTAATATTTTAATAAATTCAATAAAATATAAATATTTTAATCTCATTGACCTATTTTTCTAGTTATTTGTGGGGACATTTATTAAGATTAAATTATCTATATTATCATATCTCAAAAACAGTTAACCAATGCTAGTAGCATTTCCCTAACTCTCTAGTATGAAATATCAAACAAATAGCATAACCCTACACACCTAACAAGCTCTAACCAACAACATAACTCTGTTATTGATATCATGATCTCCAAATCCCAAGGACAATGAAAGCATATATACTCTCATAGGTTATTTATAACATGCCCCTTCAAAGCAAGGTCTCATGGGGAACCAAGGCCTAGACCCTAGGTGTTAATGACCATTTGAATCACCCCAAGGTTACATTGGGAACCAGATGCATAATCAAAAGGGACTCAAGCAAACTAAAGGCCAAGTTTTAAATATATATATATATATATTGGACTCACTTTTATCCAATCACCTAACATGCCCCACTCATCCCATGCCTAATGTTTCTCAGCTAGTATTAGAAATAATCATAATCATCACCATTGCATTACAAATAACTACATCACAGTTACCATCTTTGTTGCAAGGGATCCCAACTACACTAGTGTTCACTGAATATCTTTTGTGGGATACTAGTTGAAATTTTGAACCACGTACAAGTAACAGCGCAGAAAACTAGGAACAAGCAAAGGGATGGAACCAAGAAGGGCTTCCTTTCTCTATAGAGGGTGGTAATTCCTCTCTTCTTTATAGAGGTTGATGAGAATAATTTCACAATGGAGATTTGACTTACTCAAGCCAACTTGAGGAGACCATAGTTTGAACTAGGCAAATCAAGCTCTAAAATCACAAAGGTGATGTACCTACTAACCATGTGGGAAAACTTCATTGTGTCAATAAATGATGCCATCTAACTCCAAGGAAAAGGAATCCACCTAGGATTCACACCACCAAGAACCCAAATAGGCTGGAATAAACAAGCAATGCGCATAGTGGTACTGAGTCTGGAGAGGCCATCCAAAGTCTCTTGTATAGAGAGAATCGACTCCTGAACAGATAAATCTAGGCCTCTCTAATCATACCGATGAGAGAAAGTCACAAGAGAACCTCTTGAGTCCCAAAACAAACAACAGAACCTCCCTCAAAAAAGTGATCATTAAACTTGATCTTATGGAGATGGCATAGCTGTGATCCTGTCAACCCTAGGATGCACTGAATTGTCTTAATTGATAGTTGTTAGGAGCAAAACCCACAATTAGTCAAGCGTGATATGAAGACCATGAACCCAATGACATCGTAGGTAATCGAGATGGACAATGGGATTGTTCAAAAGTGTAGCGAGAGAAGGTCTTCTCTGGTGTGTGCCTTAGCCAAAAAGACCATGATTTGTCTTCCTTTGCCCATGGACGAGTTCGTGGAGATGGTGAATTCATGCGTAGTGTTGGAGGATCAGTTACATGGACCTTCTTCAGTTTGACTACAAGTTCGAGAGGCAATTATAAATTTAGAAGAGGACGAGTTGGGAGCTTCAATCCTTAGACTCTATTAACTATTCAATCAAAACACATGTTCTAAATTTGTAACTTTCCAATTTTAGCATGGATCGAATCAATAAAGGAGGACAAAGGCACAAAGTTTCATAGTTGTTTTGTGCACAAAGGATTGTGACAAGACACAGCTCACGAGATTGTGAGAGAGAGCACAAAATTGTGTGAGAGATCTTTGTTGTGAGTGCGTATCTTGGAGGAGCCAATACGAAATATTGAAGAGAGCTTTTCTCGTGGCAGAATTGCGCTAGGAAATAAGGCAATTCTGCACTAGGAAATAGGAGTCAAGCCCCTAAATAATAGGGAGTCCTCTACGCTAAGAACTAGGAAACCTGTGCACAAGGAAATACGGACTATCTGAGTGCAAGAAATTAGGAGCAAGGGTCTGTGTGTTTTCAAGGTCAGTCCAACTAGGACAACATGAGGACAAGATTGTTTTCAGGGTGAATGTTTGAAGAGAAGAGCAGAGCAGTTCCTTGGATAGCAATATGTCGGTGCTAGGGCTAAGATCAAATCACAGTTTAGAAGGAGCCTCAAATTTACGTGCATGGAAGAAGAAAATCACAGCAGTGTTGGAAGATAATGGGGTAGCAGAGTATGTCAAGTAGGCCATAGTGCCACCTCAAGATCCCCAACGGTTGGCCCAACATCCTAAGAATGACACGAAGGCAAGAAGGATCATTCTAGAGGGGGCCAGAGATCATATTATTCCTCATCTCAATGAGAAGAAGATAGAGTATGAGATGTTTAAATTTAAATCCATCTTCAATTTGTTTCAAGCTTCTAGTGATGTCACGAAGCTTGCTCTCAAAGAGAAGCTAAGAAGTAAGCAGATAAGCAAAGATGAGCCCATCATCACATATCTTTCAAAGTTCACTCAGGTTCAAGATGAGTTAGGTGGTGTGGGAATCCTTCCACATGACCATGAACAAGAAGTATTTCAGCTACCTGAACGAGAAGGACATGAAATTTCAGATTGAGCTAGGAGATGGAGGTTCCTTCTGACAAGTCTGAAGCTGGATGCATTCTCCCATCATATGTCTAGAAGCACCATTATCAATAACCCATACATTCTCATTCTTGAAAGTCCCAGACAAAGTGGAAAATAAACTTCCATCCATTACTTCTAGCTTGGAAATGATCTTCAAAATGAAACCCTTGATGAATGTAGTGAGATTCCCAACAAACTTGAAACCCCTGTTTATAACCCTTACCATAATGCCAACTAGGATGTGATCTTCAGTCTCTTTCTTGCACCTTAGCTGTGATTCTATGTTGGAAAAATGTTTGAACGCATTTGGGTCGCGTTTGACCCGGCCCAACCCTGATGAACGACTTTCGCGCTTTCAAACATTGTTCCACACGTCCTGAACACGGACGCGCTACACAAACTCGACTCGACCTGAATGCACCCGCCCTGAACATTGTTCTGCACGAGTCCTGCGGAAGGACCCCGTGCGGTCACAACTTAGAAAATTTGATACGAGCACCCTCAATCGAAATGACCTGACCCAAATGCGTTTGGGTGGGTGCTCTCAGCTGAAACGACCAGACCCGAACGCGTTTGGGCGGGCACCCTCAACCGAAAAGACCCGACCTGAACAGGTTTGGGCGGGTGCCCTCAAACGAAACGACATGGCGAGTTGGACCGAAGGAAGGCACAAGGGAGAAAACGACAAACGGGCCACACAAACGTGCACAAGGCACCTGTGCGCTCACAACTTAGCAAATTTGATACGATCGCCCTCAAACGAAACGACCCAACCTGAATGCATTTGGGCAGGCACCCTCACACGACGCAACACGGCACGCACGACCGAACGAAGGCACAAGGGAGAAATCAGCAAACGAGCCGCACAAAATTGCACAGGGCACCCGTGTAGTCACAACTTAGCAAATTTGATACGTGCGCCCTCAACCGAAACGACCTGACCTAAACACGTTTGGGAGGGCGCCCTCAACTGCAACGACCCGACTCGAATGCGTTTGGGCAGGCGTCCTCAACCGAAATGACCCTACCCAAATGGGTTTGGATGGGCGCCCTCAAACGAAATGACACGGTGCGCCCGCCCGAATGAAGGCACAAGGGAGCAAATAGCAAACGAGTTGCACGAACGTGTACAAGCCACTCGTGCGATCACAACTTAGCAAATTTGATACAGTCGCCCTCAAATGAAATGACCTGACTTGAACGAGTTTGGGCAGGCGCCCTCACATGGCGCAACACGGCGTGCACGACTGAATGAAAGCAAAAGGGAGCAAATGGAAAACAGTCTGCAAGAACATGAAAAAGGCACCCGTGCAGTTACAACTTAGCAAATTTGATACGGCTTCCCTTAAACGAAACAACCCAACCCGACCCGAACGCATTTGGGCTGGGCGGGTGCCCTCACACGGCGCACCGGACCGAATGAAGGCACAAGGGAGCAACCGACAAACAGGGCGCACGAACGTGCACAGGGCACCCGTGCGATCACAACTTAGCAAATTTGATACGGGTGCCCTCAATCAAACGACCTGGCCCAAACGCATTTGGGCAGGCGCCCTCAACCGAAACAACCCGACCCGAATGCGTTTGCACAGGCGCCCTCCACTGAAACAGCCCAACCTGAACGGGTTTGGGTGGGCGCCCTCAAACGAAATGACACGGCACACCCGACCGAACAAAGGCACAATGGAGCACACGACAAATGCGCTGCACGAACGTGTACAAGGCACCCGTGCGGTCACAACTTAGAAACTTTGATATGACCACCCTCAAATGAAACGACCCGACCCGAACACGTTTGGGCGGGCGCCCTCACATGGCGCGACACAACGTGCACGATTGAATGAAGGCACAAGGGAGAAAATGGCAAACAGGCCGCACAAATGTGCACAGGGCACTTGTGCGGTCACAACTTAGAAAATTTGATATGGGAGCCCTCAACCGAAACGACCCAACCCAAACGCGTTTGGGTGGGTGGCCTCCACCGAAACAATCCGACCCGAACACGTTTGGGCAGGCGCCCTAAACCGAAATGACCCAATCTGAACGGTTTTGGGCAAGCGCCCTCAAATGAAACAACACGGCGTGCCCGACCAAACGAAGGCACGAGGGAGCAAACGACAAACGGGCCGCACGAACGTGCCCAAGGCACCCATGCGGTCACAACTTAGCAAATTTGAATCATCCGCCCTCAAACAAAACGACCCGACTCGAATGTGTTTGTGCGGGCGCCCTCACACGGCGCAACACGGTGCACATGACCGAACGAAGGCACAAGGGAGAAAATGGCAAACATGCCGCATGAACATGCAAAAGGCACCTGTGCGGTCACAACTTAGCAAACTTGATACGACCGGCCTCAAACGAAATGACCCGACCTGACTCAAACACGTTTGGGCGGGTGCCCTCACACGACATGCCCGACCGAACGAAGGCACAAGGGAGCAAACGACAAATGGGCCGCACAAATGTGCACAAGGCACCATGTGGTCACAACTTAGCAAATTTGATATAGCCGCCCTAAAACAAAACGACCCTGACCCAAACGCGTTTGGGTGGGCGCCCTCAAACGAAATGACTCGACTTGACCCGAACGCGTTTCGGCAGGCGCCCTCAAACGAAACGACTCGACCCGACCCGAACTCGTTTGAGTAGGTGCCCTCAAACGAAACGACCCGACCCGACCCGAACACATTTAGGAAGGCGCCCTCAAATGAAACGACCTGACACGACTCGAATGCGTTTGGGCGGTCGCCCTCAAATGAAAAGACTCGACCTGACCCGAACGTGTCTTGGCGGGTGCCCTCAAACGAAATGACCTGACTCGAACGCGTTTGGGCAGGCGCCCTGACACGACGTGCCCTACCGAACGAAGGCACAAGGGAGAAAATGGCAAATGGACTGCACGAACGTGTAAAAGGCACCCGTACGGTCACAACTTAGCAAATTTGATACAACCTTTCTCAAACGAAATTTAAAAAAAAAAATAAAAAAATAAAATAATAAATAAATAAATTATTGAAGATATTTAAAAAAAAAAAAAAAAACTAAACCAAATATTTTACTTTTTAATTTCCACAATATTCCTCAAAACTAAGAGCTTAGCCTACAACATTTCATGTCAACCCTTAATGTATCCCACCATATAATGGTGAACTATGAGATCAGACAACCCTTATCTATGGTAAAACAAAATTTCAAGATAAAACAAAAAGTTGTTGAGTGATGCATTAATTTAAATTCATTCTAGGTATTAAAACCTACATTTTCTATAGGATTTTGAAATGCATAGTCAAAATTTCTATAATTGTTTTTTTTTACTTAAGTACATCATTGAATGTCATGTGTTTTCCGATATGTAGTAAATTAAATGCTACCCCAAACAAAAAGTACAAATCAAATTATTTAGCTTGAGAGTTGTAATATAAACTTTATCATAGGCCTTTAAATGTCGGTATTCCGACGGTTTTTCCCTCAACGTCGCAAGACCGACGGTTTCCTTAAACGTCGCAAGACCGACGACGGTCTCGTAAACGTCGCAATATCGACTGTTTGTCCTATAACGTCGGTATTCCGACGGTTTGTCATGTAACGTCGGTATTCCGATGATTGTCCTAAATGTCGTTGTTCCGACGATACTCCAAAAGCATCACTAGAGTGACAGTTGTTGGCAGGATTTGAAAATTTGATAAAAATTGGGGAAATTTTCGACAATACGTCAAAAGTGTCGGAACTAAATTGTTGGAAGTTTGACCAAATGTACTAGTGTGCCTTGCAAAATGGCCATAGTCGTGATAGTGCCTGCATTTAAATGGAAGCTTCTCATAATCTAGCTCTTGGATATGGGTCCAATTAGCAATCGTTAATTTGATAGCTTTAGGTAGCCCAACTTCCAAATCCACCTCGACACATATACGTGTGCATGAGTATTGATCTTTTCTCACTGCTTGATCAATATACTTTCTGAGGGTATTGCCAATGGTTTGGAGAGACTTTTGGTTCCAGCAATGCAGTGGGAGATGTGGGAGGCTCACCCAGAATAGAACAGTTGAAGGCACATATTGAGCGTGATCTAAGTTAGGGTTCCATTTATTTAAGTATATTCCCTTAGGACCCATAAAATATGGGCCATTCCTGAAGATGAGGCTTCTGTCTTCCACATTCTCAAAAACAAAAACAACGTATCCTTTGCCTACGAAGTGGCTTTTGATGCCTTCGAGACTAAAGGAATCCAGTTCCTCTGCACCTAGTGTTCCACAGCTTTGGTATAGGGCCAGAGGCCAGTAAACTATCCAATGAGCCCTCTTTCAGCCAGGTTCAATTTAGATTGACAAGTTTCTTCGATTTGAAGGGCCATCGAAGGGATGCTATCCAACTTCTTCACGAACATTTGCTGAGATCCAGTAAGAGGGCGCTTGTTGCTGGTTGCTATAATTTTCTTGAATGCAAGGACTTATAAAGGAGGAGGAAGGGGAGCCTCGGGTCCCCCTCCTGATGCCATGGCGTTTGAGAGGTCGCAGGTAGGTCAGCTTGCTCTCAACCTATCAGAGCGCGCGCTAGCTGGTACAATAAAATCATCTAGTCGTATATTTTAACCCTAGACTAAATTAGTCAATTTTAGTTCGGTCACTTAAAATTGATCAAATTTAGTATTAATTCACTTGAAATAATTGTGGTGACTAACTTTTTTAGTCACCTAGTCACTAATTTCATCATTTTCTACTAATGCATCCTCTCGGAGAAATGTATGCCAGATGATTGGCAAATGGCTCCTCATGAAGAAAGGATTCTCCAGGGCCTCCACCTAGTGCCTAGCATGGTCTCCCCAACTTCTTGGAAAGTTATCCCTGACATAGGGGACACCATCAGGATCTTCAAACCTCCTCTAGAAGGATTCATCAAACTCATCTTTGATGGAGCCTCGAAAGGCAATCCGGGGCAAGCAGGGGTTGGAGGGATTTTTTGAGATCAACATGGCATAAAAAGATTCATATATGATGACTCATATGGCTTTGCCAGCAACAATGAAGCATAATTCATAGGAGTGCACCAAGGTCTCCTCTTGGCCATTAGGCTAGGATACAGAAAGCTAGTAATCGAAGGAGACTCTCAGTTGGTTACGAACACTCTCAAAAAAATTAATCAAGGAATGAAGTGGGGCAAACTAAGCCAAAGATGGCATACTTCTTCACATGTGCAGGGATTGGAGGATACAAACAAGAAATTTGATTATATCATTATCACCCATGTAAGGAGGGAAGGAAATAGAGCAGCTGACCTCCTCGAAAATTATGGTTGCGCTCACCTGAATGAACCTATTGAATTAAGCACACCTCCTAATCTCGGGGAAGAACGATGGATCAAGCTGCAGAGCATCAAAGAGCAGGACAGGTCGGAGGGCAGAGCTCACCCACAATTCTCGGACTTAGCTCCCTGATCAGGGTGTAACGAAGAAGATCGACCCTCCCATCAGTGTTAATGGTAGTGTCCCTGGGGTTGAAGCCAACCACCTTCCACATGAGTGGCAAGGCCGACAGGCTGTACTGTCGCATGCAGCACGAGGTGAGGTAGTGGGACAAAGGCCCACGCATGGAGCTTAAAAAAGGGTGGAGGAAGGCGTGGGGGTTTTGTTATGACAAAATACTTTGGTGCAGGCGCAACAGCGGGATAAAAAACCTCCATTTCACTTCCACCACGATGAAACTTAGGTATGTGCTTGGTTTCCTCTCCCTTGTTCATGCCATGTTTATGTTTTATGATTTGGGCCGGTCTCTATGGGAGCATAAGGTGATTAAGTTGGACTGGTATAGTCTTCTCCTGGGTAGGGGAGAGCGGAACAATTATGACTCTGGTTGGGGGAAGGTTGGGGTTATTTTGGGTCTCTGCCTCTATGTTAGAGTAGGAATTGGGCATGGCCTCGACTTGCACCTGAGTGTGAGTCTGTCAGGTAAGGGATGCCAACAAGATGGAATGGTGAGGGGTCGAGCAATCCTACCAGGGTATAGAGGTAAGGAGCAGTCATGGGTTGTGTTTAGTTCAAAGGCTTTGTTGGTTTATACCACTTTGAGCTACTTGGGCTCAGTGCGCATGAGGAATGGGAGAGGGAATTCCACCCAGGGCCGAGCAATGGGTAGCGACGCCTCCTTTGTCAATTTCGAGGGTGTGAGGTATGACGAGAGAGAGGACACCAGAAGGGAGGTCAGGAGATTGAAGGAAGGCATGAGCTCTTTGGGTTATGGGGACAATTTATGGGGTGCGTGCGACCGTCAAGGACAGGGGGTGGTAGAAATTAAGCAGGGTATGAGGGCGATGGTTCCGCAAAGGGACAAGTAGGGGAGAAGTCCTGGGAAGAGGCCCCCGGGTCACCTTTATTCTGATAACTAGGATGCATGGACCTTTAATCGTTTTCATTATATGGAATTACGCCTTTGTTTGATTTTGTGGATAGGTCACCTACCCGAAAACCTAGTCAAAGATTGTGGGATGGCATGCTCCAAGAGTCCTGCAGGTCGTGACCATTCCAAGAGCCATGCAGCTTGAGGCCATGGCTGAAAAGATAAAGGGAAGGCGGTAGAAGCCCAACCCAGCTCATCCCCAAGCAAGTCGAGAGGAAGGAGGTCTGCAATCGATGTGATCCAAGAGGTAGCGAAAGCATACCACGAGAACACATCAGAGGAAATTCAAAAGCTCATTGAAAAATGGGAAGCTGGCATAAATAGACATGTAGAGACAAAGATGGATACTAAGGAATAGAGAGGTTTAATACCAGATTTGGGACAAACAAGGGGCAGACTAACACAATTCAAGCAGACATTGTATCTTTATTGGTCTATGAAGAGCATCCTTGGCAAAGCCTTGGAGCAGATCTCTATGAGCCTGGTGAAATTAGCCCAAGACTTCCCAGACTACAAGAGCGATTTCGATAAGATCAAGTTCCAGAGGAAAAGAGTTCGAAAAGATCAAGTTCATATTGATGATGGAGCTATGTAGTTTAATTCAGGGTTTTATTTAGTCCTAGATGGACCTTTTAAAAGCTTTGATGGAGGGCTTAAAAAATACCCTCACAAAGATACATTTTCAACCTTTAGAACAGAAGTTCTTCCAAAAAAGAGTAACCCAACTCCATCGAATTCACCCTTATTTTATTTTGAAATTACAATAATATAAAAATATTTATCTTAATTGGCTTATTCATAAAATAAATAATTACGTAATATGGTTTTGTGTATTTATTTTCTCATGAGAATAATATAAAAAGTAAATAATTGAAATAAAATATTTAGAAAACAATTACTTTGAATTTTAGTTTTACATGTAAACATGACAAACAAATAAATATTATAAAATAAATATTTGTGAGTTTAGTTCTAATTTATATATTCATAATATGAATATTTGTATTTTTTTTATAGTTATGGTGACAATTCACATTAATAAATCCACTTATATATGCCAACATGGCAAACACAAAGTTAACTACCCTACTTTATAGAACTTGACAATATAGCATACACCACTTCTTTAAATATATGGTGATATACTCCACTTCCAATAAGATCAATAAAAAAATATTTCACTTTAACACCACATAGTAAGAATGGTGCTAACTTGTCCGTCAAATATGGTGATTATATACTTCATTTTTAATATTATACATAAACATTTACACCACATTAACACCACATAACGTAAGTGGTGCTACCTTATGGAGATATAATTTATTTTTAATATAATACATAAACATTTACACCACATTAACACCACATAACTTAAGTGGTGCTAACTTATGGTGATATACTTCATTTTTAATATAATACATAAACATTTACACCATATTAACACCACATAACTTAAGTGGTGCTAACTTATGGTGATATACTCCATTTTTAATATGATACATAAACATTTACACCACATTAGCACCACATAACAAAAGTGGTGCTAACTTTGAGACCTTTAAAGGCTTTCTTGTTTTTGACAATACTATGGATCACTCCATAAGACACACTACTTTACATAAGAGTGCTTGAGAGAGAAAGAACACCCATGCTTAACCTGTAGATTGAACAAAGAAATTTTTTTTGAGATTACACAAAAAGTATCTATAAAATTAATTAAACACACACAATTACTTAAATCGCCTACTATCTTTCCTCGGTTAACCGATTGGAGAAACAATTTTTTCCTGTGGAATAAATTAAACAAAATATATAGACAACTACCAATTAAAAAGAACATAAAATTACCTTGTCCATGAATAATCCACTCGATGGCAGCCTTTGCTATTTTTCGAAACTGCAAAATTTTCGATAACCTCCTCTTCGTGAATTCCCTCGTCTCATTCTTCATTCATCACAATCAACCATCCCTCTCATTCTTCATTCATCAGTGTGATCCCTCTAGTGATCCCTCTCATTCTTCATTCATGAGGAGTGTGAATATATAATGACTAGGGCATTCATGAGTTTTATGTTGTTTTTTTTTCTTTTCCGTTGTGTTGAAATTTAGATTTAACCAATATTTTAATTACTATTAATGAAATCAACCTTTTAATTACTCTTCATTATACTCTCTTTTAAGTATTATTATTTTATAATTTAAGATATTTTGCTTGCTTTTTTGGACCGTTGTGTTCAAATCTAGATTTAACAAATCTTTTAATTACTATTAAATTAAACCAATTTTTAAGTTACCCTTCATTATACCTCTTCTAAATTAGTATTACTACTTTATAATTTAAGGTATTTTTTAAAACTAATATTTCTAAAACTTGTCAATATTGTTATTGAGTGGAGAATATATATATATATTTGAAAATAGTTAATTTTTTTATATATAAAATCATGAGAGCCAAATATTATTATTGGTGGAAAAACTATAACATTAATATTATTTTTATTAGAGATGTAAAGTTTAGTAGTAGAGGAAGACTTTATTTTTAGGCATGACTATAGAATCAAAATTGTTTTTCCTCCCTATGTATTTTCAAATGGACAACAATTGTTTTATACATACCCTTGGCAATTTAGTAAATTTGTCTAAGTAAAATAGATACTTGTAAGAGTTAATATTAAGCTAACAAATATTTGCATTGATAGATTTTGAGATCCTTTTCTTTGTAATTTATTATTGATGTAATTTTTATATTTAAAGTTTTGTTTGTAATTAATTTGTCAATAATGTAAGAGTTAATATCAACCTAACAAATATTTGCATTGATAGTTTTTTTAGATCATTTTATTTGTAATCTATTATTGATGTAAGTATTATATTTTTAAGTTTTGTTTGTAATTAATTTGTCAATAATGTAAGAGTTAATATCAAGCTAACAAATATTTGCATTGATACATTTTTAGATCCTTTTCTTTGTAATCTATTATTGATATAATTTTTTATATTTAAAGATTTTTTTTGTAATTAATTTGTCAATAATGTCAATTTGTTGGTAAAAAATGACTTTTTTTCTTTTTTTTCCCTTGAAGCTTACATTGATTAAGGGTTGAATAACTCTCAAAGAAAAAAAAAGAGGATGTCTTGAAGGAAGATATTTTTTGGGAGAGCACATTGAGAACATTATGAATACCCTCCTAAAAGTGAGAGTCTAAGATGACTCTATTTGAAAAAAAATGTAAGCTTCTAAAGAATGTCTTGCACAAATAACATGAGCATGGAAATCTAACTTACAATGAGATAAGGATGAGTATCTTGACTCATAGAAATCAAATATAGATCTTAATTAATTTAACAAACTATGTTTTTTTTAATTAATTTATTTATTTCAACATACATATTTATAAAACTATAATAATAACATAAAAAAAATTCTACATAAATATAATTTTTTCAGTTCATTTAGAAGAGTTTGTATGCTTATGATGTTGAGTGCCTTATATGAAAATAATAGAAATATTGTTCTTTATGTAGTTCTCCTTCATCTTACAATTGTCCATGTAGGAACACAATCACACCATAATCGGACATATATCTTCTCCAAACCATTCTTTCCTACAAGCAAGGTTGAAATAATATTCATTTCATCAAGTAATTACAACCAACCCTTCCATGTGTATCTTTCTAGCTTGCTTGATTACATTGTAAACCATTCCCCCTATGCATATTGTACCTATTGATGTGAGTTTTCACAAGAAAGATAGCTAATTTGTATTGAATGAATTCCACTTCATACTTGGTCATCCATACGTAGCTATAATCCTTTTTAATGCATTGTTTTATGATGATTTACAACTACCTATCCACTTTTACTAGTTTTCATCTTGGCCCATGCATTATCTTACTATTGTTTTGTAGCTAACGATACTTATAAATACCACCTTGAAACTAGATTTCTTAAAAAAAAACACTTTGTTTTGAATCAACCAAGTTCATTTTCACTCAAAAAAAATGAAAGGGAACATAAACTACACTTATATAAATAGCAACATGGTGATCCCCATAGCACATTGAGTTAAAAGCACAAAATCATTAGTCCCTTCAAAACCACTTAATACTCATAGTTTTTAGAAACCAAAAGAGAAGTAGGATTCACTATACATACCAAAGTGGGTGTTTCTTATATTGTATCAAAAACCTATATTGCCATATTTTATATTCTTGAGTGGATCTCTTGAGAGACAATTGATTATATGTTATGGCACATTATATATGCATGTGCATTGTAGAAACGAAACAATAACAAGTACAATGAAATCCTTCATCACTAGAAGTAAGTTGGATAACCACTTGCAACGAAGGATGTTTCTCCATTTTTGTACCACATTTACTATATAGAATTTTTCGTGGCTCAAATGAATTTTATGCAACAGAGATATACAAGGTAAAATTTCTCTCTCTAATAACCCAAATTATGGAATTTGAATCCATTGAAAAATACAAATAAATACATATTGGCACTCAAGTTCAATAATTGGTTTACATTAAAGGCGTTGTGGGTCATTTTCAAGAAAAGTGATCAATTTAAGAATATAAGATCCGAGGATCAAGTGGCATGGGAAATAAATATAGTGCCAAACTTATGTAAAATATGTAAGCATAACGATGCATATCATTCATCCTAATTAGTCAAAAATTTTCTTAAATAATTAGTGTTGAATTGGTATTGGTAATGGAGCATGTGTCATATTGATAAAATAATAAAATAATGATATGGACAATGGGCATGCTAGTCAAATTTCTTGAACATTATTTAGTGATATGTAACCTATGTGATGAAGGGTCACGAGAATCTCAAACATTGGAAGAATTAAATTCCACTGGAAAAAAATTTGAGGGGTAAGGGCCCGAGGTAGATGCACATGATTCCCAAAAAAAACAAATTAAAAAGGTTACATACTTTACATCACATAACACAAATTATATGGGGAGTGACAAAATAATGTGTTAATGGTAGAGTGGGGGCTTCTTTATTGCATTGGATAGGCTTCAACCCTTGTTGGATACTTCTCATTCATATTTATTAGATATTTTAGTTTCCAAAGGTCACCATTTGAAAAATTAGGTCTTGGATATATAGGTGAGACTTCATGCAAAGATGATGAAAGCCCCGAATCACCTAAAATCAAAAATCAAGATAAAAATTGAGAGACATATCCTTTAGATCTCTAGTCCTAGTGAAAGAATGAAAGAAAATGAAGATGAGTTTAGAAGAACCACTTCACCAAGAAGCTATGTAGATGATTTCAAGGGATTCATACACAATGAAAGAAACAATAAGGATTCACAAAGGTTTGAGGCTCCTCCAAGGTAAAACAACTTCAAAAGATCAAGAGAATGATGTAGCAAATCTAGCTACACAACACTTTTCTCTAGTTATTTTTATTCATAGACATATTTCGGTCATAAATATAGAGATTACATAGCACATTGCAAGAATAATTGCAAAGGCTTTCATCAAAACCATAGAAAGAATCCTACAATCAGAGAAGACAAAATCTCCAATGACTATCAGAGCTCAGTCTACTCCATTATTTAAGTTTATTATAGAATTACAAAATGGGATATCAAAGCAAGATAATCAATCAATTCATTTTTAGTGTGTTTCTTAGAATGTTTGACTGACTTATTTTCTTTTGTTTTGGATGTGTTTTTAGGATTGACATGGCACTGAAAACAAATGTGAATGAAGTTAGAAATGATGACTTTCCTACAAAATTTTAATTGATCTATCTACATGATTGCACACTTGTCACATTAGATATTATATAGAATCAAATGAAATAATGATCTAAAGGATTGATAATTGTTATTGATATGGAAATTATGCTCCAGAAATATCATGGATCAGCTAGAGAACTTTTTAATAGTAAACCGAGCATTGTAGTTTATCACCAGATTTCTTTGTCAACATGCAAAGAATGCATCCTTATCATGATACCCTTATTTAAATGATATGAAATTTTAATTTTATAAAAGTAAGAAAGTTGTTATCCTTGGTATTTGTAATTGTTTATTTCTACGAGGGTGTAATCCTAAATGAAGACAAGGAACCATGGTGACACCCTAGATCTGAAACATTTGATTAAATAGAATAAGAATAGTAAGGAAATAATATGATCTAGAAAATAATTATGGAGATCTCAATCCTGAATTTTATTTGATTTTATTCGATTTTTTTATTTGGTTTCATTTAAAAAATAGTTATAAAATTTTTTAGAGTAACTAGATAATTGTACATTCTGTAGTCTCCCTTAAAAAAAGTTTTCATGTCGTTAATTTGTTTTGATTTTTTTGTGGGTGGAAAAATACTTGGTGCCTAAATTTATAATGGTGATAGCTTCGAAAGCTAAAAAGAAGAAAACAATGTGAATTTATTGTGGAAAATAGATCGATACAATTGGAATTCAAAAAATTGTTGTACTCCAATTTCCAAGGAAAGCTTGTCTTAAACGATGATTGTGTAATCATTTTAGTGTGGAACTATGTATTAGTATACAGGGATGGTTGTAAATCATGATAAGGGAGGGGACTCAGTCAAGTGGAGAGTGATTTTAATCCTCCCTGCATTCATATTTTCTTTGAAACTTTTTTTTTTAGAGGAATAAGAATAGGGATGTTACCAACAATTAACATATCAACATTCTTAAGGAAGAAATTATGAGTCAATCTGGACGATCTTCCTCAAAGCTTTATATGAACTATTTTAAAAAGTAATAAAGTCATTTTAAGTTTTAATTATTGATGTTTTCTGTGAGTTTTGATGAAGTGGCTAATTGTTCTTCGATTCTTCTTTTAAATTTTATGATAATAGTCTTTTTGAATTACTTTATGAAAATTATTATTAATTTTTAGTCTGATTTATTTATTTTGAATTGATTTTGTTTATGGATAGATATATATATATATATATATATAATGATCATGATTTATATTTGTTCCATATGTAGAAGCTTGAATGATTTTTTTGTAGAATGAACTCTGTGATTTCATCATTTATTCATGGACATATGCTTAACCAATTTTTAGGTTATTTTTCTCCTACATGATAGGGTTTTAATTTTTCTTTCTTATGATTCTATAGTTGTAGGTTTATGGTTATTAGATCACACTGAGATTATTCTTAGTTTTATATTATTTTGTGTTTAAACTTTAATTGATTTTAGGAACCTAGTTGAGCTTAAAGGAAGTATCCCCATGGGAAGAAAAACATTTTATATTTTATTTTCTTCATAATAAGGAAGGACCCAAAGGCTAATGGAGCCTTAAAACCCATCGAGAATGACCATCCCAAAAAAACTTGGGCTATTGAAGGGACTCAATCTAGGTCACATGCCCTTTGTTGACTAAGGTCCTAAAACCCACGTCAACAGCATGTAGTAGCTCTACATGCAACATTATCATAAGAACCTATGCTTGGATGGAAAGAAGATGCCAAATTAGCACCAAGATACTTGAAATGGGAAAAAGGGAGAACATGGTATCAAGCACACTATAGAATCATAGTGCACTTTGTTGCACATTTTGTTCGAGGGTCAAGAGACTTGGAGTTGTCCATAACCACTCAACAGTTGTGTTTTCCATATTCTTGTGCAAGCTTATAATCGATGTCCATTGAATTCCACTATTGTGGATATTTCTCTTTTGAGAATATAGAAATGGATTTTGGTTCCGTCAATATCTTTTGTTTATTTGGAAAAAAATTCTAGGTTTTTCTAAGGCTTAGTATCCATGAAATACCAAAATCGTTGCAAAAAACTAATGAAACTTTTAGGTTAGCCCAAAATCAAATGAGAATTGAGATCCCTCCTAGCAATCATAATGGTTCAGAGTGGGTTCGACCAATATAAATAAAAAATTCATCTCGTGCATTTTAGAATTCAACTCGATCATGGATACAAAAAGAAACTCATGGATCTAAGGTGAAAAAGAGTCTGAGGCCTAGAAATTGTTGGGAAATTTATGGCAACTAGATTAGATTGATTTTTTTTTCTTTGATAATCAGTTGTGATGTTCTTTTACTTCAACTTGTAGAAGTTATAATTAGATTCTTCTTTCCTTAATTATTATAATGTTATTATCATAAAAAAAATATCAAAACATGAATATCAATAGAAAAAAGAGGACATAAGATATAGGCTTTTGGCAAGGGCCAGAACCTCTCCTAGAGAAGAAAACCCACAAGAATTATTCTATTCTTATATAATATTCAAATGAAAAATTCCAAGACCTTTAGACCCAAGACAAATAACCCTCCAATACCAATTCAACGTCTCCTTTTGATGAGCTTTTCCTTCACAAATTCAACCCAAGTCAAACTATTTCAAAGCTGTTGTAACTTGACATGTTCATCCTTGCAAATTCTTGACTGCAATTTTTGGCCATACTACAGAAATCCTAGCTTGCACATGTGAGGAAAATATGGTGAAATAGTCCTTATCTCTCTTTCACTTGAATTGATTCTTATTCATTAGGTATTCAACTTCCAAAGTTGATCTTCTTGAAACATAAATTCAACTCCTTGAGGTGATTGTAATTAGGTCTTGCTGCAACATAAGTATACCCTATTTCCTTCACACGTGTGAGATAATTTGACCCTAAATTAACATTTTGAAACTTTAATTTTTCCTTATTTTTATATCCTTCTTATTTTCTCCTTTTAGGTCTATTATTATTCCTTGATTGAACTTGTTGGATTGTCTCCAAATGAGGTTGAGTGTCATCTTATATATATATAGGCTTCTAGGGAGCCCTAATGAGGTTGAATTCATCATTTTTGGATGACTTGTCTTCTTGCAATCCAACTTGGCCTTGGAAGGACTTTGACACAATTTATGACTCAAATAAATTATTTTTACTTGATGAAAAATTACCAATAGGGTCTCTTACATATCACAATGAATTTTTGACTTCTTTGGAGTCTATGACAACTTCCTAGAAGCAAACAATTTGTGGTTTACGTAAAAAATTTAACCTAGAGCATGAAATCCATGATATGAAAATAATAATAATGAATTTTCTTTCTCTTTACATCAAATAAATAAAATCAATCATACTTAGATTATGAATACCGAACCTAGTTACATATTTCAACAAAGATAAGATATTTGAAGAGAGGAACTCGTCCAATTCAAGCAAGCGTACTTGATAAAGAAGAGTTATAGAATTTGATCAAGAAATAAAATTCGTTGAAATCAATCGAAGGAACAATTAGCTCTGTGGTTAAGGAGAGAAAAAAAAATTCCTACATTGAAGAAGAGAAGCTTTTCTGTGATGGAGAGAAAAATGTTTGCATTGAAGCACAAAAGCTTTCTGATTCAACAATTAAAGAAAAGATGAAGTCTGTGGTCTATGTAATGTGAGAAGATCCAAAATAAAGAATATTACCCCATGGTCAATAATATTGATCCAGATTGGATAATTGTATTATTTTTCATCAATATTGATGCTTTTCGAGTGGAAAAAGTGGATGAATAAGCTCACGTGACTGTCTTTACTAGTAGGACCCAATTTGGCCAAACTGGATTTGAAACCTTCCAAGAGAATTTTGAGGCATCAAATGATTTTTTTGTGGGTAACACTTTTTTTCTTTATTACTGCACCTTTTCTTCCTATTCTACACATAAAGACCTTTCCAACGTCGTGAGAATCACATAATTCAGAGTTTGTATGCGAAATTTATGCCACTCAAAAGTTGACCTTCCTGATTTCACCACCATAATTCGAGACAATGTTGTGTGAGCCCCAATTATTAATGAAAAGGGGGCTATCCACATGATTATCATGTAGAATAATCTAGAACATTCTATCTTGTAACTTTGGTTAAGAGTTGGGTTAGTCAAACCTAACCACCCTTAGGTTACTAGGGTTGTGTTATAACTAGGCCATTAGGAGGAAAAGGGATTATTTTCTTTCGAGTGCATTTGTTCCAAAGTTGAGAAAAAAATATCCAAGAGGGATAGGAGATAGAGAACACAAATATGATTTGAGCATTATAGAAACCCATGGGACACAAGTCATACTTCTTTGTATTCACAACCATATTTCCATTTTGAGAAAGAGAGTGGAGTGACCTCACCTTCCAGCTAGTCTTTTTCTCTCGGAAGGGTTTCCGAGAGCATATATGGTGTTAAATGTGTGTGTGAGATTTTATTTTTGTCATTCTCTGTCATTTTATGCATAATTTTCATTCACATGCATGCATTATTAATAGTAAATATATAGATCTAGATATCTAATAAAACTATAATAACATAGAATTTCATATTTTAAATGTAATTTTATTAGATTTGTTGTGATTAATTGTCTAGTGGAATATCCACGACATTTTACGGATCAATGTCAACTTATATAAATATTGGATGTTGTGTAAGGATGCAGTTGGAGACAGAACTTGTGTTAAGTAAATTAGACGAGTAGAGACAAATGAAGAATCCAACAACTAGTTGTGACTGAGAGGCATAACCCAGATAACACAATAAGCTAGTGCAACTATGATATCCCCCTAGTCAACAATTTTTTCCATCTTGTAAATAATTTTAATAATTTGAAATAGGTGATAAAGGGACACACATTCCATTGATTGAGGAATGGGATGGGGGGGTTGCTTGATGAAATGGTTGTTTCTTCATAAAAAATATGGTTGGTGGAAAAACAATTAAGGTGTTGACTATGCATTGAATCCAATTGAAATGGAAGGATTGGCACAAGTGTCTTCTAGCCCAAACTCAAGAAAATAAAAAGATAAATAAATTAATATCAACATGGGTTTTACTGTTAGGGGATGGGTTGATGAACCAGTTTGAGAGGAAAATGAGGGACATTGAGAAGGATATATGGAGACATGTAGAAGAAACAATGAATAAGATTTGAAATTGGAAGGGAGTTCTTAATATGAAGCCCTGAGAGATAATTGAAAATGGAAGGGAGTTCTTAAGCCCCTGAAAAGGAAGTACCAACCATGGAACCCACAGAGGAGGCTTGTTGGTGATTAGTTTTAGAGATCAAGGATTGCTAATAAGGTAGAGGGATCCACCAGAAGCTTGTGGTCTATGAACCTATTCGATTGGGGAGAATTCAGATAACTTCTTATGAGGGTTGTTGAGCCACTAGGAGTTCCTTGGGGATGAAACTCTGGTGCTTAACACACTATGGAACCACCTAGAAATGTGATTTTTCATCCATATATAGCTTGCCACTATTTAACTTTCCTGATAGTGGGATCTATTCTCTTGAAGGTGAATTGAAGTTCTTTGCATAGCAAAATGTTGGCATGACAATGTTTCTACCTAAATTGTGTGATATAAAAAGAGAGTAGTTGGTGGATGAAGGTAGTGTGGCCTGGTGGAATCATGTTTTAGCTATTTGATTGGTTCAAATCCTCAAAATCACCACATCTCAAGATTTTTAATCTATATTGGGGGTGACAGTTGAAAGAAAGACTTGGTTGCAGTTGTCTATGGTTGGGTGGAGAGTTGTAGTCCTAATTTCAGTTGCTTGAAAAAGATTCATAAGATAAGTGTTTCTAATGTATTCTCTATGTTAATGATTGAGCCTTTTATTTCTGGTTAAAATTATTTTAGTAATACATGAGGTATGGCTGTGTAATTCATACTTACAGGATTTACCAGTATGCCTAGTCCTTGTTTTAAGGGTGTTGTGACAGCATGTAAGGATGATGGTTAAGTGTAAAATAATTTATTATGAGAATTATTCTTCTTATTTTTAATATGATGACTCTGTTGATTTACATATTTTTTTTCATAGTTTTGTTCCAACATAGTACCATAGAGGATTTCCTATTATTTTTTGTTATTGACCTGGTGTGTTATGTGAGGCTCTTATTCAAAGTATTTGGTGTTGCATACCCTGGTGTCAGGACTATACATCCATTTGATTGAGGGCTCAATCTAACAAATTTTTATGGTGTCTTGTGTGAGGTACATCCTTATGCGTTTGAATGAATTGACTTAAAACTCTAAAATCCATGCAAATATGTATCCTTGCTATGCTCTCATCAAGGTTGAAGCCTTAATGGATATATTTGAACTCGGGCACACATCTAGATATTTTTAGAACCACCATAGCCAAGATGTGATGGAATTTCATTGGAAAGGGTATTTGATGCAGAGTGGGAGTAATCCCTTATGAAAACCACCAGATTGAAGCATGAGTATATCATCATGGCTTTAACCCTGTAATCCTTATTCTTGATTGTGGGGAGACTTACTAGGTTATGGGAATATGGGCTTGAAGGCCAAGTCTCTATCCATATGATTGTGACCTATGACCAAGTGTGAAGTTGGTGTAATGGTAAAATGAGATCAAGCAGAGAAATCAGCGATCGAAGGGAGATCCGGGATGATTTCAGCCTAAAGGTATTGTCCGAGGAAGGTCCACCCCGAATGAAAAGATAAAGGTGAACCAGGAGTTATTTCCAAGGTAACGAAGCCAGGAGTTTTATCTAAGGATAAGGGAAGCTTAACCCTGAAAGTTCGACCATGGAGGAAAAAATAAAGGCGCAATGATAGTTATTGTGAGGGAAACTGAACCAAGAATTATAGTCAGGGTAAAGGAGGCATGAGCCTGGAAAGTCCGCCCGATACAAGACGACAAACACACATCAGGAGTTATAGCTAGGGAACGAAGCCAAGAGAATTAGCGAGGGTTTATAGAAGCTTAACCTCAGAAGGTCCACCCAAAGGAAAAGATGAAAGGGTGCCAATAGTTATAGTCGGTGTAACGCCCGAGAGTTCTTCTTGGTGTAGCGAAGCAGTGCGTTTTAGCGGGAGTAGTGGAACCAAGAGTCCAGTAGAGGTCAGGCATGCAATGACTGGTCAAAAACCTTTAATAAGTCAACACATGGTGCTGGGAGGTTATCCACGTAGGTTCCACATGGCAGAGACAATGACTGACACCCTTTGAATTGTTAGAAATTCAAAGGGTCATAACTTTTGATCTAGAGGTCGGATTAGGGTAAATTTTATATCATCAGAATCATCTTGATGAGGCAAATGCAACATTGATGTTTATTTGAGGTTTTAGGATAGTTGGAAAGATCAAAATTTTTAGACCCCATCTCCATAATGGCACCTTGGATCTTGGTTCAAAATAATAACCACATCCTTTCAATTAGTGTTTAGGTGATGATTAGGAGCGGGTGCATTACAAGGTTATAATAAGGAAGATAGGCTGAGATTTTAAGGGAAGATTTAATGATAAGTAAGTGAAATAAGGAGGTTGAAAAAAAGGTGATTTTAAGGATTTGGAATAGACTTTGGTGACTTCTCAAGGTATATAATGAGACATTATTTAAGCCATTTTTTGGATAGGCTTGGTGCACATGTTAACCTCAATTTGGAGATCTTTGAAGAAGTCATTTTGAAACATTCTTGGTACTCTTTGGAGCAGTCCTAAAGTAGCAACTATTTAAAGCATAGTTGGAGAAAATTTGAAGTGACCTTTGGAGGACATATTGAAGTAGACTTGAAGCCCTTATTAGAGTATCCTTTTTAATATATTTGACGCACTCTCTTAAATTATTCCTCATCAGATTTGAAGACATATTTAGATTATTATTGAAAACATCTCTAGAGGATTATTAAAGAGATATTTGGGACATTTTCGAATACATATTTCCAGCTTTGTTGAAGACATTATTGGAAAATTCTTGAAAACATATTTAGAACATTGTTGAACACATTCTTGAAGTAAGACTTGAAGCCATTGGTAGACTTGTTTTAGTAGCCTTTAGAGAAATTTTGTATAGAATTTGTAAATAATTTTGGAGCTTACCTCGAAGAAAACCTTAGAAACATTATGAAGCAACCTCTTAAGAGCAACTTGGAGCACATGTTGAACACCTTTTGAAGCAGTTGTTGGAGATCTTGGAGCAACCTTTTGCAGATATTTGTTGAAATGAATTTGAAGATCCTTGTAAGAAATGAGGGTTGAACCTGGATTGATTTTTGAGGATTGGATTCCTCATAAGAGGTTGGAGCCTCGTTGAGACTAGTTTGGAGCTTAGATTTATTTTTTAAGATTTGAGTCCTCATAAGAGGCTGGAGCCTCTTTAAGACTAGGTTCGAACTGAGATTGATATTTGAGAATTGGAGTCCTCATAAGTGGTTGGAGCATCTTTGAGACTAGATTGGAACCGAGATTGATATTTGAGGATAGGAGTCCTCGTTCATGGTTGAAGCCTTGAAGAAGTTATAATTTTGTTGTATTGGTTGGAGTTGAATTGTTGTAGAGGATTAGAGTCCTCAATATTTTTATTAATAAATGTTTTTTTTATCTCATTGTTTTTATTAATAAATTTTTTTTTTTATTCTACATCTTCTCTTCTGATAAAATTTAACTAGCATAATAAAACAATTGAAAAAAATCCCTATTCATTTATCTCAATATTTCTCACAATAATAATTATAATACTAAATATATTTAATAATAAAAACCTTAAATCTTAAATTTCATTACTCCAATATGCACAATTATTAATATTTCAGTTATCTAAACCATAACAATCATTAAATTTTCAATTCGAGGAAATTTCACCCTAAAAGTGCCCATGGAATTTTCACGTAATTTCTATGTCATAATATGTAAATGAATCAAAATACTTTAAATTGAAAAAGAGGTACATATAAATATTTTGGAGGCAAAAGAAAAAAAAGAAAAAAAATATTTTTTTTAATCATATTTTTGGTTTATCTCATTATAGGTTTACTTAATTTTCAGGTGTAGACACTCGTTGGATGCAAAATTGAATTTTACATCCAATGAGTACCCATTATGCATACTTTTGAGATAATCCACATTGATAAAAATTTAATATACATTAAAAGAACCTGCTCAGCACACTTTTGCATGTTAATGCATTAAAATACTAGGTTGGTTGATATATATATATATATAAAATCAACCTAGATTTTATCTTAAGACCGGATCAATCAATCTATGATATGAATCAAATCCCTTGAGATGGAAACCTCTTTTATATTGAAAAGAGATTTGATCTCTCCATGCTTTGTAGTTCCAAAGTTAAAATGGATCTAGAATGGTTTTATTTCACACTTTAAATAAGCTATATTCGACATGAATTGGTTCTCAATACCATATTTTTATTATTATTTTATTTTTAAAAATTTATTTTTATTTTGTTATTTTCATTTTCATTTTTTATTTATTTTATCTCAGTTAAAATGTTTCTGCTATATTATATTGATCTTTTCCTTTTAATTTTTAATTTTATCGATTTATTTCTTTAGACATTATGTTACAACATCTCAAAGTTGAATATAAACATAGTTACCGATCAAACGAGAACTATTACCTCTAAATGAAAACTTTAACAAAAAGACATTAAAAAAACATGAAAAGACAACCTACGAAAAGTTGTATTCTCAAATAACTTTCATTTTATTTATTTATTTATTTTTAACAGTAAATTTTCAACATTTTTAAAAATGGAAGTAAACACCAATTTTATTGTGCAAAAAACACCCTGAAAAGAAAAGTGTTGAAACAAAAATTTATAATAATAAAATTTTTATTAAAAATAAAAAAAATGAAAAAAAAAACATTTTAAACTCATTAAAAAAAAAACAAAATTCAATATATTTTTTAAAACTAATTTTTTTTTGAAAAAAAAAAATTAAGTAAAAAAAATAAAGGGAAAAAAATAAAAAAAGGTTTTTAAAAATAAAATTTAAAAATATATTAAAACAAAAATATTAAAATAAATAAACAAATAAATTTTCCAAAATTAAATAAATTAAAAATATATAAAATTAAATTTAAAAAATAAAAAGTAAAATTTTTATAAAATCAAACACAAAAAAAATTAAATTTTACAACAAAATTTTAAATTTAAAAAAAAATATATTAAATTATGATAAATAAATAAAATAAAAATACAAAATACAAAATACAAAACATTATTTAAATTAAAATTAAAAAAATAATAATAATTAAAAACAAAAATATTAAATTAAAAACCAATTATTAAAAAAACCAATAAATTTTAAAAAATAAAATAAATTTAAAATATTATATATATATATATATATATATAATATATATATATATATATATATATATATAATCAAAATCAAATTTTAATAAATCAATAAATAAATAGATAAATTATAAAATAAAAATTTAAAATTTAAAAAAAAAAAACACTTTTAAAACTAAAAAGATAAAAAAAATTAAAAAGGAAAAAATTAAAAAAATTAATTTAATTTAAAATATGAAAAATAAATTTAAATGAAAATATTAAATTTTATTTAATTAAAAAATAATTAAAGTAGATTTATTTTTTTCTAATTTATATATTAAATTTAAATATCGACATATACATTGATAGACGTGCATCATAACATGATCATCGCATCTCTATCAAACCATAAGTAAAGTATTTAATGTGTAGTCATTTCAAATCTATTATATCTTTTCCATCTTCATACTTCCTAATGGACAGATCAAACCATTCTTCAATAACTGATTACATCCACACTAAACACTTTGATATCCATCTCTTTATATAGAATATACCTTATCCAATGCCTTGGGTCAAACAGTTAGTAATTCTGATGGTATTATTTGACGGGATCAAATAGCCGTTATCGTGTTCATTACTATGGGCCGAAAACATGGTAAATATCCCTAATATTTAGAATACCATGGTGTAGAAAATTTACGCGAATTTTCTTCACCATAGCCACATATGTACGTGGCATTTTTTCAATGGGCCCGTGTATACTTCTAAATTTTTTTCCTTTATCATTCATATATCTCTGAACTGATATTCCTTTGTCCAATCTCTCTGTCACATTTTTACTAACTTTTATATTCATCATGTTATCATCATGTTGACATCTTTATCAAGTATGTTTCCATGAAGGACATCACAATAGTCATAATGCCAACAATACACAGCTTTGGACTTGATGGAAACCACTTTCATATTTGGTTACCACTACCTATAGACACCTGTAAACACTTTGTAGACAAACCAAACTTCTCTCCAAAGTCACTAATCATTATCAAAACGCAAATATTATCTCCATGTATGTATGAAAACTTAACGCAAGCATACGAAAAGAGATCACTTTAGCTGCACAGGAAAAATAGCCCTAACAAAAAAAGTGGTTATTTAACTTCTTAGATCTGCAATAGATCATGGAAAAAAATGCAAAATAAACCCATATCTATGAAAATAAAGTAGCTAAAAATAAAAAAGAAATAAGAGCTTCTCTTAAATATCCAATGGACAAGACAAGAGTTATAAAGAGTTTTTTAGTTCTATTTATTTATTTATTTTACAAGTTAATTTTGTTTTTTTTTTTACATTTTTATTGGATGTTTTATTATTTTTATATATTTTTATTTTTTGGTCATATTTTTAAAATTTTATTTTTATGTTTTATTACCAACATGAAAATCACCATTCTAAACAAAAATGGTTGATGTTTCATCAACACTATACAAAATTAGCATGAAAATCAATAATGTTTTAAAACAAAATGTTCATACTTCATAAATAAAAAAATTTTAAAGTGTCAAAAATATGCTAAAAAAAAATGGTATTCTGCATCACTATTTTTCAAAATTAGATGCATTTTTTGCTACCTCAAAAAAATAGGTAATAGTTCAATTACCTATTTGACAGGTATATATATATATATATATATATATATATATATAAACCAAAGACTCAGACTGATCAAATCTCTTGACATGAAATCTCTTTTAGAATGAATAGATTTGGTCTCTCCATGATTTGTAGTTATAGTTATGGCTGATTTAATTTCACCCTTTAAATAACCTATATTACACATAAATTGGTTCTCAATATAGTATTTTTATTTTTTATTTTTGTTTTTTTACTTTTATTAACATTTTTATTTTATTTTGACTTTGTTAAAATGTTTACATTACATTATATTAAACTTTTTATTTCGACATTATGCTACAACATTTCTACTCTACACACACACATATATATATATTCTTAATTACATTTTATATCTTTTAAATTTTAATAAAACATATAATAATAAATTTAATTTATTATATTATTATAATTTAAGAAATATGTGAATGATAGATATAGTAACATATATTTTCTCCAAATATTTTTTTAATAAAACATAATAATAATTAACAATTATAGTTGAAAATTTTTGTTAGGTATATATATATATATATATATATATATATATATATATATATATATATATATATAAACATTAGTTTACCTAACAACATTTTTCAACTATATTAATTATAAAAATAAACTAATATAATTGTTAATTATATATATATATATATATATATATATATATATATATTATTTCATCATAAATTTATTAAGTTGGCATATTTATAGGTTTTAAAAATAATAAAATATTATTTAAATGTTATTAAAAGAATATTTTAATGTTTTGAAGTTAATGTTATTTTTTAAATAAATAAAAAGCATTGTATAGAAAGCTCTTCTTGGTTTGGAGATGTAAAATCTCTACTAACAGGGTCAACCATTTGAAGGTGAGAGCTTATATGACCCCAAAAACAGTCCATCATTGGCATGGGACTAACCACTGGCGCGCACCCACACATTCCATTTCCAATGAGGCACAATCACTCACATGCATACATGTACACAACAAACAAAGGGTGCACACAAACATACACATACCCACAAACATTACACATATTGACTCACAATGTGACATGTTCACACACATCACACTTCTTACGCTTATTATGAATTTTAGAATTAAAATTATTTTATGCATGTGATAAAGATTGCGTAGAGATATTATGATGTTAACATTTACGTTTATTTTATGAGTTAATTAGTATGCTATGAAAATTAAGAAGTATTTATTTTCTTTATTATTTTTAAAACTATGATTATCATTAACAAATTTTTAGAATTAATATTTTTCCACATATTATTAAATTAAATTGTAGTATTATGAAAAAGAATATTATAAATTATTAAAATTAATTGATTTTTAAATAAAATCAATTAAATTCATTTACTGTATTGATTTTAATAATAAATAATTAATTGATATGTGTTCTTACAAATTGATGATATTTTATCATGTTATTGTTTCTTCTTTTCTAAGGGATTTGAACATTGAGTCTTATGGTTTTCATGGTTTGCATAATATGCTATAACATAATAATCATTAATTAAGTTGTATTCTGAAGGCTAATATTATGTAATTTTTAAGGTTATTGTAATATGTATATTGTTTTTCATTTTAAAATGATAAATTAATATTATCGATGTTTAAAATTTTGAATGGAAAAAAAATGAAAAAATAGAAATGAAAAATTAAATAAAAAATAAAAATAAAAATCTTAAAATTAAAAACCAAAATAATAATGATAGTAATAATAATAATAGCATTTTCATAAATATTTAAACTAATGTATTTAAAAGTTGATATTCTAAATAGTATATTTATATATAGATATAATGATAGTATATTTATAATCATATAAATAAATATTTAAAAATATAAATATTCACACAAATTGCACTCATATATGTACAAGTAAATAATATATATACAAATACAACAAAGAAAGATTCACACACACATAAAAAATACATTCATACACATACAAAGAATACAATTATTCAAAGACACATACAGGTGCAACAAAGAATAGATTCATAGACACAAAGAATATTTTCATACACATACAAAGAATATAATTAAACAAGACACATACAAATGTAGAAAAGAGTAGATTCACACACACATAAAGAATACATTCATACATATACAAAAAATACAATTATGCAAGACACATATGAGTGCAATAAGGAATAGATTTATAGACACAAAGAATACTTTCATACACATACAAAGAATACAATTAAACAAGACACATACAAATGTAGCAAAGAGTAGTTTGACACATACATAAAGAATACATTCATACACATACAAAAAATACAATTATGCAAGACAGATACAAGTGCAACAAAGAATAGATTCATAGACACAAAGAATACTTTCATACACATACAAAGAATACAATTAAACAAGGCACATACAAATGTAGCAAAGAATAGATTCATACACACATAAATAACACATTCATACACATAAAAAACAATACAAGTAATAAAAGAATACGAGTAAACATGACACATACAAATGTAGCTAAGAATAGATTCATATACACATAAGCAATATATTCATACACATACAAAGAATACAAGTAAACAAGAGACATACAAATGCAACAAAGAATACATTCATACACATACCGAAAATACAAGTAAATAATTCTCAAACAAATACAACAAGTAATACATTCATACACATACCAGTAAACAATATCCATACAAAAGAATACTAAAAAAATACACACAAAGAAAATAATAAAGGAACTCTTCAAAATAAATAAATGCATATACATACAAACAATGAAACCACTACTCTAACACCCAAGTCATACTCAAACAATACAAGCATATACATACAAATAAACAATGAAGGAATACTCAAAACCATGCAAAATGAGAAATTCATAAACATAGAAGAAAAAACACTTCAAAAAATTACATACAAGTAATGCAAAAATTCTCAATAATACATTCACACACAAATAAATTCTACCTATGAAAATACAACTAATGGACACTATTTCAATTCTCAAAACAATACATTCATATACATACAAAATAAAGAATCCAAATCATACATTAAAACCCAAATACATTCATAAATATATATATATATATATATATATATATATATATATATATAAAAGCATTCAAGAATATATTTATTGTATATAAATAACAAAGCCAATACAGATATAATAAATTTATACAAATAAATGATATTAAATATTTAAATATTTACAAACAAGTATTTAATTTAAATTTATAAAAATATCAATAAAAATATTCAATTATATATATATATGAAAAGAAGGAAAAAATGTAATATAAATATCCTAATAACATATTTATAATTAAAATATATAATTAAAAAAATAAAAAAAATCAAAATCAAAATAAAATCTTAAGAAAATCAAAATCAAAACTAAAACAAAAATATAAATTAAAAAATATAAATAAATTTAAGTTATAATTGTTACATAATTTATGTGAATAAGAATGATTTTTCTATTTGTGTGTATGTAGGGAAGATGTTTAAATCATTGTAAAAATGTTAAATGATTTAAGTGAATAAGAGCAGTTTTGTCCTTTGTGTGTATGTGGTGAAGATGTTTAAAAATTTGAAAAATGTTAAATAATTTATGTGAAAAAAAAGTGATTTTGTCATTTGTGTGTATGTTGAGAATATGTTCAAAACATGTTTATAAAGTATTATTATAATAAAAAGATATAATTGTGTTTCTGCATATTGGAGTTACTATAAACTGAAGATCATGAAAACCATGAGCACAAGGAACACAACTCAAAGGAGGGTTATCATTTAACCTTCCTAAGAGCTTTTTGGAGGGGATGAATTCCCCTGGACAAAAAAAATGCCTACTCCTTTTATTGATTATAGTTTGTGTTCATGTACATTCTTTGATGGGCCCATCTAAACAACAAAATATTTTTTTTCTAATTACAACATTACAAAACAGAAATATAGATAATGTCTTCTATTCATGAGCAACTTTGATATTGAGAAATTTCCTGCAACATACAACATTAAAACGATATTGTTAGCATACAATTTTTTCATAACAACCCTCAACATAATTAAATTAAATGCACCATTAATAAAGAAAATCCATAATATATATATTTATATATAATGATAAACCCATAATACATGACAAATATTAAGAAAAAACATTAATACAACATTATTATGTATAATAATACAAGTATGATATAATTTACAAATTTAATATAATAACAATTAAATTTAACTATGACCAATTAAAAATAAATTAAAAAAACACATTTAATAACTACACTAACATATTTTTATTAATAAAATTTTATTGGCTAAATAAAATTCTCAACAATTAAATTAAATTAAAATAAAATAATGAATAACCAATCATAGTAAATTATATTGTAGAAATTCTAAATGGATAACAAGATTCTTGGTGAATATATTTTTCTTAGTAAAAATAAATGTTGCATTGGAAAATTCAATAAAAATAAATAAACGTTGGAAGAGAAAACACCTTGCTATATAATTAATAAAACTCCGTAATTAATAGCACAGGAAAAAATAATCCTTAATTATCTCGTAGTTTCCACGTGAAAACCGTTTTAGGAGATCATTGTCAAGTTGTATGACTGTTTCGGCTCATCATCGTGACATTCCGATTGCCCACTATTGCATATGCTCTGTCCTAACTAATGTAAGACTGAAGGGTTCATCAAACCTACTTAATGTAATTAATAACATAGTGGAACAGCACGACGGGCGAAGAAAAGGCGTGAAGAATTATTTGGCTAACGATATGGACTTTTTGTTGCAGCAGGCTGACGACCCACAACTGAATCTGAATCGAATGAGAGTCAGAGCCGCAACTTTTCCCATCTCCATGCTCTCTAGTGTTTATACTTTTATTTTTTGAGTTCTCTAAAGCGTTTGAATTGTTGATCGCGGGCGGCACCGAGACCGCTGCGACGGTGGTGGAGTGGGGGTCTGTCGGAGCTCCTAAAAAATCCAGAGACTTTGGAAAGAGCCATGGAAGAGCTGGACAGAGTTGTGGGTAGAGAGCGGTGGGTGGAAGAAAAGGATTATTTGCAGTGGGTCGTGAAGGAGACGACGAGGCTCAATCCTGTGGTTACCATGCTCGTACCTCGTCTCTCCACTTAGGGCTAGGATACGACATTCCTGCGAAGACTATCGGCCGAGACGTCAACTTATCGGAGAAGCCCAAGGAGTTTCGAACTGAGAGATTCAAAGGGAGCACGGTAGATGTGAATGGCAGAGTTTACGAGTTGCTGCCATTTGGGTCGGGGAGGAGGATGTGCCCGGCATATAATTTCGGACTCAGAGTTGTTCAGATAGCTCCGGAAAATCTCATCCATGGATTCCAATGGGAACTGCCTTATGGACAGAGCCCTAAGGACTTGGCGAAACGTTTGGGTTGACAAGCCCTAAAACATACCCTCTCCTTACAATGGCCCGAACTCGCCAGGCTTCCCATCTCTATAACTTTGATTCCTCGCACTCTTGAAATGGGGTTAGTCACTCTTCCATCTCATAAGGAATCTTTGATTATCTGAGGTTGCCACGGGAAACCTGTTTTTATCTCATCACATGACATTCTGATTTCCTACGACCATGTTTTGGGACTGCGCTTGCGCAAGACTAAAGGGCTCATCCCATAACTCAACAATGTCGGCTTTCAACAGTTTGTAGACTTCAAAACTAAATGCAATAATATCGGCTTTAGAACTGAATGCAATGCCAGAACTAAATGTAATAATATCTATCGTTGACAATTATTATGAATAAATTCACATCTGCCCAACACAGCAAGAATTGAGCTCCTATGTGCAATAGGGAATCCCAAGACAAGAAGAATTGAACTCCTATGTGCAATTTCCTTCCATTAATCATCACAATGGGAACCCATAACACATAGCAACATTAGGGATCAATTTACGTGTAAAATTGAATTGATTACATAATACACAGAAATCAAACCCGTGAATGCTAATTGGAAATTTCTTAAGAAGAAAACAATCCCTTCACACAGTTTTTTTCACTATGATCAAGACTTGTCTGCATATTGAACTTTTGTCTGCTACAGCAGAACTACGACTACTGATTGAAAAGTGCTGAGCACTAAACACAAAACTATTGATTGATAGTTGTCATGAGTACCTATCACAATTGTTTGTGCAATGATTTTTTTATATGACAATTTTCTTACTATGAACAAATAAAAATAAAACTCATGCTCTTTATGGGACGACAACTATGATGAACGAATAAAACGCACGCTCTTTATGGGAGGGCAACTATCATGATTTTTTTGTAAATCTAATTACCACTGTTGGTACTCAATTATGTGATTGCAGGTGATGCTTATAGGAATATCTTGGTTTCTTGTGTGGCTTGGTACTGGATTGTAGTATTGTTGGTTTTTCTATGTGGTTTGGTACTGTAAATCTAATTAAATTAAATAATATTTTAATAAAATATATTTAATTAATAATTACTTTTAAATATTAAAAAAAATCATAAACACTTACTTATCCCTTTATCCCTTAATACCTATACTATTGTTCATACCCAATGATAAATAAAAACTCCAACAATATCGATAATACCTGATTCAACCAGCTATACACACGCCATTTAATTAGAATAAGCCTTAAGTAGACCTGACCCAACATTACTATCTATATTATCATTATCACGAAAAACTATATTTCAGGAGCAAAGTAATCATCAAAGCCCTTAAAAACCCAAGCATATCTATCCACTAAAACTATGGCATCTCTTGAAACTCCAAGAAATTCTATTGACAGGAATTCCCCAAACACTCACAACCATCAGCAATTCTATTGAGTAAAATTTCTTTCTACAACCACATTCTTTGACAGGAATTATATTGAAAGGACGAGCATGAGTGTGGAGAAAACACCATCTAAAGTAATTTCATCGTGCTCCCTTAACAAATCAATACATTCATTGAACTGTTGTACTAAACAGAAAGTTGTCTCTAAAATAGAATGGGATCTGTAACTAGCTAGGTCGTCTATGTAAATTTTTTTCTATAAAGTTTTTGGAGAAGCTACTGGTTGTGCTACCTAAAGTAGTGGTGCTAGTACTCTGTAAGCAGCTCAGGCTTCATCAGGTTATGAAACTCTTATGGATATGGGAAAATTGGCTGCACAAGAGGAGCTCAGTTGGGGGTTTGGAGAGACCAGTGCTGTAACAAGCTCAATTGGGGGTTTGGAGAGACTAGTGCTGTACCAAACATCCCAGCCATGAAATGAGAAGAGAGGAGGAGCTCAATTGGGAGTTGGATTCACCAATTCTATAGCGAACAGTGCAGCCATGAAATGAGAAGAGGAGCTCAATTGAGGGTTTGGAGCTACCAATGCTGTGAATAGCCAAAACCACTTAATTTATGTGAACACATACCGACACAAAGGAATAAAACTCACTCAATTGGCATACCTATTTTTCAATTTACATGTTCTATGAATATATCATAGAGATATTTGTAAATTGCAATACGAAGCAGACGAGAACAAGGACATTCACAAAGGAATAAAACTCACTCAATTGGCATACCTATTTTTCAATTTACATGTTCTATGAATATATCATAGAGATATTTGTAAATTGCAATACGAAGCAGACGAGAACAAGGACATTCACAAAGAATACTAACCTTGCTTCTTGGGAATCTTTCATTTGCTATTGAAACTCCTCATTATCTGCTGCAAAAGCACTGGAAACCTGCTTCACTCCTCATTATCTGCTCCAAAAGCGCTGGAAACCTGCTCGTATATAAAATTCCAACTCATGAAAAAAGAAATATACAAAAGAGTTGTGAATGAATTTAAAAATAGTTCAAGAAGATATTGCAATGAGTACCAACTTACTCTCAAATCATTGGTCCTTGGTCCTTCAACCACTACCAGTGCATATTCTCCTCAGCGATGACTTTCTCTCTCAATTCACTACACATGACTCAACACACATTACAAACATACCACAACACACTACACAGGACATTGATGCATACAACAGTGCATAGAACATTTATGGAGCGCTCCATAAGACACATGACTTTACATACGAGTGTTTGAGAGAGAAAGAACACCCATGCTTAACCTGTATATTGAACAGAGAAAACAATTTATGAGGTTACACAAATGTATCTGTAACATTAATTAAACACACACTCAAATTGCCTACTGCCTTTTCCTCGTTACGCAGTTGAATAAACAGAGAAACGATTGTTTTATGTGAGAATGAAACAAATTAAACAAAACATATAGAGAAACAAATTAAAGAGAACAGAAAATTACCTTGTCCATGAATAATGCACTGGATGGCCGCTTGTTGTTTCCGGACTGCAAAAATTTCGATCACCTCCTCTTCGTTCGTCAATTTCCTATCTTCATTCCTCACAATCATCAATTCCTCTCATTCTTCACTTATCATGCGCTCGAGTATATAATGATGAGGGCATTCCTGAGTTTTATGCTTGATTTTTTGGACCGTTGTGTTCAAATTTAGATTTAATCAATCTTTTAATTACAATTAATTAAAACAATCTTTTAATTACCCTTCATTATATCATTTTTTAAACGAGTATTATTGTTTTATAATTTACTATATGCTGCTTGCTTTTTTGTACAGTTGTGTTCAAATTTAAATTTAACCAATCTTTTAATTACTATTAATTAAATCAATCTTTTAATTACCCTTCATTATACCATATTTTAAATCAATATTACTATTATTTTATAATTTAAGATATTTATTAAAATTAAGATTTTTAAAACTGGTCAATATACAGTTGTCCATAACTTTCCATTTTTATATCTGCAAGGTTGTAGTGGCTTCCGACATTTCAGTGATTGGGTGAGAATTATTGATTGGAATATATTTAATATTCAATATTAATATTGCAAAAGCTCGTCGAGTTATTGTTATTGAGTGGAGAATATCTATATAGAGAGAGTATATAATTTAAAATTATGATAATAACAAAATTTAAATATATTTAAAATTTACGTAATATTTTTAAATTAATTTATATATATACATATATAATTATTTTTTAAAATAGTTAATTTTTTTAATATATAAAATAATGAGAACTAAATATTATTATTGGTAGCAAACATATATTATTAATATTATTTTTATTAGATATGTCAAGTTTAGTAGTTAAGGAAGACTTTGTTTCTAAACATGACTAAAGAATCAAAAGTTTTCTTCCTCTCTATGTACTTTTAAATGGACATCAATTGTTTATACACATTCTTGGCAATTTAGTAAATTTGTCTAATTAAAATAGATACTTGTAAGCTAACAAATATTTGTGTTGATAGATTTTAATATTCTTTTCATTGTAATCTATTATTGATGTAATTTTTATATTTAAAATTTTGTTTGTAATTAATTTGTCAATAATGTAAGAGCTAATATCAAGCTAACAAATATTTGCATTGATAGTTTTTTTAGATAGTTTTCTTTGTAATCTATTAATGTTGTAAGTATTATATTTTAAGTTTTGTTTGTAATTAATTTGTCAATAATGTAAGAGTTAATATCAAGCTAACAAATATTTGCATTGATATATTTTTAGATCCTTTTCTTTGTAATCTATTATTGATGTAATTTTTATATTTTTAATTTTTGCTGTAATTAATTTGTCAATAATGATTTGTTGGTAAAAAATGACTTTTTCTTTTTTTTCCCTTGAAGCTTACATTGAGTAAAGGTTGAATATCTCTCAAAGAAAAAAAATAGAGGATGTCTTGAAGGAAGATATTTTTGGGAGAGAACATTGATAACATTCTAAATACATTCCTAAAAGTGAGAGTCTAAGATGACTCTATTTGAAAAAATGTAAGCTTCCAAAGAATGTCTTGCCAGAATCACATGAGCATGGAAATCTAACTCAAAATGAGATAAGGATGAGCATCTTGACTCATAGGCATGAAATATAGCTCTTAATTAATTTAACAAACTGTGTTTTTTAATTAATTTATTTATTTCATCATACATATTTATAAAACCATAATAATAACATAAGAACTTCCACATAAGTGTAATTTCTCCAATGGATTTAGAAGACTGACTATGCTTATGATGTTGAGTGCCTTATAGGAAAACAATAGAAATCTTGTTCTTTATGCAGTTCACCTGCATATTACAATTGTACATGTAGGAACAAACTCGCACCATAATCCAACATAGATCTTCTCCAAACCATTCTTGCCTACAAGTAAGGTTGAAATAATATTCATTTTATCAAGTAATTACAAAACACCTTTCAATGATTGGGTGAGAGTTATTGATTGGAATATATTTAATATTCAATATTAATATTGCAAAGTCTCGTCTATATATATATATATATATATATATATATATATATATATTTGAAAATAGTTAATTTTATATATATATACAATAATGAGAACCAAATATTATTATTGGTAGCAAACATATATCATTAATATTATTTTTATTAGATATTTCAAGTTTAGTAGTAGAGGAAGACTTTGTTTTTAAACACGACGAGTGAATCAAAATTGTTCTTCCTCTCTATGTATTTTCAAATGGACAACAAATGTTTATGCATACCCTTGGCAATTTAGTAAATTCTTCTAATTAAAATAGATACTTGTAAGATTTAATAGTAAGCTAACAATTATTTGTGTTGATAGATTTTAATATTTTTTTATTTGTAATCTATTATTGATGTGATTTTTATATTTAAAGTTTTGTTTGTAATTAATTTGTCAATAATGTAAGAGCTAATATCAAACTAACAAATATTTGCATTGATAGTTTTTTAGATAATTTTCTTTGTAATATATTATTGCTATAAGTATTATATTTTAAGTTTTGTTTGTAATTAGTTTGTCAATAATGTCAATTTGTTGGTAAAAATTGACCTTTTCTTTTTTTCCCTTGAAGCTTACATTGAGTAAAGGTTGAATATCTCAAAGAAAAAAAATATAGGATAATCTAACTCAAAATGAGATAAGGATGAGCATCTTGACTCATAAGCATGAAATATAGATCTTAATTAATTTAAGAAACTGTGTTTTTTAATTAATTTATTTATTTCATCATACATATTTATAAAACCATAATAATAACATAAGAACTTCCACATAAGTGTAATTTCTCCAATGGATTTAGAAGACCGACTATGCTTATGATGTTGAGTGCCTTATAGGAAAACAATAGAAATCTTGTTCTTTATGCAGTTCACCTGCATATTACAATTGTACATGTAGGAACAAACTCGCACCATAACCCAACATAGATCTTCTCCAAACCATTCTTGCCTACAAGTAAGGTTGAAATAATATTCATTTTATCAAGTAATTACAAAATACCTTTCAATGATTGGGTGAGAGTTATTGATTGGAATATATTTAATATTCAATATTAATATTGCAAAGTCTCGTCTATATATATATATATATTTGAAAATAGTTAATTTTATATATATATACAATAATGAGAACCAAATATTATTATTGGTAGCAAACATATATCATTAATATTATTTTTATTAGATATTTCAAGTTTAGTAGTAGAGGAAGACTTTGTTTTAAACATGGCGAGTGAATCAAATTATTCTTCTCCTCTATGTATTTTCAAATGGACAACAAATATTTTATATACTTCAAGTTTAGTAATTCTTCTAATTAAAAATAGATACTTGTACAAGTTAATAAATAAGCTCACAATTATTTATTGTTTGGTAGATTTTATCATTTTTAGTAATCATCTATTGTTATGATTTTTATATTTAAATTTTGTTTGTAATTAATTTGTCAATAATGTAAAATTAATATCAAACTATAAATATTTGTGATAGTTTTAGATAATTTTCTTTGTAATATATTCTTCACTGTAAATATTATATTTTAGGTGTTTGTTGTAATTAGTTTATGATAATATAATTTGTTGGTAAAAATTATTTTCTTTTTGCCACTGTCTATGGTTAGGTAAAGAGTTGTAGTCTCAAAAAAGAAAAAAATATCTAGGATACAATCTAATAAATAGGATAAGGATATGACATAAATCTTGACTCATAGGCATCAAATATTGCTCTTAATTAATTTAACAAACTATGTTTTTTTAATTAGTTTATTCATTTCAACATACATATTTCTAAAACTATAATAATAAAATAAGAACTTCCACATAACTATAATATTTCCAAAGGATTTAGAAGTGTGTATGCTTATGATGTTGAGTGCCTTATGGAAACAATAAATCTTTGGATTTATCGAGTTCCATATATTACAATCTTGCTGAGGAACAAGCTAGCACCATAATCCAATATAGATCTTTCCAAACCATTCTTGCCTACAAGTAAAGTTCAAATAATATTCATTTATCCAAGTAATTACAAATACCTTCCAATGATTGGGTGAGTTATTATTGGTGGAATATATTTAATATTCAATATGTAATATTTACCGTCTAAATCTATATATATATATATATATATATATATATATATATATATATATATATATATATATATATATATTTGAAAGTAGTTAATTTTTATATCTTTACAAATATAGAATAAATATATTCTATTTATTGCTCAAACATACCATCATCAATATTATTTTTATTGATGTTTCGTTTAAGTAAGTGAAGGAGAAGACGTTTTAAACATGACGAGTGAATCAAAATTGTTCTTCCTCTCTATGTATTTTCAAATGGACAACAAATGTTTATGCATACCCTTGGCAATTTAGTAAATTCTTCTAATTAAAATAGATACTTGTAAGATTTAATAGTAAGCTAACAATTATTTGTGTTGATAGATTTTAATATTTTTTTATTTGTAATCTATTATTGATGTGATTTTTATATTTAAAGTTTTGTTTGTAATTAATTTGTCAATAATGTAAGAGCTAATATCAAACTAACAAATATTTGCATTGATAGTTTTTTAGATAATTTTCTTTGTAATATATTATTGCTATAAGTATTATATTTTAAGTTTTGTTTGTAATTAGTTTGTCAATAATGTCAATTTGTTGGTAAAAATTGACCTTTTCTTTTTTTCCCTTGAAGCTTACATTGAGTAAAGGTTGAATATCTCAAAGAAAAAAAATATAGGATGTCTTGAAGGAAGATATTTTTGGGAGAGAACATTGGTAACATTAAGAATCCATTCCTAAAAGTGAGAGTCTAAGATGATTCTATTTGAAAAAATGTAAGCTTCCAAAGAATGTCTTGCAAGAATTTCATGAGCATGGAAATCTAACTCACAATGAGATAAGGATGAGTACATTGATTGATAGGTAGAAAATATAGATCTTAATTAATTTAACAAACTATGTTTTTTAATTAATTAATTTATTTCATCATACATATTTATAAAACCATAATAATAACATAAAAACTTCCACATAATTATAATTTTTCCAATGGATTTAGAAGACTATGTATGCTTATGATGTTGAGTGTCTTATAGGAAAATAATAGCAATCTTATTCTTTATGTAGTTCACCCTCATATTACAATTGTACATGTAGGAACAAACTCGCACCATAATCGAACATAGATATTCTCCAAACCATTATTGCCTATAGGTAAGGTTGAAATAATATTCATTTTATCAAGTAATTACAAACTACTCTTCCATGTGTACCTTTATAGCTTGCTTGCTTACATTGTAAACCATTACCCCCTATGAAAATTGTACCTCTTGATGTGAGTTGTCAAAAGGAAGATAGCTAATTTATATTGAATGAATTCCACTTTATACTTGGTCATCTATCCATTCTTGGTAGCTATAACATTTATTTATGCATTGGTTTGTGACGGTTTAAAACTATCTATCCATTTTTACTAGTTTTCATCTTGGCCCATGCATTATCTTTCGATTTTTTTGTAGCTGCTCATACTTATAAATCCCACCTTAAAACTAGATTTCTTAAAAAAAAAAACATTTTGTTTCCAATCAACCAAATTCATTTTCACTCAGCAAAAATGCAAGGGAACATCAACTACCCTTATATCACTAGCAACATGGCAGTCCCCGTCACACATAGAGGTAAAAGAAAAAAATCAAAAGTCCCATCACAACCACTTAATACTGAATTTTTTAGAAACCAATAGAGAAGTAGGATTCAATATACATACGTAAGTGGGTGTTTCTTATATTGGATCAAAAACCTGTATTTCCATATTATATATTCTTGCAGTGGATCTCCTGAGAGGCAGTCGATTTTGTGTTGTGGTCCATTATAAATGCGTGTGCATTACAGAAATGACATGATGACAAGGATAGTGCAATCCTGCATCACTAGAAGTAAGTTAGATAACCACTTGAAACGAATGATGTTTCTCCATTTTTGTACCACATTTACTATATAGAATTTTCGTGGCTCAAATGAATTCTATGCAATAGAGATATCCAAGGAAAAATTTCTCTCGTAACCCAAAGTTTGGAATTTGAATCAATTTAAAAGTACAAATAAATACATAGTGGCACTCAAGTTCAATAATTGTTTTACATTAAAGGAATTGTGGGTCATTTTTAAGAAAAGTGATCAATTTAGGAATACAAGATCCGAGGGTCAAGTCGCATGGGAAATAAATATAGTGCCAAATTTATGTAAAATATGCAAACATAGCGGTGCATATCGTTCATCCTAATTAGTCAACATTTTCTTAAATAATTAGTGTTGAATTGGCGATGGTAATGGAGCATGTGTCATATTGATAAAATAATAAAATAATGATATGAGCAATAGGCATGCTAGTCAAATTTCTTGAACATTGTTTAGTGACATGTAACCTATGTGATGAAGGGTCACGAGAATTTCAAACATTGGAAGAATTAAATTCCACTTGCCTAAATTTTAAGGGGTAAGGGCCCGAGGTAGGTCCACATGATTCCCAAAACAAACAAATTAAAAATCTTACATATTTTACATCACATAACACAAATTATATGGGGAGTGAAAAAATAATGTGTTAATGGTAGAGTGGGGCTTCTTTATTGTGTTGGATAGGCTTCAACCCTTGCTTGTTACTACTCATTCATCTTTCTTAGATATTTGAAAATTGGGGCGATCTCTTCTAATATAGTATCATCTCACTCCTCTTTATCCCTCAAAGACCCTATTCTACTCATAGATTTTATACCTTCCATGGAAACCAGAAACTTAAACTCCTTTATGATTTCATCATATATTTTTCTCATGCCCTCATCCTTTCCTTCTTTTGTGAATGGACTTGAGATCACATCCTCAGTTAATGGGATGAGTTCACCCTCCTCCATGAGGACAAGCCCATTTTGTCCTCTACTATAGGAAATATTGTAGTGAAGTGTGTTGCTCCATCCTTCACATTCATGGAAATTTTCTTGAATACACCATTTTCTTTACAACATGCTAAAAAGAGTGTCATTCCTTCCTAAATCCTAGAGGGCTCATGTAAATTTGTGTTTCATCCATCTTCTCATGATGTTGTGAAATTCGCAACTGAGATTTATTTCTCAAGTGGGTCATTTCATGAATACCCTTTTTTTTTAGGTTCCTTTGATGGTTGAAGCATTCAAGGACGCAAATTTATTCTCATAGAGTGCATTGATATTCATACTTAATAGTTTAAGGCCATTTTTAGTATATATTCATTCCTCTATTTTTTTGCACTGGAAACCGCTAATTTTAGATGAGATAAATATTCATCCATTGGCTAGATGGTTTTTTCTTTCAAAATTTTATAAATATGAAGATCAATACTTGATATCTAGTTTTTATTGCTGGTTCTAGGGAAGTGCAGGGTTACCTATGCAACCCTCGTTCCCCTCTTTCAACCCTTTTTTGGCTTCAATTTCTATTGCTCTGGTTTGGGTAAATCTTAATAATATCCCTTTGAATCTGTGTAATCTTCCATCATTTAAAGCTATAGGAAATGTTCTAGATAGATTTTATCATCATAGTAATAATATAAAATAGTACTTCAAACCCACATATGCTCACATCTGTGTGCAAACGAACTTTAGTAAAGTATTTCTTCCATAAATCAAACTGAGAAACAAAAATTATATATGGGTACAAAATATAGATTATGAGCATATTTATTTCCCCTCTAGAGCTTGTTACAAAATAGGGCATTCCTTAAAAAATTGTCCCAAATCACAAAATATCAAATCGAGGAAAAATAGTTGCAAACCAAGATAGTAGGAAGGTGCGAGGTCAGAAAATAAAATGTCTTTCTTCTTATTTTATTATAAATAAAATATTCTTACAATTTTGTACTTGCACATAATCATACCAGTATGTAGGCACCCACCTACAGAAGGCTACCACCTTCTCTCATTCTCCAGCACCAACTAGAAGGGAGCTCCAACCCCCTGATCATATTTACCATCTAACACTGGAAGGAAGCTTCATGTCTCTTACTCATTGCTCTAACCATAAACACTTCTATGGACCACATTTACTAATATTTTAGACTAGATCCACCTGATCCAAAACATCAAACCTGTAGGCCATATTTCATCATATTTTCAGTCTGGACCCACTACCATCATTTAACCCCAATACCAGATAACAAAATTGAAACCAATCAGTGTAGAAAATTAGTCGACCGCTGAAACAAATCAATCACCAAATAAATCATTGAGCTAAATTATTTTAAATCGATAGAACTCACTCATATCAAAGTATGCTCATTCATCAAAATACCAGACCACATATTGTTCATCATAGAAACCAGATCGTGTCACTACAAACCTTGATTAATTATATGTTAGGATATATATGTTATTGTTCTTAAGAATACCCGTATATATATAAATTTTCCATTAATAGGAACTGCGTAAAGATCTCAAATCACTCACAATCAAATCTGAATCAATGTCACACAGAAAGAATAACTGAAACACAAACTTACCTCATTAGAGAACTTTGAAAAAAATGCATATCATTATATAAAAACATCATTATTAGTCGACATTTCATTCACAATCAGTTCAACCAAACCAGTATTTTTCAAACACAGATTATCATAAAGACTTGATCAACAAACAAAAACAAACATAACAAAAGATGGCTAGAAATCATTAATAGATCATAATGCAAAACCCTAGTAGATATATGTTACTCTTATAACTAAATTTTGTGTATGTATTTTCCTTTCATACGTGACACACGTGTACATATTTTTCCATACTACATAATATATACGTGACTACCTAGAAATAGATCTGTGTATGTACTTAATATTTCTGAAGCAAGCATTGGTACAAAAATATAATTACTTATTCATGCCTTTGCTGCAGAACACAAAATCTTCCAAACTGAAATATCGGCATATAAATTTCTAGACATGCATCATAACATGATCATCGCATATCTATCAAACCATAAGTAAAGTATTTAATGTGCAGTCATTTCAAATCTATTATATCTTTTCCATATTCATACTTCCTAATGCACAATTATTTCAGATCAAACCATTCTTCTATAACCGATTACATCCACACTAAACACTTTGATATCCATCTCCTTATATAGAATATACCTTATCCAATACCTTGGGTCAAACACTTAGTAATTCTGATGGTATTATTCAACAGGATCAAATAGCCGTTATCGTGTTCATTACTATGGGCCAAAACCATGGTAAAGATCTCTAATATTTAGAATACCATGGTGTAGAAACTTTATGCAAATTTTCTTCACCATACCCACATATGTTTGTGGCATTTTTTCGATGGGCCTGTGTATACTTCTAAAATTTTTTCCTTTATCATTCATATATCTCTGAACTGATATTTCTTTGTCCAATCTCTCTGTCACATTTGTACTAACTTTTATACTCATCATGTTATCATCATGTTGACATCTTTATCAAGTATGTTTCCATGAAGGACAACACTATAGTCATAATGCCAACAATATACTGCTTTGGACTTGATGGAAACCACTTTCATATTTGGTTACCACTACCTATAGACACCTGTAAACACATCTGTAGACAAACGAAGCTTCTCTCCAAAGTCACTAATCATTATCAAAACACAAATATTATCTCCCTGTAAGTATGAAAACTTAATGTAAGCATACGAAAAGAGATCATTTTAGTTGCACAAGAAAAATAGCCATAACAAAAAAATTGGCTATTCAACTTCTTAGATCTACAATAGATCGTAGAAAAAAATTCAAAATAAACCCATATCTATGAAAATAAAGTAGCTAAAAATAAAAATGAAATAAGAGTTTCTCTAAAATATCTAATGGACAAGACAAGAGTTATAAATTTTTTTTTTTTATTATGTAACACCTGGGAAGAGAACTGATATAGTCCCCCTCAATGGGATGGGTTCATGGCTTTTCTCAAACTCTTCAACTTTAGATTTTCTCTCTCAATAGTTGTAGAGTACCTAATAGGTGTAGAACTTAAAGGGAGCTCAATAAGAAAAAATAAAATAAAAGTGAAAATGATAAGATGATCAAAGTCTCACCAACACAAAAGGATTGAATGTAAGAAATGAATGGAAAACCCTTCTATTTATAACAAAATATTGATTTATCCTTGATAATGGTGCATAGTAAAATATTATTAACCAAAGTCATCTAGATCTTAACTACTTGGAATATTTTATTATATTTTTTTGGAGGGAAAAGGAATTTAAATTGGTTAAATCCCTGTATTTAGTAATAATAAACAAATAAAATATATATTTATCATTTCTAGGATGAGATCAAGGAATAATTAAAAAAATAATGATTTATTTTATTATTCCTAAATGATTTAGTCAAATTTAACAAGTAATATTAATTAAATAATGATTTAATTAATTATTCTTGGAGAATAATAAGATACATAATTATTTATCAAATTATTTCTCATTAATTGGGTTGAATATGACTAGGAATATAATTAAACAAAGGTTAAATTAATTACTCATAGAGGAAAATCAAATAAATAAGGATTTATTTATTCCTCATGGGGTTTTCTATTTTAGACTAGAAATAACCTAATAGACTATGGTTTATTAAATTATTTCCTAGCGAAAGAAATTTTAGTATGGTAAAATTGGTATTACATGGTGTATTTCGATCCATCTAGTTATACATGGTTAGATGACCAAAAATTGGTGTAACAGATTCCCCCCCAACGTGTGAGCATTAGGATCTAATCGTATGACTGAAGTACATTGTAAGAAAAAAATCAGTAGACATCGAAGAGGAGTTAGGGAGAGAGAGATACACAGGTGAAATGAAACAAGAGAAGATAATAACCTTGAGTGGGTGAGACCAACAACCGTAAGTATCCTTTTATGGTTGAGTACCTACATACAATGAGGCGGGGGAGGCATACATATGCCCGCTGAGGTAACAAAGGAAAAAGAGAAATATTTTTCCCAGTAAAATGAAACTGAGCTATAAAGTACATGATATGCCGGCGTAAACATGGGCGAGACAAAAAACATAATGAATCCCACATACATATTGTGCCTGGGACAGCAACCAGGACTGAATACAATAATATTTGAGTACATGAGATATATTAACAACCAGAGAAGCCCTGATAAACATGAAAGGGATATGAAAATATAAATGGATCATCTAAGTGATACATGCATGCTAGATGCACTGCAAGCGGTTGGGGCCAAACCCATCAAATCTGCGGAGCTACATCTGAGGTTGTAGAAGAGAATGAGGTCATCTGGGCATGTGGGGGGATACCTTAAAATCCACCCCCTCATGCAGTCTAAAACATATCACATACACCCGGGAATCACTAGATCAATATGTTGGAACTATCGAGTATGAGAATCTCGATCATGCTGAAGTGGATCAGATGAGGAACAATCAAGTCCAAGGGAAATAAGGAGTCACTTTTCCTAATCCAAGGCACCGAAAAATGATGGAAGGTGAAACCAAGATACACCACAATCTAGACCTGTCTACTGGAATGAATGTGTTGATGTTGACAGAAGGAAGTCCGCCATAGGTGAGGCAATGAGGGTCCTCAACTAAGGAACGAGGGAATATAGTAGAGCGATTAATGGACTGACACCAGGGATGATGATGGAATGGGGGGATACTTAGTAGCAAACAAACAAATTCCCTTGTCAGAACATAAAAAGAATGGATGACCCAGAAGCAATTGACTCAACTCCTGAGGGGATGGGGGATAGTAGGACAGGAGGCCAAAAAATGGCCACACGAGAGAGGGACAAAGCATGAATGGATGGAATACTGTGACGGGAGGCAAAAGGGACTTGGGAAAAAATCCATGAATGCAGTGATGACTCAACTCAGATGCTCTGAACAGGGGCAACTTGATGATGCTGCCACATAGAATAGGCCCAGTGGGGACCATAAAAGCATGAGAAAGAGATGGTTACTCATGACGAAAATCGACACAAGCATCAAAATGTATGAAGCCTAAGTGGTGCCCCAAGTACAATTGGTGCAAGTGTAAAAATTCGATTTTGAGAGGTGGTGAAATGACACTTCTTGGAAAAAAGGCTTCCAAATGAAGTATCAAATCACCAAAAACAAAGGGGGACCTAGACTTTCCACTTCCGCCTAGCCAAGCATGGGGACCAGATGGTAACTGACAATTTTTATATTTTATGATGCATTTAAAGTTTTTAGAATGATGTTTATGGTACTGATTCATTACCTTTTGTATGCATATATAGCACCGATGAGACCGATCAAGGGCTAGTACAGCTAGAGGAGCTAACCGATTAGGTTCAAATGCACTATTGGAGGATGTCCACTGTAGATGCAAGTTGTTAATGACTGGGGTATCAAAGCATGGTTGGAAAGATCTAGATGAACACTACATTGAGGTATGTGTTGGTCTACCCTCAGAGTGGCAAGGGGTCATGCGATGCATGGCAATGGCCAAATAGGGCACGCGGTATCTGCGAGCTGTGGGAAATGATCCATTGACTTGGGACCCTCCAGATAGTGACTAGATGTAGGGTATGAGGTGCCCCCATTTTTGGTTTTGTAACATGCTATGGGCATGTCAGATGTATTATAATAGAGGACTCCAAAACATTTATGATTTTTTAGACACATACTATGGATATGCATATTTTATATATGATGAGAAAGTAGCTCTCCTTTTGTCTAATGTTATTGTGTTATGTTAAATGGACGTGATGAGTTTCAATATATAATATTTTTGCAATGTTATCTACATATTGATTTTGAGCTCTAGGTACATGACTGAAAGTAACATTTTGAAATTCACGCATTAAGAGCTTCACACATAGATATATTCTGAAAAGGATTGGGTTATGTACACAATAAATTCCATTCAAGTGTTTGACAAGAAGTAGGTAATCTAAACAAACATGAAGATGGAGGATGCGATCATCAAGGGCATCGACTAACAAACTTATCACTGCATAATATTCGGCCTGATTATTGGTTGTGGATCTAATACATACCCCATTGGAAAGGACTAATGAATGTATGAGGGTAAAAATGGCCCACGCTATAGAGGCTAGATTCTGTGAGTAGAGACATGCATCGTTGACATAGCCAATGTACGATGTGGATGGAGGATCTATCAGAATGCCACCACAAGACAACAAAGGAAAAGATGATGGATAATGCAAGAATCTCAAGCACATGGCAGAAATAAAACACGCATGGGGATGTTATGGGTAAAATTTATATACCCCTTACACTTGGTAAAGATATGGTCAATACATGGTGTAGGGAAGTGGTCGTGGGGAAAATCTTTGTTCAAGTCATGAAAGTCCATACAGACATGGATGGTGTCTAATTTCTTGAAAACGGGATACGAACAACCATCTTGAGCTTATTGATTGTAGTTTTGAGAGATTCTCATTGATAAATGTGTCTCAACTTGTGATGGACAGGATAGGCATCAGACCGTGTGTCGATTTGATGGTCAAAAACGACAAGATCATGTCTATGCCTCCCAAAATAGGACCTGGAGGAAGCATTATAGAATATTTTAAGTAGCTTGATGTAAGCCTCAAGTTCATCCTGGGCACAAGGTGCCCCCAAGGCAACGTTTTATTCGTCGAAAGCATCGGGTGCAAGAATGGGATTTCTAAACTGATCAAATTTAGAAGAGGTAAAGTCTTTAGACTCCAAAACATATTGGTCAGTGAACTATTGTGGAAAGAATTATGAATGATGGTGCATATCTTCCCAAAGAAAATCAGGGGTGGTCATTGCTTCCGTAATGTATTATCATAATGAAAGATGGGGGGAATGGCATAAGAAAGACCACATTATGCAACGAGGCTACCTAATGCATCATCATGAGATATATGGTTCACATATGCATTGATATAGAGGGTAGACAAAGAAATAGTAGATGAAACATCTATCGATTTTAAGCCCAAGGTGATCGCTGAAGGAGGTTCAGTCAAAATAGAAGGAAACTCCATAGAGGGGTTTTCCACTAAGGATCTCATGGATGATGGCCATATATTCCATCATCTCGACATCGAGAGGAGGTATGAAAATTACCTCGAGTTCTACCGAAGTAAAATGCACGAGTACAGGGGTACATGATCCACTACGAGTGGCATCTATTTCACGAACATCTTCAAGGGTGTTGCGAAAGTCGTCGAGACAGGGATAGAGGTGAGAATAGTGGCCATAAAGCTCAAAAAAAGTAGAAGTGTGGTTTATGTGCAACAATTTGAGTTTCTTGGTTGAATATGGTAAGTAACATGGACCTCCAGGATATTGAATTCAGGAAACAACTCGTTGATCACAGGTTTGAGACGAGGAAGGTCAAGACAATTATGGGTGGTGTGCCCAGAAAAATCACAAAAAGTGCACAGAGGTGACTTATTTAGAGGCTTAGGAGGAGCAGGAGTTGTTTGGGAAGCCTTATCCTTAGGTTCCTTCTTTCTGGCTTTACCCTCCTAATCAGATGCTTTCGCAACAGGAGTGGATTCCTGTTGAGTTGGTTGAGGCACTGAAGAAAAGTTAGGAGTCATGGCGAATGGTTGGACCAGGGTGAAAGTGGTATAAGGTGTACCAGACTGGGATGCCCAGGGTCAAATTGGGAAGGCTCAACGTATACATAACAGGTATCAAAAAGACTCCAAAGGGGGGAGAAAGAAATAATATATGACTGGAGGGGTAATGGCCTTGTGGAATGGCTCCCAACTGGTTAAGGATAGGGTGAACCATTCCTGGTTAAAAATGAGTGAAAGAGACAACAACAAAATAGGAGGGTCCTTTGAAGGAAGGCCCTACAGGCTCCATCGAGTGACCACCAGCAGGTTGTAGAGGCTTGAGCTACTGGGTGGTTGAACCTGATCGCTTATGGTTAGTTTGAGATGATTGCACCATGCAAACATTCGATGAGATGGGATCTGTGACAAGAGGAGGGGGACCAGGTAATGCACCAAGTAAGGTGGAATATTTATAGACTCCAGGTGAAACACTAGTGATAGGTGTGATTGTTTGTTTATCGTCCACCAAATAGATGATATACTCGGGAGAGAGTTGAGACTTCAGTTTGCAATATGTCAACTAATCTATGGTGATGAACTTTCCATTATGATGAAATAACATCTTACGGTGAACCGCATATGCGACAACAGACATCGCATAGCTGTAGCTATGAATAAACAAGATGTTGTAATCCAAGGGGGTATCAATGAATTCAATGTCAATGCAAACAGTTTTTCCCGTAAAAGTAACATGACAATTGTGAAACATGAAAAGGGGCTTATAAAAGTGGTCATCCCAAGCACGCAATGTGATAGTGGATGGGGCTAACTGAGGTGATCTGAGTTGCTTCCAAAAATAGGCGAGCATCATGAAGGTGGATGCTCCCTCCTCAATGATATAGCATGAAACATGGGCATTTCGGACTTTAACGGGTATTTCGAAGGAGAAAATTTAAGGTAAGGGGGGGTGATTTGATTTTTCAACATCGAAGATGATCAAATGATCATCTGAAGGATCCATAGTGTCTAGAGCAGATAATAGATCTTTTAGTTGTGAAGGGCATGACTAGAAAACTTCCAGCATTGACATAGCAGTAGGAGATTGTGCTAAGTCACTATTATGTTGTAGTTATCGACGACTTTGGAGGAAGCTGTTGTTCGGTGTAATGGCCCTTTAGGGATCTTAGGAAGGACCTTTGGACGTGGTTGAGGGATATAAAAAGGGACATTCAGTGTCTAACTAGACTCTGTGGAAGTAGTGGTTTGAGGCTCAGTTGCAGAGGAAACAGTTGGTTTACCATATTGGTGCGGTCGAGTTTGAAGGTTGACATATGTAGTGTTAACTATGTCAGAATTCATCATTATAATATGGTAATCAAAGGTACTATACTGAGAGATTTGAGGGGTTGCCTCACCTTGAGGGGTTTGGGCAGCCACATAGCCTCGCTGAGGGAAGGGATCAATAAAAATAATCAGTTGAACAAGCTTAGTATTTAGAGGAGCCGAAAATAATGCTTGTTGTCCTTTAGATGTTGCTTATGATTTCCACAACGGACACATTCAGGGTGAAAGGGGACAATCATGAGTATAATGGTCATGCACACCACAAAAAGAATAATGCTTGTTCATATCAAGAGGCCTTCCCTACTTGGGCTGATTTCCTTTTTGCTGCTTGTTAGTTCTTGCCAGATTAGGTTGATGCCCTTGATTACCTTGCGTCAGTTGATTTTGGTTGCCTTTCAACTTTTTCTTAGAGTTTGGAGGATCAGTCACACTCTACTGGGAATACACCTAACTCGGGGGGGGAGGTCGTTGCTACGACAGAGGTTGAGAAGGCATAGTAGGCTGGGGTGCTGATGCCAGAGGTGTTGGACCACCAGGATTTTGACATGGATAATAAGGAGGCTGAGCAACATTGGGGTAAACAGGTGCTGGATACATGTTGTCGGGAAGGGGATTAGTGCTAGAGGAGCTAGCCCCTCCCTAAGGGAAACCATAACCAAATAGTTAATATTTTTTGGGAGATCACATTGAGAAAATTACGAATACCTTCCTAAAATTGAGAGTCTAAGATGAATCTAAGAATTTCTTGCATGAATAACATGAGCATGGAAATATAACTTTCAATGAGATAAGAATGATTATCTTGACTCATAGACATCAAATAAAGATCTTAATTAATTTAACAAACTATGTTTTTTGAATTAATTTATCTATTTCAACACACATATTTATAAAACTATAATAATAACATAAAAAATTCTACATAACTATAATTTTTCCAATGGATTTAGAAGAGTGTGTATGCTTATGATGTTGAGTGCCTTATAGGACAATAATAGAAATCTTGTTCTTTATGTAGTTCTCTTTCATCTTACAATTGTACATGTAGGAACACAATCACACCATAATAGAACACATTAGGGGAATTTTGAGGTCTAAAATGGGCCTCCTAAGGAAATTAAAAAATAATAGTGGAAAAAATCTAATAAGATTTGATGACATCATCAAATTTTAGAGGGAAAAATAAAAAAACTACTTTTTCAATTCATATTTTCAACTTATCTCCCAAAGTTTTTACTCAAATTTCGAGCGGGAGTACTCGTTGGATGCGGAATTTAATTCCCCATCAAAGAATTGCCACATGTTGCATACTTTCGATGGGTCCTACAGAAAATAGAAATACATAAATCCAAATGATTACAATCCGCATTTTAAGTATGTAATTTCTCATTTTTTGTGTGAAAAGTTCAAGAAACATACTGACATGGGTACTCCTTGGTGAGGAATATTCATCAACATTTTCCCTTCAATTGTCATGGGAAGATAATTTATCTGATTGAAAAATGGTTACCTTATTTTATTATTTTTTAATATTTTTACTTTTTTACTCCAAAAATGGTGAATCATCCATTATGAATGACATCATCATCTTGAATCCTATTGGTTGTTATAAAGTTTATTTTTGTTGTACATTTTTCTTATGAGGCCCATTTTAGACCTCAAAATTCCCCTAATGTAGTCTCCAAACCATTCTTTCTTATAGGAAAGGTTGAAATCATATTCATTTCATCAACTAGTTACAACCAACCCTTCCATGTGTATCTTTCTAGCTTGCTTGATTACATTGTAAACCATTCCCCCCTGTGCATAGTGTACATATTGATGTGAGTTGTCGCAAGAAAGATAGATAATTTGTATTGAATGACTTCCACTTCATACTTGGTCATCCATAGGTCAATATAATATTGTTTCATGCATTGGTTTGTGATGGTTTACAACTACCTATCCCTTTTTACTAGTCTTCATCTTGGCCCATGCATTATCTTACGATTCTTTTGTAGCTACTGATAATTATAAATGCCACCCTGAAACTAGATTTCTTAAAAAAAAAACACTTTGTTTCCAATAAACCAAGTTTATTTTCACCCAGTGAAAATGAAAGGGAACATCAACTACCCTTATATCAATAGCAACATGGTGATCCCCGTCGCACATAGAGTTAAAAGAAAAAAATCACAACTCCCTTCACAACCACTTAATACTCAGAGTTTTTAGAAACCAACAGAGAAGTAGGATTCACTATACATACCTAAGTGGGTGTTTCTTATATTGGATCAAAAACCTAAATTTCCATATTATATGTTCCTGCAGTGGAACTCTTGAGAGACAATAGATTCTGTGTTGTGGCACATTATAGATGCATGTGCATTGTAGAAATGAAACCATGACAAGTACAATGCAATCTTGCATCACTAGAAGTAAGTTGGATAACCACTTGCAACGAAGGATGTTTCTCCATTTTTTTACCACATTTACTATATAGAATTTTCTTGGCTAAAATGAATTCTATGCAACAGATATATACAAGGTAAAATTTATCTCTTTAATAACCCAAATTGTGGAATTTGAATCCATTGAAAAATAAAAATAAATACATAGTGGCACTCAAGTTAAATAATTGTTTTACATTAAAGGCATTGTGGGTCATTTTCAAGAAAAGTGATCAATTTAAGAATACAAGATCTAAGGGTCAAGTGGCATGGGAAATAAATATAGTGCCAAAATTATGTAAAATATGTAAGCATAGCAGTGCATATAGTTCATCCTAATTATTCAACATTTTCTTAAATAATTAGTGTTTAATTGGCATTGGTAATGAAGCATGTGTCATATTGATAAAATAATAAAATAATGATATGGGAAATGGGCATGCTAGTCAGATTTATTTAACATTATTTAGTGATATCTAACATATGTGATGAAGGTTCAAGAGAATCTCAAACATTGGAAGAATTAAATTCCACTGGCCAAACATTTGAGGGGTAATGGCCCTAGGTAGATGCACATTATTCACAAAACAAGAAAATTAAAAAGGTTACATACATTACATCGCATAACAAAAATTATATGGGGAGTCAAAAACTAATGTGTTAATGGTAGAGTGGGGCCTATTTATTGCGTTGGATAGGCTTCAACCCTTGTTTTCCACTTCTCATTCATCTTTCTCAGATATTTCTAAATTGGGGATATCTCCTCTGTTATGGTATCATCTCACTCCTCTTTATCCCTCGAAGGCCCTAGTATACTCATAGATTCTCTACCTTCCATGGAAACCAGAAACATAAACTCCTTGATGAATTCATCATATATTTTTCTCATGTCCTCATCCTTTCCTTGGACTTTGTGGATGGATTTGAGATCACATCCTCTATTAATGGGATTATCTCACACTTCTTTGTGATTACAAGCCCATTTTTTTCCTCTACTATAGGAAATATTGTAGCGAAGTGTGTTGCTCCATCCTCTGCATTCATGGAAAATTTCTTGAATACACCATTTTATTTAGAACATGTTGAAAAGAGTGTCATTCCTTCCTCAATCCTAGAGGGCTCATGTAATTTTTTGTTTCAACCATCTTCTCGTGATGTTGTGAAATTTGCAACTGAGATTTCTTTCTCAAGTGTGCTATTTCATGAAGCCCCTTCATTTTTAGGTTCATTTGTCGGTTGAAGCATTCAAGTACTCAAATTTATTCTCATAGTGTGCATTGATATTCATACTTAATGGTTTAAGGCCATGTTTAGTATATCTTCACTCGATTTTTTTCACTCGAAACTACTAATTTCAGATGAGCTAAATATTTATCCATTTCCGAGATGGTTTTTTATATCAATATTTGATAAATATGAAGATCAATACTTGATCTCTAGTTTTTGTTTATGGTTCTAGGGAAGTGTAGGGTTGCCTATGCAACCCTAGTTCCCCTCTTTCAACCCTTTTTCGGCTTCAATTTATACTGCTCTAGTTTGGGTAAGGTTCATCATATCCCTTTGAATATATGGAATCTTCCATCATTGAAATTTATATGAAATATTTTCGGTAGATTTTATCAACTTAGTGATGATATTAAATAGTACTTCAAACCCACATATTCTCACATTTCTGTGCAAATGGACTTTAGTATAGTATTTCTTCCCTAAATCAAACTCAGAAACCAAAATTATATATGGATAATAAATATAGATTATGAGCATATTTATTTCCCCTCTAGAGCATGTTACAAAATATGGAATTCCTTCAAAAATTGTCCCAAGTCACAAAAGATAAACTCTAGGAAAAATGGTTGCAAACAAAGATAGTAGGAAGGTGTGAGGTCAAAACATTATATGCAATTTTTCATCATATTTTTAGTCTAGACCATATACCATCATTTAACCCAAATATTAGATAACAAATTTGAAACCAGTAAGTGTAGAAAATAACTCGATCACCAAAAACAACTCAATCACCAAATCGATCATTGAACGAATTTATTCTCAATCACAAAAACTCACTCATATAACCGTATACTCATTCATCAAAATACCAAACCACATATTGTTCATCATAGAAACTAGATCTTGTCACTGCAAACCCCGATTAATCATATTTTACGATATATACATTATTGTTCTGAAGCATACCAACAATATATTACATTTTCTATTAAGATGACTTGATTAAATATCCCAAATCACTCAAAACCAAATCTGAATCACTGTCACAGTGAAATAATAACTGAAACAAAAACGTACCTCATCACAAAACTTTGAAACAAATGGATATCATGATATAGCAGCATCATTATTAGTCAACATTTCATTCACAATCAGTTCAACCGAACCAGTATTTGTCAAACATAGATTATTGTTAAAGACTTGATCGACAAAAAACAACAAACATAACAAAAGATGGCTATACATTATTAATATATCATACTGCAAAACCATAGTAGATATATGTTACTCTCATAAATAAATTTTTTGTATGTATGTGTCTTTCATATGTGACACACACATACATATTTGTCCATACTACAAAATATATACGGAACTAACTAGAAACATATCTGTGTATGTACTTAATATTTCTGAAGAAAACCTGAGTACAAGCTATAATTACTGAGTCATACCTTCGCTGCACAACACAGCATTTGCCAAACCAAAATATATGCATATAATTTGACAGACATGCATCATAAAATCATCATTGTAGATCTATCAAACCATAAGTAAAGTATTTAATGTGCAGTCATTTCAGATCTATTATATCTTATCCCTCACCACACTTCATGATGCACATTTATTTCATATCAAACCATTCTTCAATAACCCATTACATCCACACTAAACACTTTTATCTCCATCTCCTTATATATTTTATTCCTTAGCCAATTCCTTGGATCAAACCCTTATTAATTCTATTGCTATTATTTGATGGGATCAAATATCCATTATCGTGTTCATTACTATGGGTTGAAACCATGGTAAAGATCCCTAGTATTTAGAATACCATGGTGCAGAAACTCTACGTGAATTTTTTTCACCATACCCATGTATGTACGTGGCCTTTTTTCAATGGAGCCACGTATACTTCTAAAAAAATTTCATTTATCATTCCTATGTTTGTGAACTGATATCCCTTTGTCCAATCTCTTTGTCACATTTGTACTAACTTGCATACTCATACTGTTATCATCATGTTGACATATTTATCAAGTAGGCCTCCATGAAGGACAATGCATTAGTCATAATGCGAACAATCTCCCACTTTGGACTTGATGGCAACCACTTTCGTGTTTCATTACCACTACCTGTAGATACCTCTAAACACATATGTAAACAAACCAAGCTTCTCTCCCAAGTCCCTAAGCATTCTCCAAACACAAATATTCTCTCCCCCTTTCACATCAATGGAAAAGGGCCGACCAATGATCAATCAAAGGATCATTGTAGATTTGATTTTGTTGAATATGAGGACTTTCCATGCTCCCCCTGAGCATATGTTGAATATTCTAGAAGATATACAAATAATTACATGAATTTATGACTCAATCAAATATGGCATTTTCCTATGACCGAGGACGCATGCTTACATAAATCACTCAACATAGTGGGGTTACATATTGTGACCCAACATTAAATGAAATGCCCAAAATAATGGGATTACATGACTTGAACCCAATAGTTCATACATAATTGAATTTTACAATGATTTACAACACGGGTCTTTACATGACCTTCACATGAAGAGACAAATATGACATGTGTAACCAAGACCAAAAAGGCCTAAAAAGTTATATAGAAATAACATTATAGGAATCATCAACCAGCATTCACCATATAAGTATTTTACTATAAGCATCTAACAACAATATAAACATCATTATGTAGCAAGAAATTATTAAGAAATCATAATGCCCAACAATTCTCTATTAGAAATATAGCAAGTGATCCCCTTAAACACGTGTCATTTATTCACTTTTAGGTCTGATCACATCCTACTCATCCATCAATAAAGTCATCAAAGAAGAAATGCCATATTGCAACAACCATAATATGCCAATATCACTTTTAATATTCATTTGAGAAATGATAAACTATAACTAGTCAACATAAGAAGCATAGGGCCAAATAAATAATGAATGAAATAAACACCAACCTCTCCTAGAGTTTGTCCCATAGTTTCTTCTTCACATAAAATCATATGCTATTGTCTAGAACCAAAATCACGTATATACACAACTGTCATTCTTGTTATCCGCGTACAAAAATTAAATTGTAGTAATTCCAGTCCCAGCTGCCCCTGAAGATGAAAGATATGTTAGAATAAATAACAAAGTGATGAGGTAGATACCATTCCTCATTCTATTTTTGATATTTAAAGGAAATACATGGAAGTGGCTTTGTAAATATATCCACAACTTGCTCCTTTGAGGGAACATATTCCATAATGACTTTTTGTTTAAGCATCTATTTTCTTAGAAAGTGATATTTTACTGGAATGTTTGGTTTTTGAGTGCATGATAGGATTTATAGAAATGTTTATGGAACTGGTATTATCACACATAATATATATATGTTTAGGACAATTGATTTTAATGTTCTGCAAAGTTTTCATCATCAACATAAGTTGTGCACAAAAATATGGAACGAAAACATATTATGCCTTAGCAGTAGATAAATAAATGGAGCTTCTTTTTTTGTTGAACCATGATACCAAGCGAGGTCCCAAATAAAATTCTCCTCTACTAGTACTTTTTTAATCATCAATATTACCTACCCAATATGCGTCTATGTAAGCATGAAGTGTAGTATATGCATATTTGGGATACCATAGACTAAAATCTTGAGTTCCTTGTGAACATTTGAATATTCTCTTGACTGCATGGAGATGAGTTCTTTAGGATTTTCTTGAAATTGTCGAACAATCCCATATGCGTGCATAATATCTTGTCCTATGCTTCTAAAGTAGAGCAAGCTTCTGATCATAGATATTTATTATGGTTGGTTCGCTAAGGGAGAATCATCCTGAGAGCTAAGATTACATGTTATTACCATTGGTATGCATACAGGGTTGTAGTCTTCCATTCCATATTTCTTCAAAATATGCTTAAGGTACTTAGTTTTTGAGATAAATATACCATTCTTTGCTTGTTGAACTTGAAGACCAAGAAAGTATGTTAGTTCGCCAAGTAATGACATTTCAAATTCTTACTGTGTAACTAAAGAAAATCCTTGACTCATAGATACTTCATTTCTTCCAAATATGATGTCATCTACATAGTCTCTCTTATGTAATTTTTTTTTTCTCTTATGTTGTTGTAGTTAATCTCTTTCATTTTATGTTGAGTAGCATATAAAGCCTCAAAACTATGTGCTAAGCCTCCCTCTCTAACCTCTTCCATTGGAGGTTGAGGAGGAAGGTCTTCCACCATATACCAAAATTTCTTTTAGTTTATGATTTCTTGGAAAAGTTAGTTTACTTTGCTTATTATGAAAATGTTGTAGATGTAGAGCTAATCATAATCCATCTTCTATTCCCACAGATGAAGCATAAAATAAAAAATATGAGACCAATGCAAAGGAGGTCAACTCTCTATTAGGAAGCCTAACAAAATAATAATTTGTAAAGGTCATGCTGCTGAATACAACAAAGGATATATGGGAAAATATCATCCAAATTTATGAAGGTGACACTAAGGTAAAGAGTGCTAAACTTCAAACATTTAAATTTCAATATGAAACTCTTAGAATGCATAGTGATGAAAATATTGCAAGTTTCTTTCTTAGGATGGATTATATCATTAATTCAATGGGAAATCTTGGTGATGAAGTAAAATAACCAATGCTCATGGAGAAAATCCTAATATCTTTAACTCGAAAATTTGATTCAAAAGTCTCTTCCCTTTAAGAAATGCAGGGTTTGAGGAATATTACTATTGAACAACTTCATGGGATCTTCACAACGTATGAAATGATAAAAGTGGTTCCATCATACATCATAGAGGAATCATTAAAATATACTTATAAATTAAAATAAAATGAGGAGCACAAGGAATCAGGTTATGTATCAGACGAATAAGAGGCAAAATTCCTAAAGAAACTCCAAGTAGGAACTGGAACATTTAGATGTAAGCTTCCTTTCAAACTTTTTTCTTCTGGATGAGTTAGTCATTATGCGGATAAATTAAATTATAAATAAAACCATGAGAAAGGGAATAATTCCAGAGAAGTGAATGTTAGAGTAAGGTTTGAAAACAAGAAAAATTTCTACACACATGAAGATAGTGATGGTCTTTCGAATGGCGAAGAAGCTAAGTTGGATCAAGAATATCAATTACTTATAGAATTTTCAGATAATGGTATTAATGTGTTTGATGGTGTGTTTATGGATGCCCTATACTAAAATAATAATCTGATTAAAGAAATAAATCATCTTAAAATTAGTTTATAAGAGTTTAAATTAGCAGAAAGAACACCAAAGAAACAAATTCTAGAAAAGGAGAGGCATAATGAAAAGTTAGAACTGGAAATAGTGAGCCTAATAAAGGAACTTGACAAGAAAAAAGGTCTAAATCTTAGATTTTCTAAAGGATATGATACCCCAGAAGAAATCATCATAGTACAATGCTCTCCTCTAATAAAAACAAGCCTTGGATACATTGGAGAATCATCAAAGAAAATAAAATCCTCTGAAATGGGTACAAGAAGACACATCAATGTAGTAAAGGGAAGAAGTCAACACCATTTCAGTTCTCAGCAAAGGAATAAGGGAAAAAATGTCTTTCAAGTAAATTCTCCTTACCACAATCAAAAGGTAAACTACACAAAAAGGTACTATACTCCCAAGAAATTATACTTCAATGGTCAATGCTTCACTTGTCACAACTTTGGTCATAAGGATTCTCATTGCATTTCTTATGAAACTATCATGACTAGAGAAGAAAGAAAACAAAAGAATGAGATTGGGTTAAATAAATACTCTTACAATAAATTCTCACCTCTTCATGAAGAAACATAATGTTCCTTTTGCAATAACTTTCAGAATAGAGAGACAGAATGCAGACACAAAATGAGACCAACTCTTTAGAATTAAAAAAACATCCAAGGTATGGAAAAAAAACCATAGAATATGAAATTTTTCATTTAGATTTATATGTAGGAGATAAAAAAAATTTGTGGTACATTGATAGTGGATGCTCAAAGAATATGACATGTGAAAAACATGATTTTATGTCCTTAAATGTAATAAATAAAGAAAAGGATATAACCTTTGGAAATAATTCACCTCCTTCTATCAAAGGAAAAGGACTAATAAAGGAACTTGACAAAAAAAGGTCTAAACCTTAGATTTTTTAAAGGATATGATACCCCAGAAGAAATCATCATAGTACAATGCTCTCCTCTAATAAAAATAGGCCTTGGATACATTGGAGAATCATCAAAGACATAAAATCCTCTGAAATGGGTACAAGTAGATATATCAATATAGTAAAGGGAATAAGTCGACAACATTTCAGTTCTCAGCAAAGGAATAAGGGAAAAAAATGTCTCTCAATTAAATCCTCTTTAGAATGAAAAAAACATCCAAGGTATGGAAAAAAACCATGGAATATGAAATTTGTCATTTAGATTTATATGTAGCAGATCAAGAAAATTTGTGGTACATTGATAGTGGATGCTCAAAGAATATGACATGTGACAAAGATAATTGTATGTCCTTAAATGTAATAAATAAATAAAAGGATATAGCCTTTGGAAATAATTTGCCTCCTTCTACAATGCTCCTTTCATTCATCATTGGTCATCCCTTTTCCCTTTATGTCAAAGGGGGAGAGAATCTTGGTGTTTGGAGAATTCTTGGTGACTTGCGAGAGAAGCTTGGTTTGTTTAGATATGTGTTTACAGGTATGTACAAGTAGTGGTAACAAAACACAAAAGTGGTTTCCATCAAGTAAAAATAGGGAGATTGTTGGCATTATGATTAATGTGTTGTCCTTGATGGAAACATACATGATAAATATGTCAACATGCTGATAGCAGGATGAGTATAAAAGCCAGTACAGATGTGACATATATATTAGACAAAGGAATATCGGTTCATAGTCATAGGAATGATAAAGGAAATTTTTTGAGAAGTATACACATGTCCATTGAAGAAAGGCCATGTACATACACGAGTATGGTGAAGAAAAGTCATGTAAAGTTTCCGCACCATGGTATTCTAAATACTAGGGATATTTACCATGGTTTTGGCTGGAGTATAATATTTATAAGGATATGGAGATCAAAGTGTTTAGTGTGGATGTAATGGGTTATTAACGAATGGATTGATTTGAAATAAATGTGTACGAGGAAGTATGAATATGGATACGATCTAATAGATCTAAAATTACTACACATTAAATAATCTACTTATGGTTTGATAAATTTGTCATTCTTATGTTATGATGTGTGTTTGTCAAAGTATATGTCAAGATTTCAGTTTGGCGAGGAGGTGAATTATTTCCAAAGGTTACATCCTTTTCTTTATTTATTACATTTAAGGACATAAAATTATCTTTGTCACATGTCATATGCTTTGACCATCCACTGTCAGTGTACCAAAAATTTTCTTGATCTCCTACATATAAATCCAAATGACAAATTTCATAGTCTATGGTTTTATTTTTCCATACCTTGGATGTTGCTGCGTTTTTTCATTCTAAAGAGTTGGTCTCATTTTGTGTCTGCATTTAGTCTCTCTATGCCAAAATTTATTGCAAAAGGAACATTATGTTTCATCTTGAAGAGGTGAGAATTTATTGTAAGAGTATTTATCTAACCCAATATCATTATTTTGTTTTCTTTCTTCTCTAGCCCTGATAGTTTTATAAGAAACACAATGAGATTCCTTATGACCAAAGTTGTGACAAGTGAAGCATTGACCATTGAAGTAGAATTTCTTGGGAGTATAGTACATTTTTGTGTAATTTCCCTTTTGATTGTGGTAAGGAGGATTTACTTGAGAGACTTTTTTTCCCTTATTCTTTTTCTTAGAACTGAAATGTTGTCAACTTCTTCCCTTTACTACATTTATATATCTTCTTGTACCCATTTCAAAGGATTTTATTGTCTTTGATGATTCTCCAATGTATCCAAGTCCTGTTTTTATTAGAGGAGAACATTGTACTATGATGATTTCTTCTGGGGTATCATATCCCTTAGAAAATTTAAGGTTTAGACCTTTTTATTTTCAAGTTCCTTTATTAGTCTCACTATTTCTAGTTCTAACTTTTCATTATGCCTCTCCTTTTCTAGAATTTTTATCTTTAGTGTTTCTTCTGCTAATTTTCCCTCTTCTAAACTAATTTTAAGATGAGTTATTTCTTTAATGAGAATTATTTTATTATAGGGCATCCATAAACACGTCATCAGACTCATCAATACCTTGATCTGCAAATTGCATAAGTAACTACTATTCTTGATCAAACTCACATTCTTCGCCATTCGAAATACCATCACTATCTTCATGTGTGTAGAAAATTTTCGTGTTTTCAAACCTTCCTCTAACATTAACTTTTCTAGAATTCTTGCCTTTCTCATGGTTTTATTTATAATGGAATTTACCTGCATAATGACTAACTCAACGACAAGCAAAACATTTGAAGGGAAGCTTACCTCTAAATGTACCAGTTCCTACTTGGAGTTTCTTTACGAATTTTTCCTCTTCTTCATCTGATACATAACCTGATTCCTTGAGCTCCTCATTTTCTTTTACTTTATAAGTATCTTTTAATGATTCCTCTATGATGTATGATGGAACCACTTTTATCATTTCATGGGTTGTCAATATCCCATGAAGTTGTTCAATACTAATATTCCTCAAACCGTAGATTTATTAAAGGGTAGAGACTTTTGAATCGAATTTTCGAGTTAAAGATATTAGAATTTTCTCCACGAGCATTGGTTATTTTACTTCATCACCAAGATTTCCCATTGAATTAATGATATAATCCATCCTAAGAAAGAAAATTGCAATATTTCCATCACTATGCATTCTAAGAGTTTATATTGAAATTTAAATGTTTGAAGTTTGGCACTCTTTACCTTAGTGTCACCTTCATAAATTTGGATGATATTTTCCCATATATCCTTTGTTGTATTCAGCTACATGACTTTTAAAAATTATTATTTTGTTAGGCTTCCCAATAGAGAGTTGACCTCCTTTGCATTGGTCTCATATTTTTTATTTTATGCTTCATCTGTGGGAATAGAAGATGGATTATGATTAGCTCTGCATCTACAACATTTTCATAATAAGAAAAGTAAACTAAATTATCCAAGAAATCATAAAATAAAAGAAATTTTGGTCTATGGTGGAAGACCTTCTTCCTCAAGCTCCAATGGAAGAGGTTAGAGAGGGAGGCTTAGCACACAATTTTGAGGGTTTATATGCTACTCAATATAAAATGAAAGAGATTAACTACAACAACATAAGAGAAAAAAAATATTACATAAGAGAGACTATGTAGATGACATCATATTTGGAAGAAATGAAGTATCTATGAGTCAAGGATTTTCTTTTGTTACACAGTAAGAATTTGAAATGTCATTACTTGGTGAACTAACATACTTTCTTGCTCTTCAAGTTCAACAAGCAAATAATGGTATATTTATCTCAAAAACTAAGTACCTTAAGCATATTTTGAAGAAATATGGAATGGAAGACTACAAACCTATATGCACACCAATGGTAATAACATGTAATCTTAGCTCTCAGGATGATTCTCCCTTAGTGAACCAAACAGAATAAATATCTATGATCGGGAGCTTGCTCTACTTTAGAATCATAGGACGCGATTTTATGCATGCATATGGGATTCTTGGACAATTTCAAGAAAACCCTAAAGAAATCATCTCCATGCAGTCATGATAATATTCAAATATTTACAAGGAACTCAAGATTTTAGTCTATGGTATCCCAAATATGCATATACTGCAATTCATGCTTTCATAGATGTATATTGGGAAGGTAATATTGATGATCGAAAAAGTACTAGTAGAGGAGAATTTTATTTGGGACCTCGCTTGGTATCATGGTTCAACAGAAAAAGAAGCTCCATTTCTTTATCTACTGCTAAGGCATAATATGTGTTCGTTCTATATTTTTGTGCACAACTTATGTTGATGATGAAAACTTTGTAGAAAATTCAATTCAGTTGTCCTAAACCTATATATATTATGTGTGATAATACTAGTGCCATAAACATTTCTATAAATCCTATCATGCACTCAAAAGCCAAACATATTCTAGTAAAATATCACTTTCTAAGAAAATAGATGTTCAAACAAAAAGTCATTCTGGAATATGTTCCCTCAAAGGAACAAGTTGTGGATATATTTACAAATCCACTTCCACCTGATTCCTTTAAATATCACAAATAGAATGAGGAATGGTATCTACCTCATCAATTTTTTAATTATTCTAACATATCTTTCATGTTCAAGGGCAGCTGGGACTGAAATTACTACAATTTAATTTTTGTACGCAGATAACAAGAATGGCAGTTGTGTATATATGCGATTTTGGTTCTAGACAATAGCATATGATTCTATATGAAGAAGAAACTATGGGACAAATTCTAGGAGAGGTTGTTGTATATTTCATTCATTAGTTATTTGGCCCTCTACTTCTTATGTTGACTAGTTATAGTTTATCATCGCTCAAATGAATATTAAAAGTGATATTGGCATATTATGGTTGCTGAAATATGGCATTGCTTCTTTGATGACTTTACTGATGGATGAGTAGGATGTGATCAGACCTAACAACGAATAAATGACACATGTTTAAGGGGATCACTTGCTATATTTATAATAGAGAATTGTTGGGCATTATGATTTCTTAAGAATTTCTTGCTACATAATGATGTTTATATTTTTGTTGTTATATTCTCATAGTAAAATACTTATATGGTGAATGATGGTTTTTGATTCCTATCATGTTCTTTCTATATAAATTTTTAGGCCTTTTTGGTCTCGGTTACACATGTCATATTTGTCTCTTCATGTAAAGATCATGTAAAGACTCGTGTTGTAAATCATTGTAAAATTCAATCATGTATGAAATACTGGGTTCAAGTCATGTAATCCCATTATTTTGGGCATTTCATTTAATGTTGAGTCACAATATGTAACCCCATTATGTTGAGTGATTTATGTAAGCATGCATCCTCGGTGATAGGAAAATTCCATATTGGGTTGAGTCATAAATTCATGTACTTATTTGTATATCTTCTATAAGATTCAACATATGCTCAGGGGGAGCATGGAAAGTCCTCATATTCAACAAAATCAAATCTACAATGATCCTTTGATTCATCATTGGTCAGCCTTTTTCCCTTTATGTGAAAGGGGGAGAGAATATTTTTGTTTGGAGAATGCTTAGGGACATGGGAGAGAAGCTTGGTTTGTCTACATATGCGTTTAGAGGTATCTACAAGTAGTCGTAACGCAACATGAAAGTGGTTGCCATCAAGTCCAAAGCGGGAGATTGTTCACATTATGAATAATGTGTTGTCCTTCATGGAAGCCTACTCTCGATAAAGATGTCAACATGATGATAAAAGTATGAGTATACAAGTTAGTGAAAATGTGACAAAGAGATTGGACAAAGGAATATCAGTTCACAAACATAGGAACGATAAAGGAATTATTTTTAGAATTATATGTGGCTCAATTGAACAAAGGCCATGTACATACGTGGGTATGGTGAACAAAATTCACATAAAAGTTTTGCACCATGGTATTCTAAATACTAGGGATCTTTACCATGGTTTCGACCCATAGTAATGAACACGATAATGGATATTTGATCCCTCAAATAATACCATCAGAATTGCTAAGGGTTTGACCCAAGGAATTGTCTAAGGAATAAACTATATAAGGAGATGGAGATAAAAGTGTTTAGTGTGGATGTAATGGGTTATTGAAGAATGGTTTGATTTTAAATAAATGTGCACCACGAAGTGTGACGATGGATAATATATAACAGATCTGAAATGACTACACATTAAATACTTTACTTATGGTTTGATAGATTTGCAATGCTGATGCTATGATGCATGTTTGTCAAAGTATATACATATTTTTTGGTTTGGAAAATGTTGTGTTGTGCAGCGAAGGTATGACTCAGTAATTATAGCTTGCACCCAGGTTTTCTTCAGAAATATTAAGTACATACATGGATATGTTTCTAGGTAGTCCCGTATATATTTTGTAGTATGGAAAAATATGCATGTGTGTGTCACGTATGAAAGACACATACATACAAAAAATTTATTTATGAGAGTAACATATATCTACCAGGGTTTTGCAGTATGATCTATTAATAATGTCTAACCATCTTTTGTTATGTTTGTTGCTTTTTGTCGATCAAGTCTTTAATGATAATCTATGTTTGACAAATATTGGTTCGGTTGAACTGATTGTGAATGAAATGTTGACTAATAATGATGCTACTATATGATGATAGCTATTTGGTTCAGAGTTTTGTGATGAGGTAAGTTTTTGTTTCTATTATTCTTTCAATGTGACAGTGATTCAGATTTGGTTGTGAGTGATTTGAGATATTTAAGCAAGTCATCTTAATAGAAAAAGTAATATATTGTTGGTATGCTTTAGAACAATAACGTATATATCCTAAAATATGATTAATTGGGCTTTGCAGTGACAAGATCTGGTTTCTAAGATGAAGAATATGTGGTCTGGTATTTTGATGAATGAGTATACAGTTATATGAGTGAGTTTTTGTGATTGAGAATAAATTAGTTCAATGATTGATTTGGTGATTGAGTTGTTTTAGTGATCAAGTTATTTTGTACACTTACTGGTTTCAATTTTGTTATCTAATATTGGGGTTAAATGATGGTAGACGGTCCAAACTAAAAATTTGATGAAAATTGCATATAATGTTCTGACCTTGCACCTTCCTACTATCTTTGTTGCAACTATTTTTCGTAGATTTGATCTTTTGTGACTTGGGACAATTTTTGAAGGAATTCCCTATTTTGTAAAATGCTCTAGAGGGGAAATAAATAAGCTCATAATCTATATTTATCAGCCATATATAATTTTTGTTTCTCAGTTTGATTTAGGGAAGAATACTTTAGTAAAGTCCATTTGCATAGAAATGTGAGTATATGTGGGTTTCAACTACTATTTTATATGATCACTAAGCTAATAAAATCTAACGAAAAAATTTCATATAAATTTCAATGATGGAAGATTCCATATATTCAAAGGGAGATGATGAATCCTTACCCAAACTAGAGAAGTAGAAATCGAAGCCGAAAAAGGGTTGAAAAAGGGGAACCAGGGCTGCATAGGAAACCCTACACTTCCTTAGAACCATAAACCAAAACTAGATATCAAGTATTGATCTTCATCTTTATAAGATATTGATATAAAAAAACATATAGGAAATGGATAAATATTTAGCTCATCTAAAATTAGCGGTTTCCAATGCAAAAAAATCAAGGAGTGAAGATATAATAAACATGGCCTTAAAACATTGAGTATGAATATAAATGCACACTATGAGAATAAATTTGAGTCCTTGAATTCTTCAACCAACAAAGGAACCTAAAAATGAATGGGCTTCATGAAATGGCGCACTTTAGAAAGAGTTCTCAGTTGCAAATTTCACAACATCATGAGAAGATTGTTGAAACAAAAATTTACATGAGCCCTCTAGGATTGAGGAAGGAATGGCGATGTTTTCAATATGTTCTAAAGAAAATGGTGTATTCAAGAAAATGTCCATGAATGCAGAGGATGGAGCAACACACTTCGCTACAATATTTCCTATAGTATAGGACAAAAATGGGCTTGTACTCACAGAGAAGGGTGAGTTCATCCCATTAACAGAGGATGTGATCTCAAATCCATTCACAAACGAAGGAAAGGATGAGGACATGAGAAAAATAAATGATAAATTCATCAAAGAGTTTATGTTTTTGGTTTTCATAGAATTCATTTCAGCCAAGAAAATTATATATAGTAAATGTGGTATAAAAATGGAGAAACATTCTTCTTTGCAAGTGGCTATCCAACTTACTTTTAGTGATGTAGGATTGCACTATACTTGTCATTGTTTCATTTATACAATGAGCATGCATATATAATGTGCCACAACACAGAATGTCTCTCAAAAAATCCACTGCAAGAATATATTATATGGAAATATAGGTTTTTGATCCGATATAAGAAACACCCACTTAGGTATGTATAGTGAATCCTACTTCTTTGTTGGTTTCTAAAAACTCTGAGTATTAAGTGGTTGTAAAGGGACTTATGTTTTTTTTATTTTAACTCTATGTGTGACACAAATCACCATGTTTCTATTGATATAAGGGTAGTTGATGTTCCCGAACTTGGTTGATTGGAAACAAAGTGTTTTTTTTAAGAAATCTAGTTTCAGGGTGGCATTTATAATTATCAGTAGCTACAAAACAATCGTATGATAATGCATGGGCCAAGATGAAGACTAGTAAAAATGGATAGGTATTTGTAAACCATCAAAAATCAATGCATGAAGCAATATTATAGCTACCTATGGATGACCAAGTATGAAGTGGAATTCATTCAATACAAATTATCTATATTTCTTGTGACAACTCACATCAATAGGTACACTATGCATAGGGGTAATGGTTTACAATGTAATCAAGCAAGCTATAAAGATACACATGGAAGAGTTGATTGTAATTACTTGATGAAATGAATATTATTTCAACCTTGCATGTAGGAAAGAATGGTTTGGAGAAGATCTATGTTCTATTGTGGTGTGATTGTGTTCCTACATGTACAATTGTAAGATGAAGGAGCTACATAAAGAATAATATTTCTATTATTGTCCTATAAGGCACTCAAAATCATAAGCATACACACTCTTCTAAATCCATTGGAAAAATTATAGTTATGTACAATTTTTTATGTTATTATTATAGTTTTATAAATATGTGTGTTGAAATAAATAAACTAATTAAAAAAACATAGTTTTTAAAATTAATTAAGATATATATTTGATGTCTATGAGCCAAGATATTCATCCTTATCTCATTATAAGTTAGATTTCCATGCTCATGTTATTCGTGAAATACATTCTCAGAGTCATCTTAGACTCTCACTTTTAGGAAGGTATTCATAATTTTCTCAATGTGCTCTCTCAAAAATATTAACTATTTGGTTATGGTTTCCCTCAAGGAGGGGCTAGCACCTCTAGCACTTATGCCCCTCCCGATAGCATGTATCTAGGACAAATCACATTTAACCCATTGCATCATCTGATGCTAGGGCCTGTGGTTTCTCAACCTGTTTACCCCAATGTTGCTCAACCTCCTTATTATCTATATCAAAAGCCTGGTGGTCCAACCCCTCCGGCATCATCACCCCAACCTCCTATGCCTTCTCAACCTTTGCCGCAGTAGCCACCTCCCTCTCCGAGTCAGGTGTATGCATAGTAGAGCATGACTGATCCTCCTAAATATAAGAAAAATTTGAAAGGAAACCAAAATAAACCGACGCAAGGTAATCAAGGGAATCAACCTAATATGCCAAATAGTAACAACCAGTAACAAGGCAATTAGCCCAAGTAGGATAGGCCTCTTGATATGAACAAGCCTTATTATTTTTGTTGTGTGCATGGCCATTATACTCACGATTGTCCCCTTTTACCCCAAATACATCCATTGTGGGAATTACAAGCAACATATAGAGGACAACAAACCTTCGTTTTGACTCCTCCAAATATTAAGCCTGTTCAACCGATTGTTTTTACTGATCCCTTCTCTCAGCAAGGGTATGTGGCTACCCAAACCCATCAAGGTCAGGTTGCCCCTCAAACCTCTCAGTATATTAACTATGATTACCAGATTATAATGATGAATTATGACGTAGTTAATACTACAGATGTCAACCTTCAAACTCAGTCATGCCAATAAGGCAAATCAACTTCTTCCTCCGCGACTGAGCCTCAAACCACTACTTCCACAGAGTCTAGTTTGGCACCGATTGTCCCTTTATAGATCCCTCAACCACGTCCAAAGGTCCATCCCAAGATCCCCAAAGGGCCATTACACCGAATAGATGCTTCCTCCAAAGCTGCCCATAACTACAACATAACAAATGACTTAGCACAATCTCCTACTGCTATGTCAATGCTGGAAGTCGTCCAGTCATGCCCTTCACAACGAAAAGCTCTATTATTTGCTCTGGATGTTATGGATCCTTCAGATGATTGTTTTATCATCTTTGATGTTGAAAAATGAAATCATCCCCACTTACCTTCAACCGTCGCCTTCCAAATACACGTTAAAATCCGGAATGCCCATGTTTCATGTTGTATCATTGAGGAGGGGGTATCCACCTTCATGATGTCCACCAATGTTTGGAAGCAACTCAGATAACCTGAGTTAGTCCCATCCACTATCACTTTGGATGATTGGGATGACCACTCTTATCAGCCCCTTGGCATGTTCCACAATTTTCATGTTACTCTTGCGGGAAAAAATGTTTGCATTGAAATTGAATTCATTGAGGCCCCCCTTGGATTACAACATCATGTTTGATCATAGCTACACCTATGCGATGTCTGTTGTCGCATCTGCAGTTCACCGTAAGATGTGATTTCCTCATAATGGAAAGGTCATCACCATAGATTAGTTGACATATTATGAACTGAAGTCTCATCTCTCTCCCGAGTATATCATCTCTTCGGTGGACGATAAACAAATAGTCACACCTATCAACAGTGTTTCACGTGGAGTCTATAAAGATTCCACCTTACTTGGTGCATTACCTAGTCCCCCTCCTCTTGTTGAAGATCCCATCTCATCGAATTTTTGCATGATGCAATCATCTCAGACTAACCATAAGTAGTCTGGTTCAATCACCTAGTAGCCAAAGCCTCTACAACCTGGTGGTGGTCACTCAATGGAGCCCATATGGCCTTCCTTCGAAGGACCGTCCTATTCTACTAGTGTCTCTTCGACTCATTTTCAACGAGGAAAGGTTCACCCTATCCTTAACCATTTGGGAGCCATTCCACAAGGCCATTGCCCCTCCAGTCAGAAACTATTTCTTGCTCCCCCATTTGGAGTCTTTTTGGTACCTGTTATGGCTATGTTGAGCCTTCCCAATTTGACCATGGGGATCCCAGTCTGGTACATCGATCCCCCAGCCAAAACCCCGCGTGGTCAGCTCAAACCATATACCACTTTGACCTCGGTCCAACTAGTCGCCACGAATCCTAACTTTGCTTCAGTGCCTCAACCACCTCAACAGGAATCCACTCCTATTATGAAAGCATATGGTCAGGGGGGTAAAGCCAGAAAGAAGGAACGTAAGGATAAGGTTGTCCAAACATCTCCTGCTAATCCTAAGCCTATAAATAAAGTCACCTTTGTGTGCTTTGTGTGATGTTTTTGGGCACGCCACCCATAATTTTCTTGAACTTCCTCGTCTCAAACCTATGGTTAATGAGTTTTTTCTTGAATTTGATATCCTAGAGGTCATGTTACCTTACCAGATTCAACCAAGAAACTCAAATTGTTGCGCACAAACCACACTTATGCTTTGTGTGATCTTTATGGACACTATTCTCACCTTTGTCCCAGTCTCGATGACTTTCACGACACCCTTGAAGATGTTTGCAAAATAGAGGCTGCTCATGTACCCCTGTACTCATGCATTCGGCTTCGGTAGAACTCGAGGAAATTGTAATACCTCCTCCCGATGTCGAGATGACGGAATATATGACCATCATCCACTATATGTCATCATCCATGAGATCCTTAGTGGAAAACCCCTCTGTGGAGTTTCCTTCTATTTTGACTGAACCTCCTTCGGCGATCACATTGGGTTCAACATCGGTAGATGTTTCATCTACTTTTTCTTTGTCTAACCTCCGTAGTGATGCGTATGTGAACCATATCTCTCATGATGATGCATCAGGTAGCCTCGCCGCATCATATGGTATTTCTTCTGCCAGTCCCCCCATATTTTACTCTAATGAATACATTATGGAAGAAATGACCACCCCTAACATTCCTTGGGAAGATATGCACCATCGTCCGTACTTATTTACGCACCAGTACCTTGAGAAATATGTTATGGAGTCTAGATACTTTACCTTTGCCAAATTTTATTGGTTTAGAAATCCCGTTCTTGCACCCGATGCTTTCAACAAAGAAAACAAGATGAACTTGAGGCTTAAATCAAGCTACTTAAAATATTTTATAATGTTTCCTCCAGGTCCTATTTTTGGAGGCCCGGACATGATCTTGCCACTATTGACCATCAGATCGACACAAGGCCTGATGCCTATCCTGTCCATCACAGGTTGAGACACATTTCTCAACGAGAAGCTCTCAAAAGTGCAATCGATAAGCTCAAGCAGGATGGTTGTTCCTATCTTTTTTTCAATAAATTAGACACCATCCATGTTTGTATGGACTTTCATGACTTGATCAAAGCTTTTCCCCATGACCGCTTCCCTGCACCACGTATAGACTATATCTTTACCAAGTGTAAGGGGCGTAGAAATTTTACCCATAACATCCCCCATGCATGTGTTATTTCTGCCATGTACTCGGGATTATTTCTTTGTCCATCATCTTCTCCTTTTTTGTCTTGTGGCAGCATTCTGATAGATCCTTCATCCACACTGTACATCGGCTATCCCGACGATGCAAGTCTCTACTCAATGAATCTAGCCTCTATAGCCTAGTCCATTTTTACCCCCATACATTTGTTAGTCCTTTCCAATGGTGTATGTATTGGATCTGCCACAAATAATCAGGACAAATATTATGCAGTGATAGGTTTGTAAGTCAATGCCCTTGATCATTGCATCCTCTGTTTTCATGTTCGTTTCGATTCCCTACTTCTTGTTAGACACTTGAATGGCATTTATCGTGTGCATAACCCAATCATTTTTAGAAGATATCTATGAGTGAAGATCTTAATGCGTGAATTTGAAAATGTTACTTTCAGTCATGTACCTGGAGCCAAAAATCAATATGTAGATAACATTCCAAACAATATTCAATATTGGAACTTATCACATGCATTTAACACAATAGAATAACATTAAAAAAAAGGTGATCTGCTTGCTCATCATGTATAAAATATGCATTTCCATACTGTGTCTAAAAAATCATAAATGTTTTGGATTCCTCTACTCTGATATATCTGACATGCCTATAGTATGTTACAAAACCAAAAATGGGGGCACCTCATACCCCTACATCTAGTCACTATCTAGAGGGTCCCAAGCCAATGGATCGACTCCTATAGCTTGGAGATACTGCATGCCCTATTCAGCCATCTTCATGCACTACATTACCCCTAGCCACTCCAAGCGTAGAGCAACACATGTCTCAATGTAGCTATCATCTAGATCTTGCCAACTGTGTTATGATACCCTGGCCATCAACAACTTGCATCTGCAGCCGACATCCTCCAATAGTGCATTTGAATCTAATTGGTCAGCTCCTCAAGCTGTACTAGACCCTCTAGCCCCTGGCGTTGTAGGTCGTCCCATATACCCGGTCAATCTCATCGGTGCTCTATAAGCATACCAAAAGTAATGAATCAGTACCATATACATCATTCTAAAATCTTTAAATGGATCATAAAATATAACAAATTGTCACTTACCATCCGGTCCCCACACTTGGCTACGCAGAAGTAGAAAGTCTGGGTCCGCCTTTGTTTTTGGTAATTTGATACTTCATCTGGAAGCCTTTTTTCCAAGAAGGGTCACTTCGCCACCTCTCAAAATCTAACTTCTACACTTATGCCACTTGTACTTGGGGCACCACTTAGGCTTCATACTTTTTGAATCTTGTGTAAATTTTCATCATGAGTAACCATCTCTTGCTCATGCTTTTATGTTCCCACCGGGCCTATTCTGTATGGCAGCATCATCGAGTTGCCCTTGTTCAGATTATTTGAGTTGAGGCATCGTTGCATTCATGGAGTCTGTCCCAAGTCCCTTTTGCCTCCTATCATAGTATTCCATCCATTCATGCTTTGTAACACTCTTTTGTAGCCATTTTTTGGTCTCCAGTCCTACTATCCCCCATGCCCTCAGGAGTTGAGTCAGTCGCTGCTAGGTCATTGTAATATCCAAAATCTGGAACAGCTAGCAAGGCATGACTGGAAAATTCATTTTCCAGTAATGGCTACTACAAGAATTGAAACCAAGACCTGGATGCCTTATAAAAATGTGTCTAAGTACTAAATCCAAGAGGAGGCTCCGAATAAATCCTTCTAAGTGGGTTAAATAGGTCTCCCACACTTAGATGTCCTAAAAAAGTGCCTAATGAAAGGGGCTACAACAATGTAAGCACAAGAGCTAGAATGATAGCGTTATTTTACAACCATGAACTCATGAAGATCTGAATAGCCAAAAAATGTTGTTATAGTAGTAGAAAGAGTACAATGTCTCAAGGAAAGAGTCACTCAAGCAAAGCAATGTAGCCTCAAAGGGGACATGTACATGGAAATAGAAAACACTACTACACATGTATTTTTGTAGTCTAAGAGGACAGATTTTATAACACTAATCCATATTACATAATAAAATAAATATATGACAAGATATAACTCAAAAACAATAGGGGAGCAAATCTCTAATCCTTGGGAACAATAATACATTAATCCTCTGAAGGATTGGCTGAAATATACAAAGTGGCAAAAATGCCAGAGTTGTTGGGTAGCAGTTGCAACTCAAAGTTGAAATAATATGGAGATGGCTAAATAAGATGTAAAATCTAAAGTAGACCTCCTCCAATGGATCTCCTAAGTGGAAGGTTGATCCTTACACTTGAGATCTCACCCTCCAATCAACACTGCAATCCCTCATTGCAAGTGCACTCTGGAAATAACATAGTCTAGGAGGGTAACTGCGCTATAGGTGGAATAGAATGATTTGGCCAAGTGCCTGTTGTGAAACCAGCTCCAAAAAGAGAAGAAAGAGACATCAACGCCTTATAAATAAGCCACTTAGAGGGGGAAACCTCCAATACATTACATGAATGAATAATTCTTGGATGATACAAATGACCAAAACCTCCTTCTATATATGAGAGTCCATGGGGAAAAAATATAATCCTAGTGGGGCTACAATGTAATCCTAGCCGACCTAAAAATAATAATGTAAGGGCACAATTATAACAATATGGGGGTTACAGTGGTACAACAATAACAATAAGGGGGGATACACTAACATAATAAGGGACTACACTATTAATATAGGGACTTAACAGTGCCAAGATATGCAATAATCTCTTATAGCTTCCAAATTGATCCTCCAAAGGAAAGGAAGACTCCTCCTCTAAAAAGCAAGTGATGGAAGAGGTGTTGTGACTCCTCACTGCAACACCCTGCAACACAGAATTATCCTGCTTCAGGAATAACGTTGTCCTGGAGGAGGATGCTTGGCCTCAAGCCTAGGTGTGAGGAAAATATGTACAACTCCTTCAAGAGGCTTCTCAAGAAAGGAGAAGGATTCCTAAACAGGAAATCCTTGTGCTACGCAGCACAGCAACTCAGGTAAATAGTTGGGACTGCAAATAGACTAAGCAGACAAGAAATCAATAATCATATGCATAAGAAACAATGGCTGCCTTGCCCTCCTTTTAAAAACATGAGAGCTCCCTCTCCATGGGCCCCACTCTTTAGGGTTTCCTCCTTCAAGGAATCTTCCCTCCTCTTTCTCTGCATTGTCCCACAAGATGCTTTCCACCTCATACCTTTGCGCTGTTTGACTTGGTCAAACTTGATCCAACCTCTTTGCAAATGTCTCCTTTCACACATGAGGGTGTGAAATCTAGTTCCATTACTGATCCGATTTCATACTAAGAGGGATTTCATCCATGTTTTTATTGTGTTTGGGCCTTCTCACCCAATTATTCAACTTATAAGTGAAATTAACAAAATTTAATATTCCAATATATTGAAGGAAAAATTTGGAATATTACAGTCCTCCCCTCCCAAATGTTTCTTGTCCTCAAGAAACTGCAAGAATAGAACTGAGAAGTTTCTCCCAAGGCATGGAGACTAGAAAGTGTTGGGGAAACATCTTCCCCAAATGGATTCTCCATCCCTAAGCAATCATCCAAACAAAATGAGTCACCTCCCAACATGGAAACTCCTGAAAATCTCCTTCCACCTCAAGCTCTAGAAATGAAGGTGGGCTGAAAATCTGAACATGGTATGCATCATAGCCTACCCATGCTGTCCTTCTCCCCACTTATGATAAGTGTAGAGTATGTGTTGATCTTGGGCTGCAAAATTATTTCCCTCAAATGGCAAAGTGAAGAACAAACCTTCAAAGAGTTCTCCCCCAACATTGAAGAACAAGCTAGCCCAAATGTTTCATCCATGATGAATAGCACATGATCATCATAGAACATCCTAATGATAAGTTTGATGAAGTTTTTACATTATTATGCATGATACAAACAATTCCTCAAAGGACACAGCACAGTCTCATCCACTGCAATATCAGAAAATAATATGGCAAGTAATATGAAAAATCCATCACATCTACTAATGAATAGTAAATGGTTGAATATGTCAACAATACATAATCAAATACTTGGCCATGGTTGTACAATGGATGGATATAAAACTCATGTAACACCTCACAAGAAAACAAATAGGTGGATGTGGTGGCCATATCTCCTCCCATGGTCCCATTAGAACATGTAGTGCAAAAAATGTGGGGAATCTCTCCCTTCAAGGACACATCCAACTCATGTGTCATCCTCCCAATCATGCTCTCAATACAAAACAGATCCATATTAGCAAATGAAATCATGATCAACAATAAAATGAGGAAAATTCTGAAGGTTTCATGTGATGTAAGAAGGTACCAACAACTTTCCCAATAGTGACAGCGCAGTTTTCCAAACTACTTCTTCAGAAAATCACATGGCAAGTTGTTTTGTGTTACATGGATAATTATGTAAGTCATGATATCTATTGATAAGTAGCAAATGGCTGAGTATATCAAATGATCATACATGAAATAAAACACTTGCCGAAGGCCATATAAAAAATGGTTGTCTCCATCATACAAATTGGCGCAATTTTGTCCATGGAGCCTATTAAAAAACTTTCCCTTTTGTGGAGGAATGCACTAAATATGAATGGTAAGAGCATCAAAATGTTGTGTTAGATAATCCATGGAGTAAAAACAATATTATTACCATATGTTGAGATCAAGATGATGCATGTGTATATGAATGATCCAACCATAGTAGTATGGCACATTCCTAGGAAGAGAATTGAACCATATGATACATAAAGATCACCCTCATATTTTGAAATCCAAGTCAAGAAGATCATAGAAAGTGAGGTCATACCAATGTAATAGATGTTTCCATACACTAATCCATCAATCTCACATCCTCTTTGTCCTCCAAGTGCATCAAGTGGGAAGTGATCCTAGGGGAACTCCATCAATAACCCCAAGCTCTCAAATGACAATGTTGTTGGCCTCTGCAAATAATCTCTGGCCAACTCATAGCTCCATTCTTTGACATGCCCCTTGTCAAAGATATCTCCCATAATGCTACAATACATAAGAAGTTCCTCCCAAGGTGGAAGTACCTCTCTATCACCAAAATCCAAGGAGATAATGCCATCTCCTCCTCCTGCAACATCATGCAAAGTGTGAGAGCAAATCTGCTTTTGCTCTCCCAAGAACAAGGAAAGCAACAAATATTTTGTTGCTTCCCCATAATTCCATCATACAACTCATGTGATGAAGACACAATGAATGATATGAGTATCACATCAACACCATGCATCCATACTCTATGTTTCCCAATGATGCAAGTATCCTGCCATCTCTCCTCCTTCCTCCTACTCTTAGGAAGAGTGTATGCCAAGTGATGGCCAAAATCCTTCAAGAGTAACTAGCGTAGCCAAGCCTCCTGATGCCCGGTATCATAAATCTGAAAGTAGCTCACCAACTTCTTGATCATCATCCACATCCACTCAATCAATTGTGGATGTCTTCTTCCATCCTTCATCTTAGTACTCCTCCCATGAGGGCTACCATCATCCCAAATCAGATTCCTTCATTTCATGGGATCTTGAAATGCAATCTTCCCGAGGATCAATTTGACCCTATAAGGACCCAAATAGGTGGTAGGAAAAAACCTCCCATCATGATGTGCATGGCTCAAGGAATTTCCAACACAGTCATGAGAGATGTTATCCATGCGAAGATGTCCTCCATCTTCTATCTGCTCCTATGAGAAGGGAAGTGTTAGAAAATTATATATTATGGAGCAATGCAACACATAAAATATGTGGAAAAATACAAGCACACAAAACACATAAAACCAAAGAGACATAGATATTACGTGGTTCACCCTAGCTTTGGGCTACGTCCACCTCGAACAACCAGTCCTTCCTTTCTATTATCCAACAAAAATGAAGAGACAAAACCTACAGTAGCATCCGTTGTAATATCCTCTGTTCTCTCTCACAGTATCCCTCTTTGTTTCTCGCTCTGAGAATACACACATATTACACAGCCGCAATACAATACCCTCATATATAAAAGGGGGTTGCCTTCTAGGGCAAAAAATGCTAATCTAAACATAACTTCTACCGTCAGATCATTTGCCTAATGAACGGCCCAGATTGACTAGAAATTACTATACTTTGACAAGGCAGTTTTACATCTTTTTTAAGCCGCTCGGGCGCTGCACCCAAAATCCCTCGCCGTGAGCTCCCAGCACCGTTGTCGCGGACCCCCCACCGCAGCGATGTACACTGCGGGTAGCGTTGCCGCCCTTTGAAGGTATAGGGGTCCAACTACCGTGATACAAAGTAACAAGATAATCGTGCTCCACACCCAACAATCTCCCACTTAGAGAGTCGATTGTAGCAACTCCATCGTTGCCTCATTTGCTAGACAATGACTCCTATTTGGACCTAGTTGTTCCTCATCTTCATCGATCATCCTTGAAGACCAATTGAAACTAAGCACATTCTCTGCTTTCTCCCTGGTTACAACTTTTGTTAGCATATCTGCAGGGATTCGGCTAGTGTGTATCCTTTCCGACTTCAACTCTCCATCTTCCAATACCCGATCATATGAAAATGGTACTTGAGATGTATGTGTCTAGTCCTAGAATGAAATGTTGAGTTCTTTTCAAGATGAATAGCACTTTGGCTATCACTGTATAGTGTACCCATATCATGCTTCTTACCCAATTCATCCATAAACCTTTGTAACCAAATCATTTCTTTACTAGCCTCTCGACATAGACAACATACTCGTCAGCACGTTGTTGAAAGTGCAGAGAACACCTTGGACTTTTGAAACCAAAGCGACAAGCTTGTTCCACCCTAAAGTAAATACATATCTCGTAGTGCTCCTCCCGTTATCTCTCGTCACTGCCATATCTCGCATCAACATATCACCCGTAGAGCAATGTTTGAACCACCAAAGCATAATGCTTGATTTGTGGTACCTCTCAAATATCCGAGAATCCATTTCATCGCCATCCAATGTTCTTTTCCCTAGATTATTCATGTACCGCTTCTAACTCCCACTCGCATGTGCAATATCGGGCCTTGTGCGTACTCATTGCATACATTAAGCTTCCAACTCGTCGATGCATATGGAACTTTAGACATATAGTCCATTTCTTCTTGGATCTTTGTGCACATCTCCTTACTAAGTTTGAAATGGCTAGCAAAAGGTGTATTAGCGGTTTTGCATTCCGCATATTAAATCTTTTCAACACCTTTTTCTATGTACTCATATCCGAGACAGTGTTAATTTGAGATTTTTTCCTGTCTCTAGTTATCCTCATACCAAGGATTTATTTTTGCAGCCTCCCAAATCCTTCATTGCAATGGAATTTGCCAATTTTCTTTGAGCACATTTATTTCCTACATGTTAGATTCCGCAACAAGCATGTCATCTACATACAATAACAATATAATATAGCTACCATCATTTTGCCTTTTTTAGATAAATACAATGATCGTAGTGACATCTAGTATAACCTTGTTTAGACATAAACTTGTCAAATTTTAGATACCTACTGCTCTTGGAGCCTCGCTTTTTAAACCGTACAAGCTCTTCTTTAACCTACACACCAATTTTTCTTTCCCCTTTTTACCTCATATCCTTCTGGTTGCTTTGCATGTGTATCTCTTCCTCCAAATCTCCATGGAGAAATGATGTCTTTACATCTAACTCGTTCAAGATGTAAATCTTCTCACGCTACAAGACTTAAAATAGTTCGATTGAATTCATTTTAACAACAAAGGAGAAAATATTTTCATCAAAATCAATACCTTTCTTCTGCGCAAACCCCTTCACAATAAGTCTAGCTTTGTACTCTCTCGTTTTCCTCCATTTTCTTCCTTCGACCGTAAACCCATTTATTCTCAGCAACGTAGTTTTACCCCGTGAGCAACTTGACTAAGTCCCAAGTCCGGGTTATGCATTAAGGAGTCCATCTCTTCTTCCATGGCTAGCTCCCACTTCTTCCTGCTTTCAACTTTCGCATCGCTTCTTCATAACATTCGTGTTCACTAGAATCGCATCAACAATAAATAATATAATGAAGGAGAGTATCATTCAGGGGGTCTACTTATCCCTGGTAGATCTTCTAACACCACTTTCAGTGTTTGAGGTGCACTCGTTGTCGTTGCGTTGGTTATTGCCGTCGTGGTTATTGATTATTATTATTTTCACGCACCTTTACTTTTTTCAGTTATCTCATCAAAGAACCGTGTATTCCTTGCTTTCTTTTTTCCTGTTTCTTTTCCTACGAGCTTGATTCTTATACAAGACCTTTTCATTGAATATTACGTCTCTCGCTCCTAATGATTTTGTGATTTTCATAATCATATAAGCGATAACCAAAATCATTAGCACCATATCCAATAAAGGTACATTTCTTTGATTTTGCCTCAAGATTTGTTATGTTTTTCTTTATTAATATGGAAAAAATGTCTCAAAACCAAAAGGCTTTAAAAAAGAGTAGTTTACCTTTTTACACCGTCCATGTTGGGTATGTGTTATATTCTTTCTCGATGCGATCGGGCCGGAGATCCGGACCAAAGAAGATCTACAAGTGGGTATGTGTTTAGCCTATTTGGAGCGCGATCGGTTGGATGAGTAAAAGACAATTCGTGAGTGGCTCTTTCAACTACGGAGGCGAGAATACATAGCATCCACTCATGCAAGCAAGGAAGCAATTTGGTTGCAGAGATTGTATTCAAGTATGGGGTTGGTACAACAAGCTATAATGATAGACTCATGATAGCCAAAGTGCAATTTTTCGGCTAAGAACCCCGTTTATCATTCAAATACAAAGCACATTGATGTTCAATATCACTTTGTTAGAGATATGGTTGAGGCGTAAAGGGTGTAAGTCTGGTAAAGGTGTGACACTCTAGAGAATGTTGCGTGATGCATTGAAAATTCTCGTGAGCACTCGGAAGTTCTCCTGGTGTAGAGAAACAATGGGTGTTGAAGAATTGGGCCAATGACTAAGCTCTCCCGTGGCCCCCTCGTGGAAAGGGAAACAACCGGTGGGAGAATGTTGGGTATGTGTTATATTCTTTCCACGACTATAAATGTTGGGTATGTGTTAAAATTTTGGTTCCTTAATTTCCGCTGGGTAGTCTGCGTCCATGGTTTTGTGCATGGTTTTGCACATGGTTTTGGGGTTCGATGGTTTTCGACCCCTAGTATTTTTTTGTAGATCCGGTCAAGGGAACTACGGTTATGTTCCTAATCTAGGGTTAATGGATTGGGGTTTATGTATGCTTCGACATGTATATATATGTGTTGTAGCACTAAAAGGAATAAAATGAAAAATCAAGTCGGTCGTCCCGATTTGGGATCCGGGGGAAAAATCTCTCGTGTTTATCCGTTTGCTTTTATGTTTTATGCTCTCGCTATTGTTTATCTTCTATTATAAGATTCATGAGTAGATAATTTCTGTTCGTGGGTTAAAACCCTACATTTGGTATCGAGCTGTTTCTGCCCAAGGGGACGCCTTTGCCGTTGAGGGTTTTTAGTTCGGGCTCGTGGTAGACCATGTTCAGTGGGAGATCCGTGGGATCGATTCTTGTGGTGAAAGAAGATGGCGAGCGGCGGGGAAGATAGAGATCGAGAATTTTAATGGTCGTGTTTTGAGTTGTGGAAGCTCAAGATGGAGGATGCGTCGGTGGATAAAGATCGAGTGATCGCGGTAGATCTAGGTACTAAACCAACGTGAATGTCGGATGAAGACCCGAAGAAATCGGATCTGAAGGCTAAGAGCACAATACGGTTTGTGTGTCTCGTATTCAATATTGATGAATGTATACTGGGAAGCTACGGTGAAGAATTTGTGGGAAAAACTTAGGACTTTGTACCAATCTAAGTCTCCGGTGAATAAGTTGTTCCTGCGAAAAAAGCTATATAACCCGAGGATGAAGGATGGAGACTCGGTGACAAAGCATCCGAATGCCTTCAATACTCGTGGTAGTCGATTGATCTATCAAGTTGATATTAAAATCTCGGATGAAGATAAGTGCATCGGTTTGTTGTGTTCTCTACTAGATTCGTGGGACAATTTGGTTATTGCAATAGGTAGCAATACAACTACCTTGAATTTTTATGACATTGTCTCGGTCTTCTATTGTCTGGGAGGAAATGAGACGGAGAAATATGGAGGGTCGAATGGAGATGCCTTATCCGCAAGAGGAAGGTCTCGGAAACGAGAAACAAGAATAAGGTTTCGAGTGGGAGATCTAAATCTAGAGGGAGATCTAAATCTCCCTACAAAGTTTGTAAAGGTGTTACGGAAATGCAGAAAGGAAGGGCACTACAAAAAGGACTTTGCAGATCTAAAGCTCTCGAGAAAGGAAAGGGATCTAATGATGCTCCTCACAGAGGCAAAAAACCACCTCGGATGAAGGTGGGGATCCGTGTTGGCTTCTTCTTCAAATACACATGTAGATCATGAGTCATAGTTGATTGACTCGAGTGCATCCTTTCACTTCACTCCCCATAGGGAGTGGTTCCCACGAAGTATGAAAAATATGACGGTGATGTCTTCCTAGGGGATGATAGGAAGGCTAGAATCGCTCGGACGTGGAAAGGTCAAGTCGAAAGCTGCAAAGGTGGAAGGATTAGAACACTTCCTAGTGTTCTCGCATATTCTTGCATTGGCCGTAAATCTGATTTCTGTAAGCAAGATGGATGATGCAGGTGTAAAAACAGTGTTCGAGAAAGATGCCTGCAAGATGGTTCAGGGAGCACTGGTATTAATGCGGGGAGTACGGACTAGAACTCTATACAAGCTACAAGGTAGTACTTTTATTGATGGTGTAATAGTTCTATGGTTCCTAAAAGTGGAGCGGAAAGCCTAGCTGTCTCTGGAGAAAAGACCATGCTATGGCATCAAAGGCTTGGACATATTGGAGAGAAGGGCCTTCGGTATATTTCATAGAGATGGTATGGTAGAAGGTATGTCTAATTCTTCTCTCGTATTTCGATTTATGTGAACATTGTGTATACGGGAAACATAATCGGGTGAGTTTTCCATTTCGAGTGCTAAGAGGGCGAACAAGATATTAGAACTTGTGCACGATGATGTGTTTGGGCTCGTGTCGGTTCCATCACCGAGGGAAGTCCGTGTACTATGTTTCATTTATAGATGACTTCTCAAGGAATACATGGATATATTTCTTAAGGAATAAATCTGAAGTCTTTGACAAATTTAAAGAATTTAAGGCTCGGTGGAAAACCGACGGAGAAGAAGATAAAGGTGTTGAGGACGAGATAATGGTGGGGAGTCTACGCAAGAAGGAATTTGAAGAGTTCCGTAAGAAGTGTGGTATAGCACAAAGTAGAAGACTACTCCATACACACCTCAGCAAAATGGAGTTGCAGAAAGAATGAATAGAACACCGATGGAAAAGGCAAGAAACATGCTCGGTGGTACCGAGTTAGGACAAGAATTACAGAGCGAGAGGCGGTGGAGACCGCATGTTACTCAGTTAACGGATCACCTTCATCAACGTTGGAGGATAAGACCCCACATGAGGTATGGGATCGGTAAGAAACCCTCTCTTTCACATCTAAGGGTATTTGGATGTGATGCATATGTACATGTTCCAAAGGAGAAAAGGACCAAGTTGGATAATAAATACGAAAGGTGCATCTTTATTGGGTATAAGGATGGTTTAAAGGGTTACAAGCTTTGGAACCCGAAACAAGGAAGGTTGTGTACGGTCGAGATGTGGTGTTTAGAGAAGTGAAAGATGTTGTTAAAAATGAAGTCCTACCAAAGGAACCTCGAGAAGATAGAGTTTGAGCTAAAGGAGGATGAATCGGACTCTACAAATGAAGAAGACTCTGAAGAAGAAGAGCCACAAACTCCGGCTTTGAGAAGATCGGTTCGGGAAAGAAGGCAACCGTAGAAGGTATAGTCCATCTTCTTTCCGTTCGGGCTTTGCCTTAACTATATCGATGATGAACCCGAGAGTCGTCGAGGGGAGGTAGTAGATTCGAGAGGATGGAAAACTCGGGAAGGAGGCCATGGTTGATGAAATGGCATCCTTGCACAAAAATGATGCATGGGATCCGGTGGAGTTGCTAGTCGGGAAGGAAGCCCATTGGGAGAAAATGGGTGTTTAAGAAGAAGATGAATGTAGAAGGCAAGGTGGAGAAATACAAAGCTCGTTTGGTAGCAAAAGGTTATTCCCAGGTGCCGGGAATTGATTTTGAGTGATATTTTTTCTCCTGTTGCCAAAGTTACTTCTATTAGATTACTTTTATCTATTGTTGCTGCATTTGATTTTGAGATAGAACAGATGGATGTGAAGACAGACATTTCTTCACGGGGATCTAGAAGAGGAGATCTACATGAAGCAACTCGAAGGCTTTATGGTGAAGGGTAAGAAAGAACTGGTATGTAGGTTGAAGAAGTCTCTGTATGGGTTAAAACAGTCACCAAGGATGTGGTATCGAAATTTGATACCTATATACGGGGACTTGGCTCGCCTTTGAAGCAAGGGAGGATCACCGTGTTTATTTTAAATTAATTGGTGATCGTGTTATTTATTTGGTCTTGTATGTGGATGATATGTTGTTGATTGGAAATGACAAAGAAATTATCCAAGATTTGAAAGACCCAACTCGTTCTCCAAATTCGACATGAAGGATCCGGGTGCTTTGCAAACTATATTTTGGGCATGGAAATTAAGAGAGATTGGGCAAAGAGGAAGCTACTGGTTAAACCGGAGGAATTATTTCGAGACTATATTGTAGAGGTTCAATATGCGGGATAGTAAACCGGTGAATGTTCCTATTCCTTTAGGTGTAGAGTTGTCGGTACGATGGTTTTTGACCCTTGGTATTTTTGTAGATCCAGATCAAGGAACTGCGGTTATGTTCGAATCCGGGGTTAATGGATTGGGGTTTATGTATGCTTCGGCATGTATATATATGTGTTGTGACACTAAAAGGAATACAATGAAAAATCAAGCTGGTCGTCCCGATTTGGGATCTAGGGGAAAATCTCTCGTGTTTATCCGTTTTATGTTTTATGCTCTCGCTATTGTTTATCTTCTCGTTATAAGATTCGTGAGTAGATAATTCTCGTTCGGGGTTAAAACCTACGAGTCCATGCTTCCTCACGGAATACCACCATCCAAGGAACTTGAAGGCCCTCTCGTTTATTAGATAAACAACAAGTATCTCTGACATCGCCCAAAATTGTAAAGGCAATCCTGCATGCAATCTCATGCACCTTGCACGCTCCATGATTGTTCTATTCATCCTTTCTGACACACCATTTTCTTGTGGTTTTCTTGGAACTGTCTTCTCTCTGCGAATTCCATGCTCTGAATAGTACCTATCAAACTCTTTGCTGCAATATTCACCTCCATTATATGATCTGAGACGCTTCAACTTCTTTCCTGTCTCAATCTCAACCAACGCTTTCCATTTCTTGAAAGTATCAAATACATCAGATTTATTCTGAATACAATAAATCCATGTTTTTCTAGTTGCATCATCAATAAAAGTAACATAATAATGAGAGCCACCGAGAGATGATACCTAATCGGGTCCCCATACATCCGTATGCACAAGCTCCAATTTTTCGCTCTTCTTTTCTTCTCCCAACTGCGAGAAATCGACTCTCTTTTGTTTTCCATAAATGAAATTCTCACGAAATCCAAATCAACATTCTTCAATCTCGGCAACAAATTTCTTGAGTGAAGAATCTTCATTCCCCTTTCTCACTCATGTGTCCAAGCCTATGATGCCATAATGTTGCATCTCGCTCCTTTGGAAGTTAAAGCATTAACGAGTTAGAAATACCATTGCATAAATACAATGTACCAACCTTTTCGCCTTTGCTATTACCAAGGCTCCTTTGGTGACCTTCCAAGTTTTATTTGTGAAAGTTGTCGCACAACCTTCACCGCCTAACTGCCCCTGTTGAAATCAGATTTTTCTTTAGATCCGGAACATGCCTTACCTCCTTTAGTAGCCATTGGTTTCCATTCGTTGTTTTACAAGAACTTTACCCATTCCGACAATTTTACAGGGTTTTATCATCACCCAAACGAACTAGTCCAAAATCTCCTTGAACATAGTCATGAAAATATTTCTTATCAGGTGTGGCATGGAATGAAGCCCCACGAATCTACAACCCAAGAATCGAGTAACATTTTTTCGAAAGAAAGAATCAAAGCATCTTGTAACACATCACTCGTCACATTTGCTTCATGATTGATTTCTTGCTATGTGTCTCCTTCTTTTCCCTTCCGAGATCTCGAGCCTTTCTTTAGGTGTCCTTTCTTTCCGCAATTCCCATGCACACTATTCCCGATCCGGACTTGGATCTGCCTTTCCTTGATTTGCTCGTGATATCCCGAGCTCTTTCCTCTTTCCATTCTTCTTCCCCTAGACTCTACACTCAAAGCATTACCCGATGTCTCATCGGAGCTTTTCCATCGCATTTCCTCGCTAAGGATAGCACCAACAAAATCATCAAACTTTAAAGTACTAGATCCAGTAGACAGAGTTACTAATGGCCATAACTAAACCATTCCAAAGACTTTTCCGTAATGAGCACAAGAATAACATAGCTCTAAATTCATCATCAAAGTTTACCCCTACAGAACTTAACCGACTCGGTAATCGTATTAAATTCATTTAAATGGTTTGCAACAGATCCACCTTCCCGACATCTTCATATTAAATAGTCGTTTCATAAGAAATACCTTTCTTGAGGCCGAGGGTTTTTCATATAGTTTCACCAATGTCCGCATCAAACCCTCTCGTTGTTGTTTCCTTCGAAATATTGAAGCGGCGACGCCGCAAGACACAACCGTACTATTCCGAGTGCCTTTCTATCGAGAATGTTCCATTCCGCATCCGTCATGGCCGCCGGCTTCTTTGTTTTTTTCATCGAATGGTGAGGTACGGATCTTTTCCGATACATATAATCTTCCATTTGCATCTTCCACGACGGAAATTTTTGGCCGTTAAATTTCTCGACCCCTAAACTTACCATCTTCCGCCATTGCTCCTACTCGAACCAGGGGAACCCTTCTTTCCCTGCGAGTTTATCGATTATATATACCTTCGGCTCTAATACCCAGTTGTTAGAAAATTATATATTATGGAGTAATGCAACACATAAAACCGGAGAGACACGAGATATACGTGGTTCACCCGAGTTTGGGCTACGTCCACCCCGAACAACCAGTCCTTCCTTTCTATTATCCAACAAAAAATGAAGAGACAAAACCTACAACAAGATCCTTTCGTAATATCCTCTATTCTCTCTCATAGTCTCCCTCTCTCGTTTCTCGCTACGAGAATACACACATATACACGACCACAATACAATACCCTCATATATACAAGGGGGTTGCCTTCTAGGGAAAAAAAACCTAATCTAAACATAACTTCTACCGTCGGATCATTTTCCTAATGAATGGCCCGGATTGACTAGAAATTACTATACTTTTACAAGGCAATTTTACATCATTTTTTAGCTTCGGGGCGCTGCTCCCGAAAACCCTCGCCCGGACTCGCAGCGCACTGCCCCGCCCCCCGGACCCCCCCACGTAGCTATTAATTACGAGCGGCGTTGCCGCCCTTTTGAAGGTATAGGGGTCCAATCATCGTGATACAAAGTAAAAAAGGTAATTAGGCTCCACACCCAACGGGGAAGAACCTCCTCAAACTGTTGAAGAATCTTGCACTCCATGATGTGTGGGAGTGCACCTCTCGAAATCTCTCTCGGGGGATCTCCTCCTCATGCATGGTCCTCCAAAACCCAAGAGGCCTTGGATCTACCGCTAGTAGAAGTCTCTCTTTGTCTGTGTGCATGCTCATTGAGAGAGTGTCATCTAGAGAGGAGAAAGATTTTCTTATCTCCATATGTCTACTCCTTCTTTCTGCTCCTCTCATGGCTCCCTAAGTGAAGTTGTCCTTTGAGTGCTCACATGAGGATTGGCTCCTCTTTCCTCCATCAACGCTTTTGTACAACGCAGTGCTATTTTGTTTCTTTAAGTCAAGCGCATGCAATGATGTAGACCCTTCCAAAGTGTTTTTTGAAATGACAAGAGATGGATTTTTAATCATACCTCGGTGAAATGTAGAAACTTTGTGTAGGGGTCCGGAAGAGTTTCCTCCTCATAAGTGTTGGCCTCCCAAAATGTTGAAGATGAAGGCTGCTCCTCCATGAACTCAACAGTGACTGGTACATGCCTCATTAGCTAGTGGTGAGGGCTCCTCCTCCTTTTGCCAAATATTCTCGCTCATTATTTGAGAAAACTCGAGCAGGGGAGTTGAAACCCTTGCATGGCTTAGATGGTTGATCCACCAAATCGCGTTGCAACTTCTCATGACCTCTACGTACGTAGGAATAAATCCTCTAGCTTCTTCACCCAAACCTCCGTTGCATATGTGAGTGATCCATCAAATGTGGACAATAGAAATCTATTACCTCTCATCATCCCATAGTCGTGCGGTCTTCTCTCTTCTTTCTCGTTGAATGAATTATGGAAAAGCTAGAGTCTCTTGGAAGGCTCTAGGTTTTTCTCGGTATTCAACAAGATACTCACTTAGAATTTCTAATTCCAAGTGTTCTTCATGCTTCTGGTCTTCTTCTTTGTGAAAGTAGGAAGTGCATGGTCCTTCCTCTTCCCTTTCTTCAATCTTCTTGACCTCCTTTGAGAGGTCTCCTGCGGATCTGAAAATTGATGAGAGTAAAATCATCCTCTTCATCATCTTGATCTTCTTTGGTTGAGAATCACAGTCGAGCTGCAGAGATCATGCTCCGATACCACCCAGTAATATCCCAAATACGGAACAACTAGCAAGGCATGACTCGGAAAACACATTTTCCAATAATGGCTGCTATAGGAATTTAAACCAAGACCCTGGATCCCTTATAAAAAATGTGTCTAAGTACTAAATACAAGAGGCAGCTCCAAAGACATCCTTCTATGTGGGTTAAACAGGGTCTCCCACACTTAGATGTCCTCAAAAAGTGCCCGATGAAAGGGGTCGGAACAATGTAAGCACAAGAGCTCGGAATGATAGCATTATTTTACAACCATGAACTCATGAAGATCTGAATAGCCAATAAATTTTGTTATAGCAAATGAGAAAGAGTAGAATGTATGAGGAAAGAGTCACTCAAGCAAAGCAATGCGGCCTCAAAGGAGACATATACATGTAAATAGAAGAACACTCACTACATATGTATTTATGTAGGCTAAGACAGACGCAATTTATAAGAAGCACTCGCTCCATATTACATAATAAAAGAAATATAAGACAAGGTGTAGCTCAAATACAATAGGGGGAGCAAATCTATAACCCTTGGGAACAATAATACATCAATCCTCAGAAGGATTGGTTGAAATATACAAAATGGAAAAAATGTCGAAGTTGCTTTGGGTAGCGACTACAAATCAAAACTAAAATAATATGGAGATGGCTGAATAAGATGTACAATCTGAAGTATACCTCCTCCAATGGATCTCCTAATTGGAAAGCTGATCCTTATAGTTGAGATCTCACCCTCTAATCAACACTGCAATCCCTCACCGCAAGTGCACTTTGGAAATAACGTAGTCTAAGAGGGTAAACTCGCATTGTGGGTGGAATAGAATGATTTGGCCAAGTGCCAAGATCTGCAATAAGATATGATAGCTTCCAAAATGATCCTCAAAAGGAAAGGAAGACTCCTCCCTACGAAAAATAAGTGATGGATGAGGTGTTGTGGCTCCTCACTACAACACCTCGCAACACGTAATTATCCTACTTCGAGAATAACGCTGTCTCGGAGGAGGATGCTTGGCCTCAAGCCTAGGTGTGAGGAAAATGCTGTACAACTCATACAAGAGGCTTCTCAAGAAAGGAGAAGGATTCCCTAAACAAAGGGAAATCCTTGTGCTTAGCGAGCACAACAACTCAAGTCGAGCAGTGGGACTACAAATAGTCTAGCGGACAAAAAAATCAATAATCATATGCATAAGAAAAAAATGGGCTCGCCTTGCCCTCATTTTTAAACACATAAGAGCTCCCTCTCCATGGGTCCCACTCTTTAGGGTTTCCTCATTCAAGGAATATTCCCTCCTCTTTCTCTGCGTTGTCCCACAAGATGCTTTCCACCTCATACCTCGCGTTGTTTGACTTGGTCAAACTTGACCCAACCTCTTTACAAATGTCTCCTTTCACAAATGAGGGTGTGAAATCTAGTTCCATTGCTGATCCCCTTTCATAATAAGAGGGATTTCATCCATTCCCATTGATGCAACCCTCGTTTTCATCCTGAACAGGCGCTGGTAAGGTAAGGTAGGGTTTGAGAGGAGTGCGTGAACAGGCGCTGGTAAGGTAGGGTTCGTTAGGCAGCCGCCTTGGCGGCCGAGCTCGAAGGAATGGCGGCCTCCTTAGGAGGAGGGGCGGCTCCTACATACAGAAATGTCACCGGTGGGGATCATGTGGGGCGTTCGGCCCGGCGGACAACGTCACAACAAAGAACGGGCCCCGGTTTAGGGAGCGGACGGCAAGAAAAGAATGAAGGGGCAATGTCCGCCGAGGGGCATCAAAGAAACCGAGGTTTGTGATTCCCTCATCAAAGCTAGATGAATATAGACATTATATGAAAAAATCATGCTACGATACTGCAAGTTTATAGGTATTTGGCCTTCGGAGAAGGATTTATTAAAATGGATTCAAATAAAATGGCGACCCAAAGGGTCACATTGATCTAAAGTTTGGGGCCAAAGGTTTTTTTTACGATAATTTTTTTCAAATTTAAATGATAAAGAACGTATTTTTGAAGGAGGACCCTACTTCTATAGCACTTTGCGGGGCTCTTCCTACGCTAATGGGAGGAATGCTATAACCCCGAACAAGAACGAGTTTACGCGGCTCCCGTTTGGGTTCGATTATTTGAGGCTGCCCATAGATTTTTGGGACCACTGAAATCTTGGAAGGAATAGGTAACTCAATAGGTAATTTTGTTAAAAACGAAAGAGTCCACAGCCGTGGACGATACACTTCATTTGCAAGAATACGTGTATACATGAATATTTCGAGCCTTTGCACGAAATGATAGAAGCTGGAATATGAAGGAAAAGTGTGGCTACGAGCTATTAGATTATGAGCATATCCCATTTTGTTGCGAGACGATGTCACGAATACGGCCACCTATATAAATCCTGTCCCTTAAATGAAGTGCAGCGACAACCACACCAAACAAGCGGAAAAGATGATCAAAATCGACAAGCGAGAGGATGGGTTCATAACGGTGAACTCTCGCAGAAGAACACTAAGAACAAAGAATAATGGACCGGGATTATCAACAAAGCAAACCCTTCAAAAAACGGCCACAAGAAACAGTGCGAGGCCCTACGGAAGGAAGGAGAGGTATCGACGAGCAAGAGGAAGAGGAATCGATAATGGTGGAGAATGACGAAGAGGGTAAACAAGCAAGAGAATGTAGCGAGAGAACCAAAAGCCACGGTCATCCAAACGGAAAGCGGGAGAAGAGACAAGAGAACCGGGAGGAAAAAGGAAATGCTAGAACAAACCCCAATGGAGGTGGAACGACCTAGAGAAGACTTGAGTGCGGAGGAAAAACTGCTCAAACGTCTATTGTTTGAATGGAGGAATCTGGATGACCGGTTTATACCCGAGAAGATCGAGAGAAGTTGTATAAAGAGACATTTGAGAATTACCTCACAATGACAGGCCCGAAAAAGAAAATCAAGAAAATGAACAAAGAGCAGGGTAAGAAGCCGAGTACCTCCAAAGCCCGACAAAGAAAAGAGGCCGAAGAACCCTCCAAGAATCCATACAATTAGTAGGCGAATCTTTGATCAATACGGGAAGGATAATGCCGTTAACAATGGTGTTTCAACAAATTCCCAAACACACATAATGAAAGTGCTCTCTTGGAACATAAGGGGTCTCAATAGCAAGGGGAAGCGAGAGAAATGCGAAGAAAAAAATTGCAAGAGGAAAAGCCCTCGAGGTCATGCTCATCCAAGAAACAAAGGTAACGAGGATACAAACTAGAAGAAGTAATTCAATCTTTCAAATTGCACTACCAAGCAATTGCTATAGATTCGATAGGCACGTCAGGCGGTATAGCAATTTTGTGGAACACTGTCTGAAATAGCTACGAGATGGGTGGATCGGTTTACTGAGGATTCTCTCGAGCAACTTTTAGACAAATAGGCGCAGAAGAAAGAATTCTTATCTCAGCGATTTACGGACCCCTCAATTCCGGGAGAGCGAGTGGCTTTTGTTCGCAGTATACACACATTAAAAACTCGCATGATGAACGAGTATTGGTTATTAGGTGGCGATTTCAACATGATCTCCGACTTATCGGAAAAAAAAGGTGGTATAAGGAGAGAAGATCCCGATATGATACTATTCGAAGATCTAATAACAGTACTTAAGACTAGTTGATATACCAATGATAAATGGAAAGTTCACATGGAATAATAGGAGAGGACAAAGATTCCAGGTAGCATCTCGACTGGATCGATTCCTTGCCTCGAAGCTTTTATAAGTCAGGGATAAATTTTTTGAAGCATCCATTCTTCCAACACTAGGATCGGACCATTGGCCAGATTCGGTTAGAAGTGGATATAAAGGCAAGCCCCCCCACAACCGACCTTTTCCGCTTTGAACAATTCTGGCTAAGACACCCGGGCTTAATGGACAAAATCAAAAAGCGGTGGAGCACAATCCAAGTAAGAGGGAGAAATAAAATGCATTCCTTTTCAGCCTCGCATGAAAAAAATTAAAAGAGGAAATCAAGAAATGGAATAAAGAGGAATTTGGGAATATACACCAAGAGCAACTTCAATTAACGACGAAAAGATGAAAGCAATCCAACAACGAGATAATACTACGAGGGCCGAACTCGAGAACTAGTGGTTGAAGAAGGTACCACGCTCAATCAACTAGAGGAGAGACGAAAACAAGAAGAGATCTTATGGAAGCAAAAATCAAGGATAAAATGGCTTAAGGAAGGAGACCGAAACACCAAGTTCTTCCACAACGCCATGCTGCAACACTCGACATAATAAAATCTTCTCTTTGAAAACGGCTAATGGGGAAAGGCAAATCAAACATGAGGATATAGAGAAGGAGTTAGTGAATCACTTCAAAGACAGGACTCACGAGAACCTCAACCTAATAGACAGGAAGCCATTGGAAAAAATAACTCGCTCATATTCCAAAATTGATCACTAGAGAGCAAAATCTAGCTTTGTTAAGAGAAATAACATTCAAGGAGGTGGAGGAGGTGGTGCTGAATTTGCCCAAGAACAAATCTCCGGGACCGGAGCGAGTTCTACGAGCGAATTATTTATCTCGGCTCTGGCCATTCATGGGCCCGGACATTACGGAAGTCGTCGAGGAATCCCGCGATTAAAAAATGATATACCCGAAAGTAATGAATGCAACCTTTATCACTCTTATACCCAAGCACAAAGAGGCGGACACGGCAGATGGATTCGAGCCAATAGCATCGTGCAATGTTATTTATAAAATTTTGTCAACGATCATGGTAAATAGGTTAAAGCCTTTGTGCCGAAACTCATTTCCCCGAACGAACGGAGTTTTGTGAAAGGACGACAAATACTTGATGGGATCATTACGGCCCGAGGAAGCAATGCATTCACTAAAGACTGATAAACGAAGAGGAATGCTTATCAATTTAGACTTATCGAAAGCATATGACCGTATAAGTTGGCAATATCTCACGAGGTACTCGTAGCTTTTGGTTTTGAAGAACGATGGATTCAATGGATAAGATCCTTCATGACTTCGACACACTATTCAATCTTAGTCAATGGCAGCACTTGATCGAACCTTTTCAAAGCTCCCAGGTCTGCGCCAAGGTGATCCTCTCGTCCCCATTCTTATTCATAATAGCACGGAAGGCCTGAGCGGACTCCTTAAAGCGAATCTAGCACAAAGAAAGTTACAAGGTTTAAAACTATGGGGACCGAACGTATCCTGACACATCACGCGTTTGTTGATGATGTTTTATTGTTTGGTCAAGCCACTTTAAAGGAATGCAAAGCAATTCAAAAAAATTTTTAAATATGTTCATGGAAGCCTCGCGGGACGCGAAGTGAATAACGATAAGTCGAATGTTTACTTTTTTAGCGTCGATACAGAGTCGGACCTTTACAGCAAGAACACTCGGGATTCCGAAAGGATCACTCCCAATGAAATATTTAGGCATGAATCGAACCCCTGGACAAAACGAGAATAGCGAGGGTCGACGGGACACGGTACAAAGAGTAAACAATAGGATCCGGAATTGGGCTTTCAGGTCACTAAATGCGCCCGGGAAGGCTTATCCTCCTCAAGACGGTCTTGCAAGCTATACCGATCTACCAGTCGTCCGCAAGAGCATGCCCTAAAGGAATCCGTATAAAATTGGCGGGGCTTTTTAAAAAATTCTTATGGCGGGGAGCTCAAGAGAAGCGGAAATGGGCGCTCCTTTCTTGGGAAAAAATTATTACAATCAAAAGCTTCGGGTGGTTTGGAATTAAGAGATCCAGACTATATTAAATAACGTAATGGGAGCAAAACTATGGTGGAGGTGGGTGCGGGGAGGCACGGATCTTTGGAAAAGTATTTGGACAACCAAATATGGAATGCCTCAAAATATAGCAGAGGCCGTTTAAAGATAGACATAACGCCAAAAAGGATCCCCAATGCGGAACTCGGCATCACTCAATAGATATCCGATAAGATCTCACAGCTTTTGGGAGATTAAGGATGGTGGCACGATGCTCTTTTGGGAAGACTCATGGCAGCGAGAGGGACAAACTTTTCGATGAGGCTTGAACCGGGGGAAATATTCATGTTCACAAGTAGCCCAAACCAACGATTACTACGACGATTATTGGCAACCCAATAATCAAGACCAGATGGAGGAAATGGAAAGATAAAACTACTTGGCCGACAGACTCGGAAACTCGAGCAATGGGACAACCTTGCTAAGGAACTAAAAACCCGGAAAAATTAGGACAGCGGGGGGGGCCCGGATATACTTAGATGGGGATATGGGACAAAAGGATCATTTTCAATAAAAGAAGGCTATAAGATTCAATCGCAACAAGGTCCTCTGGGGTAGGTAATCCCTGTATGGAAAAAGATCCGGGCATTAAAGCAATGGCCAAAGGTAGAATACTTCATATGGTTAGTCGATCTCAACAAGATTTTAACTTGGGAGAACGCTCAAAAAAAGGGGAATGGTAGGTCCCTCTCGATGCTCCCTATGTCAAGAAGCACGGAAACGACCGATCACATCCTCATTTCATGTCCCTTTGTACAACGACAGTGGCAAAACTTGGCAAACCTCTTCGGAAAGACCGATAAAGACAACGCCCGAGTATAGTTGAGACAATCGAGAAATTGGCAAAAGGGTAAGTTTCAAAGTCAAGTGGTTAATAGAGCTTGGAGCTTATCCTTTGGATTCCTCATATGGAATACACTGGAAAGAATGGAATAGCAGAACTTTCAAAGACATAAAGCTTCCAATGCAAACAAAACATGGCAACGATCCATTGAGAACATTAGAGAAACAATCCTCGGTGAAAGTCTGGGACGGATGAAGATTGGAAAGTGACGGGAGTCGAAGAACAAATCCTTGAGTACCTCAATCTAAAACCTCAAATGCTTTATAGGCACTTATGGAAGTTTAGGGCCACGGAGAGAGACTAGTGAGGAACATTGGGCACCACCTCAACCCGGGGTTTATTAAGCTAAACTTTGACTGGAGCCTCCAAAAGGCAACCCGACGAGCGAGGCAGCGGGGGGATCTTTTCGCAATTCGCGAGGAAACGTATGTCGGTTTTACGCAGGAGACTTGGGACATGCAACGAATAATGAAGCGGAATTAGCTCGCAGTTCAACAAGGTATTAGCATAGCAATTCGTGAAAACTATCTTAAACTTATAATTGAAGGAGACTCTGCCTTAGTAACAAACATTATGAGGAAAAGCTGCAGCAAGGAACGCCGTGGGAGAAAGTAGCCCAAAGTGGAGGATAGTGGGCCTCATCCAAGAAATAAGTTACTTGTTAAAGAGGATTCATTACATGGTGCCAGCCGCATATCGGGAGGAAAGGAAATGCCGCTGCAGATTACCTTGCAAATTGGGGATGCAAGAACAATGATAGAACTATCGATGCTCGACCCACCGATGCAATATGGGAAGTGGGAGTTATACTCACTCCCGGGTGATAGTAGATAAGGATGCGCATCCCCCCGATCGGGGTGAGAACAAGGTAATAGGACAAGCGGTGGCAATCGGTCGGAACACCGCCCTACGGACAATTAAGGATTATCATGATGCACCGCCAAAACCGATTAGCGGTGTGGGTGGTGGCATGCTTTAACGTTATGATGAATGTAACTTGCGTTGTTGGCTTGTCGGTGCTCGGGAGGGAAGGAAAGTTTGAGGTAATGTATATACCCCCTCGCCCAAAAAAACTCATGCAAACATTACGTAGTTTACGGAGGGCAAAAGCTTGGGAGGCGAGGAGGGAGAACGATTCGGAGGGATAGGTATGTATATGTTCCTGTCCCCCATTTTAATGAATCCGCCCATGCATAATCGGAGCGGTTAGATACTACAAGCCATGTCGGGATTTTAAATTGTATGCTTTGCTCTTTTACCCCCCACCGAAAATCCATTTCCGCCCCTTTGTTTTAGAGACCCCTGTCGAAGTTTTAAAGTCAATAGAAGTAGGGCCATTACAATGAACAGTGATACTATGCGGGGGAAATTTGCATTACGTGGTGTCCGTGGTGTCCGTGGTGCTCACCATTAGGCCCTAGGTTAAATTACGTAATCTATATGAGTCGTGTTATACCCAAGACCCTCATTAGCGAGATTGAATTCGAAAAATGATGCGGTTGATTGTATGAATATCTGGGTTTAGAATCATTATTAGTTTGAAGGTCGAGGATGTAAAGGGTGCCGAGTAGTGTTAGTCGATAAGGTTGATGTTCTTCCACCCAAACCTGAACCCGATACTCACGACCATAATTATAAAGTTCAAATTCACTTCAATTGCCTTGTCTCGAGGTTTGTGTTTCTCATGTTTTGGATGGGACTATCGAATGCATGGTAATAGAAGCGAGGGGTTTTATCATGACTGCGGGTTTTGTACTCGTTATTATTTCTCTGTTTGTTATACTTGGATAGGACCAAAGCCGTATGGGAAAGCGCAGATCTCGTTCAGATATAGCAAAAGGAAAGCAAAAGGTCCAGGGACAGAACATGAGCCAATGAAAAGAGGCGAGAAAAAACAAATAAAGAACATTTAGAGAAGCTAGTGTTGAACTATATAGTGGGTAATTCATCTCCCACCGAAACCAAATTCGAGGATGGGAAAGAGAGTTGCGGATAAATCTCGAAGATAATGAAGTCAGCAGCGGATATCCCTGGACTTCATTCGGGACCACAGCAATACTAGGGACGCTTCACCTTATTCAACCAAACTATTCACACTTATTGGCTAATGAAATGCCTCTTGGCAAAAGCAATTCATAATGCACAACCTCCGAGTATAAAAGTACAACCAAAGAGCGAGTTATTCCTCAAAGATCTGTCTGGAAAAATATTGATACCAACTTGCGAGCATATTAAATTTACCCTGACATCAAGCTATACGAGAGATTGGATGACGGGATGGGACGACTGGAGAAACTTCTACTGACACATGCAACGAGTTGATATGCGGGGTCTCGGGCCAATGACCCAGCCCCGGTGTCCTCTTCGGATGAATAGCTACTTTTAAACTTCCTGTTTTATGGTTTTTTGGAAAGTTTTTGAACTAAGTTTATATGATAAGCTTGAGCATATAGAAATAGTAGGACAACTAGCTCATGCGATGTATAGAAGAAGAAGACAATTTCATTTTTGGCAAACTTTTAATGGTATTAGATGGCCACGGACCCTGGTTTCTCGCGGGCGAGTTGAGGCCAAGAATGCTTATAATCTCTGTAACTTTCGTCTTTACATATAAATAGAAAATGGAAAAGTACCACCAAATTAACAAACAAAAAAAAAGAGGGATTTCATCCATGTTTTTATTGTGTTTGAGCCTCCTCACCCCATTATTCAACTTATATGTGAAATTAAAAAAAATTAATATTCCAATTTTTTTGAAGGAAAAATTTGGAATATTACCAGTCATCCATTATTTTTTATGCTCGACAAGGGAAGTTGTCTATTTGCTACTAAGTATCCCCCCCCATTCCGTTATCATCCCCGGTGCTAGTCCATTAGTCGCTCTACTATATTCCCTCATGCCTTAGTTGAGGACTCTCATTTCCTCACTTATGGTGGACCTCCTACTCGTCGACATCAACACATTCATTCCGATGAGACGAGGTCTAGAGTGTGGTGTATCTTGGTTTCAGATTCCATCATTTTTTGATGCCTCGAATCGGGAAAAGTGACTCCTTACTACCCTTGGACTTGATTGTTTCTCATCCACTCCACTTCAACATGATCGAGATTCTCATACTCGATAGTTCCAGTAGATTGATCTAGTGATTCTCGGGTGTGTGTGAGATGTTTTGAACCTCATGAGGGGATGGCTCTTCGGGTAGCCCCCACATTCTCGAATGACCTCATTCTCTTCTACAACCTCGCATGTCAGCTCCGCATATTTGATGGGTTTGGCCCAGCGCTTGCGGTGCCTCTAGCATGCATGTATCACTTAGATGATCCATTTATATTTTCGATTCCTTTCTGTTTATCGTGGCTTCTCTAGTTGTTATTATATCTCATGTACTCGAGATATTATTGTATTCAGTCCCCTAGATGTTTTCCCGGGCACTCGTATGTATATGAGATTCATTATGTTTTTTGTCTAGACCCATGTTTACGCTAGCATATCATGTACTTTATAGCTCCGTTTCGTTTTACTGGGGAAAACTATTTGTCTTTGTACTTTGTTATCTCGGTGAGGCATAGGTATGCCTCCCCCCACCTCATTGTATACAAGTACTCAACCATAAAATGAGACTTACAGGTTGTTCGTCTTGCCCCCCTCGGGGATTATTATCCTCTCTCTCTATGACTCCCCTTCGGTGTCTAGTGATTGTGTTCTTACAACATACTTCGGTCATACGATTAGATCCTAACGCTCACACCTTGGGAGAAAATATGTTACACCAATTTTTTGGTCATCTAAATATTTATAACTAGATGGATCAAAATACACCATGTAAGACCAATTTTACCATACTAAAATTTCATTCACTAGGAAATAATTTAATAAACTATAGTTTATTATGTTATTTCTGGTCTAAATAGAAAACCCCATGGGGAATAATGAAATAAATCCTTATTTATTTGATTTTCCTCTATGATAATTAATTAAACCTCTATTTAATTATGTTCCTGGTCATATTCAACTCAATTAATGAGAAATAATTAGATAAATCATTATTTATCTTATTATTCTCCAGGGAATAATTAATTAAATTATTATTTAATTAATACTCCTTGTTAAATTTAACTAAATCACTTAGGAATAATAAAATAAATCATTATTCGTTTAATTATTCCTTGATGCCATCCTCGAAATGATAAATATATATTTTATTTGTTTATTATTACTAAATAAAGGGATTTAACCAAATTAAATTCCTTTTCCCTACAACAAAATATAATAAAATATTCCAAGTAGTTAAGATCTAGATGATTTTGGTTATTAATATTTTACTATGCACCATTATCAAGGATAAATCAATATTTTGTTATAAATAGAAGGGTTTTCCATTCATTTCTTACATTCGATCCTTTTATGTTGGTGAGACTTTGATCGTCTTATCATTCTCACTTTTATTTTATTTTTTTCTTATTGAGCTCCCTTTGAGTTCTACACCTATTGGGTATTCTACAACTATTGAGAGAGAAACTCCGAAGTTGAAGAGTTTGAGAAAAGCCAAGAACCCATCCATTGAGGGGGACTATATCAATTCTCTTCCCGGGTGTTACATAATAAAAAAAATTATTTATAACTCTTGTCTTGTCCATTGGATATTTTAGAGAAACTCTTATTTCATTTTTTCTTTTTTAGCTACTTTATTTTCATAGATATGGGTTTATTTTGCATTTTTTTTCGATGATCTATTTCAGATCTAAGAAGTTAAATAACCACTTTTTTTTGTTAGGGCTATTTTTCCCTGTGCGACTAAAGTGATCTCTTTTCATATGCTTGCATTAAGTTTTCATACTTACAGGGAGATAATATTTGTGTTTTGATAATTATTAGTGACTTTGGAGAGAAGCTTGGTTTGTCTAGAAATGTGTTTATAGGTGTCTATAGGTAGTGATAACCAAATATGAAAGTGGTTTCCATCAGGGTCCAAAGTAGTATATTGTTGGCATTATGACTATTGTGTTGTCCTTCATGGAAAGATACTTGATAAAGATGTCAACATGATGATAACATGATGAGTATAAAAGTTAGTACAAATGTGACGAGAGATTGGACAAAGGAATATCAGTTCGAGAGATATATGAATGATAAAGGAAATTTTTTAGAAGTATACACGGGCCCATTGAAAAAAATGTCACGTACATATGTGGGTATGGTGAAGAAAATTCGCGTAAATTTTCTCGCACCATGGTATTATAAATATTAGGGATCTTTACCATGTTTTTGGCCCATAGTAATGAACACGATAACGACTATTTGATGTCGTCGAATAATACCATCAGAATTACTAAGTGTTTTTGCCCAAGGCATTGGATAACGTATATTCTATATAAGGAGATGGATATCAAAGTGTTTAGTGTGGATGTAATTGGTTATTGAAGAATGGTTTGATCTGAAATAATTGTGCATTAGGAAGTATGAAGATGGAAAAGATATAATAGTTTTTGAAATGACCGCACATTAAATACTTTACTTATGGTTTGATAGATATGCGATGATCATGTTATGATGCACGTCTATCAATGTATATGCCGATATTTCGGTTTTGGAAGATTTTGTGTTGTGCGGTCGAAGGCATGACTCGGTAATTATAGATTTGTACCAAGGCTTGCTTCAAAAAATATTAAGTACATACACGGATCTATTTCTAGGTAGTCGCGTATATATTATGTAGTATGGAAAAAATGTGTACACATGTGTCATGCATGGAAGGAACATACATACACAAAAGTTAGTTATAAGAGTAACATATATCTACTAGGGTTTTGCATTATGATCTATTAACGATTTCTAGCCATCTTTTGTTATGTTTGTTTTTGTTTATCGATCAAGTCTTTATGATAATCTGTGTTTGAAAAATACTCGGTTCAGTTGAACTAATTGTGAATGAAATCTTGACTAATAATGATATTTTTATATGATGATATGCATTTGTTTCAAAGTTCTCCGATGAGGTAAGTTTGTGTTTTAGTTATTCTTTCGTGTGACATTGATTCAGATTTGATTGTGAGTGATTTGAGATCTTTACGTAGGTCATCTTAATGGAAAAATTTATATATATACGGGTATTCTTAAGAACAATAACATATATATCCTAACATATAATTAATCAAGGTTTGTAGTGACACGATCTGGTTTTTATGATGAACAATATGTGGTCCGGTATTTTTTATGAATGAGTATACTTTGATCCGAGTGAGTTTTGGTGATTGGGAATAATTTAGTTCAATGATTTATTTGGTGATTGATTTATTTCAGCGGTCGATTGATTTTCTACATCGATCGGTTTCAATTTTTTTATCCGGTATTGGGGTTAAATGATGGTAGTGGGTCCAGATCTGAAAATATGATGAAATATGGCCTACGGAGTTTGATGTTTTGGATCAGTTGGATCTAGTCTGAAATATTAGTAAGTGTAGTCCATATAAGTGTTTATGGTTAGAGCAATGAGTAAGAGACATGAAGCTTCCTTCCGGTGGTAGATGGTAAATCCGATCGGGGGGTTGGAGCTCCCTTCTAGTTAGTGTCGGAGAATGAGAGAAGGTGGTAGCCTTCTACGGTGGGTGCCTACATACTCGGTATGATTATTTGCAAGTACAAGATTGTAAGAATATTTTATTTATAATAAAAGAAGAAGAAATACATTTTATTTTCTAACCTTCCTACTATCTTGGTTTGCAGCACTATTTTTCCTAGATTTGGTATTTTTGTGATTTGGGACAATTTTTTAAGGAATTCCCTATTTTGTAACAAGCTCTAGAAGTGAAATAAATATGCTCATAATATATATTTTTCACCCATATATAATTTGGGTTTCTCGATTTGATTTAGGGAATAAATACTTTACTAAAGTCCGTTTGCACAGAGATGTGAGCATATGTGGGTTTGAAGTACTATTTTATATTATTACTATGTCTGATAAAATCTACCTAAAACATTTCCTATAGCTTTCAATGATGGAAGATTACATAGATTCAAAGGGAGATTATGAAGCCTTACCCAAACCAGTAGCAATAGAAATTGAAGCCGAAACAGGGGTTGAAAGAGGGGAACCATGGTTGCACAGTAACTCACGCACTTCCCTAAAAACCGAGTAACCAAACTAGAGATCAAGTCCTGATCTTCATATTTATAAAATTTTGATATAAAAAACCATCTAGCCAATGGATGAATATTTATCTCATCCGAAATTAGCAGTTTCAGGTGCGAAAAAAATCGAGGAATGAATATATACTAAAAAATGGTCTTAAACCATTAAGTATGAATATCAATGCACAATATGAGAATAAATTTGTGTCCTTGAATGCTTCAACCATCAAATAAACCTAAAAATGAAGGGGATTCATGAATTGACCCACTTGAGAAAGAAATCTTAGTTGCAAATTTCACAACATCATGAGAAGATGGGTGAAACACAAATTTACATGAGCCCTCTAGGATTTAGGGAAGGAATGACACTCTTTTCAAAGCATGTTGTAAAGAAAATGGTGTATTCAAGAAAATTTCCATGAATCGCGAGGATGGAGCAACACACTTCACTACAATATTTCCTATAGTAGAGGAAAAAATGGGCTTGTCCTCATGGAGGAGGGTGAGCTCATCCCATTAACGAAGGATGCAATCTCAAGTCCATTCACAAAAGAAGGAAAGGATGAGGGGCATGAGAAAAATATATGATGAAATCATAAAGGAGTTTAAGTTTCTAGTTTCCATCAAAGGTATACAATCTATGAGTAGAATAGGGTATTCAAGGGATAAAGAGGAGTGAGATGATACTATATTAGAAGAGATCGCCCCAATTTTCAAATATCTAAGAAAGATGAATGAGTAGTTACAAGCAAGGGTTGAAGCCTATCCAACACAATAAAGAAGCCCCACTCTACCATTAACACATTATTTTTTTCACTCCCCATATAATTTGTGTTATGTGATGTAAAATATGTAAGATTTTTAATTTGTTTGTTTTGGGAATCGTGTGGACCTACCTGGGCCCTTACCCCTCAAAATTTAGGCAAGTGGAATTTAATTCTTCCAACGTTTGAGATTCTCGTGACCCTTCATCACATAGGTTACATATCACTAAACAATGTTCAAGTAATTTGACTAGCATGCCCATTGCTCATATCATTATTTTATTATTTTATCAATATGACACATGCTCCATTACCAACGCCAATTCAACACTAATTATTTAAGAAAAATTTGACTAATTAGGATGAACTATATGCACCGCTAATGCTTACATATTTTACATAACTTTGGCACTATATTTATTTCCCATGCGACTTGATCTTCGTATTCCTAAATTGATCACTTTTCTTAAAAAATGATCCACAATTCCTTTAATGTAAAACAATTATTGAGATTGAGTGCCACTATGTATTTATTTGTACTTTTCAATCGATTCAAATTCCAAAATTTGGGTTACGAGAGAAATTTTTACCTTGGATATCTCATGTTGCATAGAATTCATTTGAGCCACGAAAATTCCATATAGTAAATGTGGTACAAAAATGGATAAACATCATTCATTTCAAGTGGTTATCTAACTTACTTCTACCCGATGCAGAGATTGCACTATCCTTGTCATCGTGTCATTTTTGTAATGCATATGCATTTATAACGGGCCACAACACAAAATCGATCGCTCTCTCAAGAGATCCATTGCAAGAATATATAATATGGAAATGCAAGTTTTTGATCCAATATAAGAAACACCCACTTAGGTATGTATAGTGAATCCTACTTCTCTATTGGTTTCTAAAAAAATTAAGTATTAAGTGGTTGTGATGGGACTTTTTGATTTTTTTGCTTTTACCTCTATGTGTGACGAGGACCGCCATGTTGCTAGTGATATAAGGGTAGTTGATGTTCCCTTGAATTTTTGCTGAGTGCAAATGAATTTGGTTGATTGGAAACAAAATGTTTTTTTTTAAGAAATCTAGTTTTAGGGTGGGATTTATAAGTATGAGTAGTTACAAAAAAATCGTAAGATAATGCATGGGCCAAGATGAAAACTAGTAAAAATGGATAGATAGTTTTAAACCGTCACAAACCAATGCATGAATAAATGTTATAGCTACCAAGAATGGATGGATGACCAAGTATAAAGTGGAATTCATTCAATATAAATTAGCTATCTTCCTTTTGACAACTCACATCAAGAGGTACAATTTGCATAGGGGGTAATGGTTTACAATGTAAGCAAGCAAGCTAGAAAGGTACACATGGAAGAGTAGTTTGTAATTACTTGATAAAATGAATATTATTTCAACCTTACCTATAGGCAAGAATTGTTTGGAGAAGATCTATGTTCAATTATGGTGCGAGTTTGTTCCTACATGTACAATTTTAATATGAGGGTGAACTACATAAAAAAATAAGATTGCTATTATTTTCCTATAAGACACTCAACATCATAAGCATACATAGTCTTCTAAATCCATTGGAAAAATTATAAAGTTATGTGGAATTTTTTTATGTTATTATTATGGTTTTATAAATATGTATGATGAAATAAATTAATTAATTAAAAAACATAGTTTGTTAAATTAATTAAGATCTATATTTTCTACCTATGAGTCAAGGTACTCATCCTTATCTCATTGTGAGTTAGATTTCCATGCTCATGAAATTCTTGCAAGACATTCTTTGGAAGCTTACATTTTTTTCAAATAGAGTCATCTTAGACTCTCACTTTTAGGAATGGATTCATAATGTTATCAATGTTCTCTCCCAAAAAATATCTTCCTTCAAGACATCTTCTATTTTTTTTCTTTGAGATATTCAACCTTTACTCAATGTAAGCTTCAAGGGAAAAAAAGAAAAGGTCAATTTTTACCAACAAATTGACATTATTGACAAATTAATTACAAACGAAACTTAAAATATAATACTTATAGCAATAATATATTACAAAGAAAATTATCTAAAAAAACTATCAATGCAAATATTTGTTAGCTTGATATTAGCTCTTACATTATTGACAAATTAATTACAAACAAAACTTTAAATATAAAAAATTACATCAATAATAGATTACAAATAAAAAAAATATTAAAATCTATCAACACAAATATTTGTTAGCTTACTATTAAATCTTACAAGTATCTATTTTAATTAGACAAATTTACTAAATTGCCAAGGGTATGCATAAACATTTGTTGTCCATTTGAAAATACATAGAGAGGAAGAACAGTTTTGATTCACTCGTCATTTCCAAAAACAAAGTCTTCCTCTACTACTAAACTTCAAATATCTAATAAAAATAATATTAATGATATATGTTTGCTACCAATAATAATATTTGGTTCTCATTATTATTATTATAATATATATATATATATATATATATATATATATATATATATATATATATATATATATATATATATATATATTAACTATTTTCAAATATATATATATATATATATATATATGACGAGACTTTGCAATATTAATATTGAATATTAAATATATTCCAATCAATAACTCTCACCCAATCATTGAAAGGTAGTTTGTAATTACTTGATAAAATGAATATTATTTCAACCTTACTTGTAGGCAAGAATGGTTTGGAGAAGATCTATGTTCGATTATGGTGCGAGTTTGTTCCTACATGTACAATTGTAATATGCGGGTGAAGCTGCATAAAGAACAAGATTGCTATTGTTTTCCTATAAGGCACTCAACATCATAAGCATAGTCAGGTCTTCTAAATCCATTGGAAAAATTATACTTATGTGGAAGTTTTTATGTTATTATTATGGTTTTATAAATATGTATGATGAAATAAATTAATTAATTAAAAAACACAGATTTTGTTAAATTAATTAAGATCTATATTTCATGCCTATGAGTCAAGATGCTCATCCTTATCTCATTGTGAGTTCGATTTCCATGCTCATGTGATTCAGCAAGACATTCTTTGGAAGCTTACATTTTTTCAAATAGAGTCATCTTAGACTCTCACTTTTAGGAATGTATTTAGAATGTTATCAATGTTCTCTCCCAAAAATATCTTCCTTCAAGACATCCTCTATTTTTTTTTCTTTGAGAGATATTCAACCTTTACTCAATGCAAAGCTCAAGGAAAAAAAAGAAGTCATTTTTTTACCAACAAATCATTATCGACAAATTAATTACGACAAAAATTTAAATATAAAAATTACATCAATAATAGATTACAAAGAAAAAGATCTAAAAAATATATCAATGTAAATATTTGTTAGCTTGATATTAACTCTTACATTATTGACAAATTAATTACAAACTAAACTTAAAATATAATACTTACAACATTAATAGCTTACAAAGAAAACTATCTAAAAAAACTATCAATGCAAATATTTGTTAAGCTTGATATTAGCTCTTACATTATTGACAAATTAATTACAAACAAAATTTTAAATATAAAAATTACATCAATAATAGATTACAATGAAAAGAATATTAAAATCTATCAACACAAATATTTGTTAGCTTTACAAGTATCTATTTTAATTAGACGAACTTACTAAATTGCCAAGAGTATGTATAAACAATTGATGTCCATTTGAAAGTACATAGAGAGGAAGAACACTTTTGATTCTCTAGTCATGTTTAGAAACAATGTCTTCCTTTACTACTAAGTAAAACTTGACATATCTAATAAAAATAATATTAATGATATATGTTTGCTACCAATAATAATATTTAGTTCTCATTATTTTATATATATAAAAAATTAACATATATAGATAAAAATTAATTTAAAAATATTACATAAATTTTTAATATATTTAAATTTTGTTATTACCATAATTTTAAATCATATAATCTCTATATATATTCTCCACTCAATAACAATAACAGGACGAGATTTTGCAATATTAATATTGAATATTATATTCCAATCAATAATTCTCACCCAATCACTGAAATGTTGAAAACCACTGCAACCTTGCAGATATAAAAATGGAAAGTTATGGACAACTGTATATTGACCAGTTTTAAAATCTTAGTTTTACTAAATATCTTAAATTATAAAATAATGGTAATATTGATTTAAAATATGGTATAATGAAAGGTAGTTAAAAGATTGATTTAATTAAAAGTAATTAAAAGATTGTTTAAATCTAAATTTGAACACAACTGTACAAAAAAGCAAGCAGCATATTGTAAATTATAAAACAATAATACTCGTTTAAAAAATGGTATAATGAAGGGTAATTAAAAGATTGTTTTAATTAATTGTAATTAAAAGATTGATTAAATCTAAATTTGAACGCAACGGTCCAAAAAATCAAGATTATATACTCGAGCGCATGATAAGTGAAGAATGAGAGGAATTGATGATGGTGAGGAATGAAGATAGGAAATTGACGAACGAAGAGGAGGTGATCGAAATTTTTGCAGTCTGGAAACAACAAGCGGCCATCCAGTGCATTATTCATGGACAAGGTAATTTTATGTTCTCTTTAATTTGTTTCTCTATATGTTTTGTTTAATTTGTTTCATTCTCACATAAAAAAATCGTTTCTCTGTTTATTCAACTGCGTAACGAGGAAAAGACAGTAGGCAATTTGAGTGTGTGTTTAATTAATGTTACAGATACATTTGTGTAACCTCATAAATTGTTTTCTCTGTTCAATATACAGGTTAAGCATGGGTGTTCTTTCTCTCTCAAACGCTCGTATGTAAAGTCATGTGTCGTATGGAGCGCTCCATAAATGTTCTATGCACTGTTGTATGCATCAATGGCGTGTGTAGTGTGTTGTGGTATGTTTGTAATGCGTGTTGAGTCATGTGTAGTGTGTAAATGTTTGTTTTCTGTGTCTGTGGATTTGTGTGTTTGTGAATTGAGAGAGAAAGTCATCGCTGAGGAGAATATGCACTGGTAGTGGATGAAGGGCCAAGGACCAATGATTTGAGAGTAAGTTGGTACTCATTGCCAGGGTTGGAATTTCAAAACTAGGTTTTCCGTCAAATTTGCCGGTTTTAAGAACTTTCTTACCTGTCTGCAGAGTATTAAACCAGAATTTGACGGTTTGAAAAAAATTTCAGCTGTATTTAACGGGCAAATCACCCCATGACAGGCAATTTGCCCGTCAAATTCCATCCCTCTTGCAATATCTTCTTGAACTATTTTTAAATTCATTCACAACTCTTTTGTATATTTCCTTTTCTCATGAATTGGAATTTTATATACGAGCAGGTTTCCAGCGCTTTTGGAGCAGATAATGAGGAGTGAAGCAGGTTTCCAGTGCTTTTGCAGCAGATAATGAGGAGTTTCAATAGCAAATGAAAGATTCCCAAGAAGCAAGGTTAGTATTCTTTGTGAATGGCCTTGTTCTCGTCTGCTTCTTGTTGCAATTTACAAATATCTCTATGATATATTTATAGAACATGTAAATTGAAAAATAGTTATGCCAATTGAGTGAGTTTTATTCCTTTGTTCAAATAAATTAAGTGGTTTTGGCTATTGACAGCATTGGTAGCTCCAAACCCTCATTTGAGCTCCTCTTCTCATTTCATGGCTGCACTGTTCGTTATAGAATTGGTGAATCCAACGCCCAATTAAGCTCCTCCTCTCTTCTCATTTCATGGCTGGGTTGTTTGTTACAGCACTAGTCTCTCCAAACCCCCAATTGAGCTTGTTACAGCACTGGTCTCTCCAAACCCCCAATTGAGCTCCTCTTGTGCAGCCAATTTTCCCATTTCCATAAGAGTTTCATAACCTGATGAAGCCTGATCTGCTTACAGAGTATTAGCACCACTACTTTAGGTAGCACAACCAGTAGCTTCTCCAAAAACTTTATAGAAAATTTTTTACATAGACGACCTAGCTAGTTACAGATCCCATTCTATTTTAGAGACAGCTTTCTGTTTAGTACAACAATTCAATGAATGTATTGATTTGATTTTTACATAGACGACCTAGCTAGTTACGGATCCCATTCTATTTTAGAGACAGATTTCTGTTTAGTACAACAGTTCAATGAATGTATTGATTTGTTAAGGGAGCACGATGAAATTACTTTAGATGGTGTTTTCTCCACACTCATGCTCGTCCTTTCAATAGAATTCCTGTCAAAGAATGGGGTTGTAGAAAGAAATTTTACTCAATAGAATTGCTGATGGTTGTGAGTGTTTGGGGAATTCCTGTCAATAGAATTTCTTGGAGTTTCAAGAGATGCCATAGTTTTAGTGGATAGATATGCTTGGGTTTTTAAGGGTTTTGAGGATTACTTTGCTCCTGAAATATAGTTTTTCGTGATAATGATAATATAGATAGTAATGTTGGGTCAGGTCTACTTAAGGCTTATTCTAATTAAATGGCCTGTGTATAACAGGTCGAATCAGGTATTATCGATATTGTTGGAGTTTTTATTTATCATTGGGTATGAACAATAGTATAGGTATTAAGGGATAAGTAAGTGTTTATGATTTTTTTTAATATTTAAAAGTGATTATTAATTAAATATATTTTATTAAAATATTATTTAATTTAATTAGATTTACAGTACCAAGCCACATAGAAAAACTAACAATACCACAATCCAGTACCAAGCCACACAGGAAACCAAGATATTCATATAAGCATCACCTGCAATCACATAATTGAGTACCAACAGTGGTAATTAGATTTACAAAAAATTCATGATAGTTGCCCTCCCATAAAGAGCGTGCGTTTTATTCGTTCATCATAGTTGCCGTCTCATAAAGAGCATGAGTTTTATTCGTTCATAGTGAGAAAATTGTCATATAAAAAAATCATTGCACAAACAATTGTGATCGGTAGTGATGACAACTATCAATCAATAGTTTTGTGTTTAGTGGTCAGCACTTTTCAATCAGTAGTCATTATGAGTTATATTAGATAAAGTTGTTGTTGATTTTAATTTTATTCTCCACAATCAAAAGTTCAATATGCAGACAAGTGTTGATCATAGTCAAAAAAAACTGTGTGAATGGATTTTTTTCTTTTTAAGAAATTTCCAATTAACATTCACGGGTTTGATTCTGTGTATTGTGTAGACCATTCATTTGTACCCCTAACTTGAGCCCTAATGTTGCTATGGGTTCCCACCGTGATGATTAATGGAAGGAAATTGCACATAGGAGCTCAATTCTTCTTGTCTTGGGATTCCCGCTGTGATGCTTAGTGGAAGGCAATTGCTCAATTCTTCTTGTGTTGGGCAGATGTGAACTCATTCATAATAATTGTCAACCATAGATATTACATTTAGTTCTAGCATTGCATTTAGTTTTGAAGCCAGTCTTGCGCATGCGCAGTCCCGAAACATGGTCGTAGGAAATCAGAATGTCATGATGATGAGATAAAGCCAGGTTTCATGATGATGAGATGGAAGAGTGACTAACCCAAACGTGCGATGGAAGAGTGCGAGGAATCAAAGTTATAGAGATGGGAAGGCAGGCGAGTTCGGGCCATTGTAAGGAGAGGGTATGTTTTAGGGCTTGTCAACCCAAACGTTTCGGGCCATTGTAAGGAGAGGGTATGTTTTAGGGCTTGTCCCATTTTGGCACATCCTTCTCCCCGACCCAAATGGCAGCAACTCGTAATCTCTGCCATTCACATCTACCGTGCTCCCTTTGAATCTCTCAGATCGAAACTCCTAGGGCTTCTCCGATAAGTTGACGTCTCGGCCGATAGTCTTCGCAGGAATGTCGTATCCTACGATCCTGCAGGCCTAAGTGGAGAGACGAGGGACGAGCATGGTAACCACAGGATTGAGCCTCGTCGTCTCCTTCACGACCCACTGCAAATAATCCTTTTCTTCCACCCACCGCTCTCTACCCACAACTCTGTCCAGCTCTTCCATGGCTCTTTCCAAAGTCTCCGGATTTTTAAGGAGCTCCGACAGACGCCACTACACCACCGTCGCAGCGGTCTCCGGATATGATTATAAATATACTATCATTATTTCTATATATAAATATATTATTTAGAATATCAACTTTTAAATACATTACTTTAAATATTTATGAAAATGCTATTGTTATTATTACTATCATTATTATTTTGGTTTTTAATTTTAAGATTTTTAATTTTATTTTTTATTTAATTTTTCATTTTTATTTTTCATTTTTTTTCCATTCAAAATTTTAAAGATCGATAATATTAATTTATCATTTTAAAATGAAAAACAATATACATATTACAATAATGTTAAAAATTACATAATATTAGCATTGAGGAATACAACTTGAGGTAATGATTATTATGTTATAAAATATTATGCAAACCATGAAAACCATAAGACTCAATGTTCAAATCCCTTAGAAAAGAAGAAACAATAACATGATAAAATATCATCAATTTGTAAGAACACATATCAACAAATTATTTAATATTAAAATCAATACAGTAAATGAATTTAATTGATTTTATTTTAAAATCCATTAATTTTAATAATTTATAATATTCTTTTTCATAATACTACAATTTAATTTAATAATATGTGGAAAAGTATTAATTCTAAAAATTTGTTCATGATAATCATTGTTTTAAAATTAATAAAGAAAATAAATACTTCTTAATTTTCATAACATACTAATTAACTCATAAAATAAACGTAAATACCAACATCATAATATCTCTACGCAATCTTCATCACATGCATAAAATAATTTTAATTCTAAAATTCATAATAAGTGTAGGAAGTGTGATGTATGTGAACATGTCACATTGTGAGTCAATATGTGTAATGTTTGTGGGTATGTGTATGTTTGTGTGCACCCTTTGATTTTTGTGTGCATGTATGCATGTGAGTGATTGTGCCTCATTGGCAATGGAATGTGTGGGTGCGCTTAAGTGGTTAGTCCCATGCCAATGATGGACCGTTTTTGGGGTCATATAAGCTCTCACCTTCAAGTAGTTGACCCTGTTAGTAGAGATTTTACATCTCCAAACCAAGAAGAGCTTTCTATACAATTCCTTTTAATTTATTTAAAAATAACATTAACTTCAAAACATTAAAATATTCTTTTAATAACATTTAAATAACATTTTATTATTTTTAAAACCTATAAATATGCCAACTTAAAATATATATATATATATATATAAGTTTATTTTATAATTAATATAGTTGAAAAATATTGTTAGGTAAAATAATGTGTGTGTGTGTGTATATATATATATATATATCTATATATATATATATATATATATAGATATATATATATAAACATGACTTTACCTAACAAATTTTTTTAACTATATTAATTATAAAAATAAATTAATATAATTGTTAATTATTATTATGTTTTATTAAAAAAATATTTAGAAAAAATATATGTTACTATATCTATCATTAACATATTTCTTAAATTATAATAATATAATAAATTAAATTTATTATTATATATTTTATTAAAATTTAAAGGATATAAAATGTAATTAAGAATATATATATATATATATATATATATATATATATATATATATATATATATATATATATATATATATATATATATATAAAAATATATGCATGTGTAGAGTAGAAATGTTGTAGCATAATGTCTAAAATAAAATTTTAATATAATCGCAATGTAAACATTTTAACAAAGTCAAATAGGTCAAAATAAATCAAAATGTTAATAAAAGTAAAAAAAACAAAAAGCAAAAATAAATATATTATTATGAGAACCATTTATGTAATATATAGGTTATTTAAGGAGAAATTCATCGACTATAAATATAACTACAAATCATGGAGAGTCCAAATCTTTTCATTCTAAAAGATTTCTCTCAAGATTTGATCGATCTGAATATATATATATATATATATATATATATATATATATTCACGTCAAATAGGTAACTGAACTAGTAACTACTTTTTTGAGGTAGCAAAAAATGCATCTAATTTTGAAAAACAGTGATGTAGAATACCATTTTTTTTAGCATATTTTCGACACTTTAAAAAAAAATTATTTCTGAATTATGAACATTTTATTTTAAAACATTGGTGATTTTCATGCTAATTTTGTATAGTGTTGATGCAACATCAACCATTTTTGCTTAGAATGGTGATTTTCATGTTGGTAATAAAACATAAAAATAAAATTTTAAAAATATGACAAAAATAAAAATATATAAAAATAATAAAACAACCAATAAAAATTTAAAAAGAAAACAAAATTAACTTGAAAAAAACACATAATTTAAAGAAAAAAATAAAAATTGAAATAATAAAATAAAATTAAAATGAAAAGAAAGTTTTGTTTTAGTTATTAAAAAAAATACACAAAATTAAAAATAAAAATGATACAGAGAACCAATTAAAATAGAAAATTCAAAAATAATCAAAATTAAAATTAAAATACAAAAATTAAAATAAAAAATAAAAATTACAAATAATTAAAATTTAAAAATTAAAATTTTTAAAATAATAAGAAAATAAAAATAAAATTTTTAAAATAATAAAATTTAAATTAAAAAAAAAAAAATTAAAATATTAAAGGAAATTTAAACTTAAAATTTTAAAATAAATAAAATAATCAATATTAAAATTTAAAAACAAAATAAAAAAACATTTAAAATAATTGAAAAACAAAAAGCAAAAATCTATTTTTTTAAATTAAGCCATTTTAAAATTTTAAATTTCAAATAAAAATAATAAATAATAAATAAATAAAAATAATAAAAGATTAGAAATTAAAAATACAAGTAAAAAATAAAAATAAAAAAACAATTTTCAAATTTAAATTAAAAAACAAATTAAAAACAAATATTAATTATTTTTGTTTTTCAAGTTGTCTTCAAGCACACTTCACTGCACCCGGCCTGGCCGCATGAGCCCTTTTACTCACTAGATTTTATAGCAAGTCGCATTCCCCTAGCACAGGGCACAACCAACCCCGAGCGAGGTTTGATCCTAGGTCGCCTTCTGGATGAGCCCCATCCTCAACTGGTTGTGATATTGAGACTTAACAAGAAATATTTAATTGGGTCGCTTGCTGTGCAACCTCCCCACCTGCCAAGCGGTTGGCCCTCGTTGCCACCTTCGCAGGAATTCGATTCCCCATCATCTAGCCCCCACCGGTTATTGAGCAGACAATTTTTTTTTTTTAATTAAATTATTGTTTTTATTTCATTTAATTTCATTTAATAAAGTTTTTAATATATTTAAATTTAATATATAAATTTTCTAATTTTTTTTTTCTAATTTAATTATTTTTTAATTAAGTAAAATTGAACATTTATAATTTAAATTTGATTTTTATATTTTAAATTAAATTAAATTTTTTAAATTTAATATTTTTTATTTTTTCCTTTTTTAATTTTTTTAATTTTTTTTTAATTTTAGTTTTAAAAGTGTTTCTTTTAATTTTTTTTATTTTATAATTTATCTATTTATTTATTTATTGATTTATTAAAATTTGATGTTTGATATTTAATTTTATTTTTTTTTCATTTTAATATTTTTTTTAATTTAATAAAACTTAATATATATTTTTTAGTTTAATTTCTATATTTTAAATTTAATTTTTTTTTTAAATTTTTTTTTTTTAATAATTGGTTTTTAATTTAATATTTTTGTTTTTAATTATTATTATTTTTTTAATTTTAATTTAAATAATGTTTTGCATTTTTTATTTTAATTTTAATTTTATTTATTTATTATAATTTAATATATTTTTTTAAATTTAAATTTTTGTTTTAAATTTTTTTTTTTGTGTTTAATTTTATAAAATTTTTATTTTTATTTTTTAAATTTAATTTTATATATTTTTAATTTATTTTATTTTGGAAAATTTATTTGTTTTTTTATTTTAATATATATATATATATATATATATATATATATATATATATATATATATATATATATTTTAATATATTTTTAAATTTGATTTTTAAAAGCCTTATTTTTTTTTCCCTTCTTTTTTTTTAATTTAAAAAAAAAATTAGTTTTAAAAAATATAATGAATTTTGTTTTTTTTTTTTATTAGTTTAAAATGTTTTTTCCTTTTTTTCTTTTTTTTAATATAAATTTTTATTATTCTAAAATTTTTGTTTCAACACTTTTCTTTTCAGGATGTTTTTTTCACAGTAAAATTGGTGTTTACTTCCATTTTTAAAATTGTTGAAAAATTATTGTTAAAAAAAAAAAAAAAAAAATGAAAGTTATTCCAGAATACAACTGTCTTTTCATGGTTTTTTAATGTTTTTTTTGTTAAAGTTTTGATTTAGAGGTAATAGTTCTAGTTTGATCTGTAACTATGTTTATATTCAACCTCGAGATGTTGCAACAAATGTCTAAATAAATAACTTGATAAAATTAAAAAATAAAATGAAAAGATTAATATAATATAGCGAAAACATTTTATACGAGTTAAAATAAAATAAAAAATGAAAGTGAAAATAAAAAAATAAAAATAAATTTTTAAAAATAAAATAATAATAAAAATATGGTATTGAGAACCAATTCATGTCGAATATAGCTTATTTAAAGTGTGAAATAAAACCATCCTAGATCCATTTTAACTTTGAAACTACAAAGCATGGAGAGATCAAATCTCTTTTCAATTTAAAAGAGGTTTCCATCTCAAGGGATTTGATTCATATCATAGATTGATTGATCCGGTCTTAAGATAAAATCTAGGTTGATTATATATATATATATATGAACCAACCTAGTATTTTAATGCATTAACATACAAAAGTGTGCTGAACATGTTCTTTTAATGTATTTTCATTTTTTTATCAGTGTGGATTATCTCAAAAGTATGCATGATGGGTGCTCATTGGATGTAAAATTCAATTCTGCATCCAACGAGTGTCTACACCTAAAAATTAAGTAAACCTATAAGGAGATAAACCAAAAAAAAAATTAAAAAAAAAAAGTACTTTTTTTCTTTTTCTTTTGCCTCCAAAATATTTATATGTACCTCTTTTTGAATTTAAAGTATTTTGATTCGTTTACATATTATGACATAGAAATTACATGAAAATTCCATGGGCACTTTTAGGGTGAAATTTCCTCGAATTGAAAAGTTAATGATTGTTATGGTTGAGGTAACTGAAACATTAATAATTGTGCATATTGGAGTAATGAACTTTAAGATTTAAGGATTTTATTATTAAATATATTTATTATTATAATTATTATTGTGAGAAATATTGAGATAAATGAATAGGGATTTTTTTCAATTGTTTTATTATGCTAGTTAAATTTTATCAGAAGAGAAGATTTAGAATTAAAAATAAATTTATTAATAAAAACAATGAGATAAAAAAAAAATATTAATAAAAATAGTGAGGACTCTAATCCTTTACAACAATTCAACTCCAACCAATACAACAAAATTATAACTTCTTCAAGGCTTCAACCATTAACGAGGACTCCAATCCTCAAATATCAATCTTAGTTCCAATCTAGTCTCAAAGAGGCTCCAACCTCTTATGAGGACTCCAATTCTCAAATATCAATCTCGGTTCGAACCTAGTATTAAAGAGGCTCCAACCTCTTACGAGGACTCAAATCTTAAAAAATAAATCCAAGCTCCAACCTAGTCTCAACGAAGCTCCAACCTCTTATGAGGAATCCAATCCTCAAAAATCAAACCAAGTTCAACCCTCATTGCTTACAAGGATTTTCAAATTCATTTCAACAAATATTTGCAAAAGGTTGCTCCAAGATCTCCAACAACTGCTTCAAAAGGTGTTCAACATGTGCTCCAAGTTTCTCTTAAGAGGCTACTTCATAATGTTTCTAAGGTTTTCTTCGAGGTAAGATCCAAAATTATTTACAAATTCTACACAAAATTTCTCTAAAGGCTACTACAACAAGTCTACCAATGGCTTCAAGTCTTACTTCAAGAATGTGTTCAACAATGTTCTAAATATGTTTTCAAGAATTTTCTAATAATGTCTTCAACAAAGCTAGAAATATGTACTTGACAATGTCCCAAATATCTCTTTAATAATCCTCTAAAGATGTTTTCAATAATAATCTAAATATGTCTTCAAATCTGATGAGGAATAATTTAAGAGAGTGCGTCAAATATATTCAAAAGGATACTCCAATAAGGGCTTCAAGTCTGCTTCAATATGTCCTCCAAAGGTCACTTCAAATTTTCTCCAACTATGCTTTAAATAGTTGCTACAAAAGTCTTTAGGACTGCTCCAAAGAGTACCAAGAATGTTTCAAAATGACATCTTCAAAGATCTCCAAATTGAGGTTAAGTGCACCAAGCCTATCCAAAAAATGGCTTAAAGAATGTCTCATTATATACCTTGAGAAGTCACCAAAGTCTATTCCAAATCCTTAAAATCACCTTTTTTTCAACCTCCTTATTTCACTTACTTATCATTAAATCTTCCCTTAAAATCTCAGCCTATCTTCCTTAGTATAAACTTGTAATGCACCCACTCCTAATCATCACCTAAACACTAATTGAAAGGATGTGGTTATTATTTTCAACCAAGATCCAAGGTGCCATTATGGAGATGGGGTCTAAAATTTTTAATCTTTCCAACTATCATAAAACCTCAAATAAACATCAATGTTGCATTTGCCTCATCAAGACGATTCCGATGATATAAAATTTACCCTAATACGACCTCTAGATCAAAATTTATGACCCTTTTAATTTCTAACAAGTCAAAGGGTGTCAGTCATCGTCTCTACCATGTGGAACCCACGTGGATAACCTCCCAGTGCCATGTGTTGACTTATTAAAGGTTTTCGACTGGTCATTGCATGCCTGACCTCTACTGGAATCTCAGTTCCACTACTCCCGCTAAAACTCACTACTTTGCTATACCAGGAAGAACTATCAGGCGTTACACCGATTATAACTTTTGGCACCCCTTCATCTTTTCCTTTGGGTGGACCTTCTGAGGTTAAGCTTCTGTCAACCCTGGCTAATTCTCTTAGCTTCATTCCCTAGCTATAACTCCTGATGTGTGTTTGTCGTCTCGTATTGGGCGGACTTTCAAGGCTCATGCCCTCTTTACCCTGACTATAATTCTTGGTTCAGTTTCCCTCACAATAACTATCATTGCGCCTTTATTGTTTTCTCCATGGTCAAACTTTCAGGGTTAAGATTCCCTTATTCGTAGATAAAACTCCTGGCTTCGTTACCCTGGAAATAACTCTTGGTTCACCTTTATATTTTCGTTCGGGGTGGACCTTCCTCGGACAATACCTTCAGGCTGAAATCATCCTGAATCTCCCTTCGATCGCTGATTTCTCTACTTGATCTCATTTGACCATTACACCAACTTCACACCTGGTCATAGGTCACAATTATATGGATAGAGACTTGGCCTTCAAGCCCATATTCCCATAACCTGGTAAGTCTCGCCACAATCAAGAATAAGGATTACAGGGTTAAAGCCATGATGATATACTCATGCTTCAATCTGGTGGTTTTCATAAGGGATTACTCCCACTCTGCATCAAATACCCTTTCCAATGAAATTCCATCACATCTCGGCTATGGTGGTTCTAAAAATATCTAGATGTGCACCAGAGTTCAACCGTAGCCATTAAGGCTTCAACCTTGACGAGAGCATAGCAAGGATACATCTTTGTATGGATTGTAGAGTTTTAAGTCAATTCATTCAAACGCATAAGAATGTACCTCACACAAGACAACATAAAAATTTGTTAGATTGAGACCTCAATAAAATGGATGTATAGTCCTGAAACCAGGGTATGCAACACCAAATACTTTGAAGAAGATCCTCACATAACACACCAGGTCAATAATAAAAAATAATAGGAAATCCTCTATGGTACTATGCTGGAACAAAACTATGCAAAAAAATATGTAAATCAAAAAAGTCATAATATTAAAAATAAGAAGAATAATTCTCATAATAAATTATTTTACACTTAACCATCATCCTTACACACTGTCACAACACCCTTGAAACAAGGACTAGGCATACGGGTAAATCCTGTAAGTATGAATTACACAACCATACCTCATGTATTACTAAAATACTTTTAACCAGAAATAAAAGGCTCAATCATTAACATATATAATACATTAGAAACACTTATCTTATGAATCTTTTTCAAGCAACTGAAATCAGGACTACAACTCTCCACCCAACCATAGACAACTGCAACCAAGTATTTCTTTCAACTGCCACCCCCAAGATAGATTAAAAATCTTGAGGTGTGGTGATTTTGAGGATTTGAACCAATCAAATAGCTAAAAAATGATTCCACTAGGCCACACTGCCTTCATCCACCAACTACTCTCTTTGTAGATCACACAATTTAGGCAGAAACATTGTCATGCAAACATTTTGCTATGCAAAGAACTTCAATTCACCTTCAAGAGAATAAATCCCACTATTAGGAAAGTTAAACAGTGGCAAGCTATATATGGATGAAAAATCACTTTTATAGGTGGTTCCATAGTGCATTAAGCACCAGAGTTTCATCCCCAAGGAACTCCTAGTGGCTCAACAACCCTCATAAGAATTTATCTAAATTTTCCCCGATCGAATAGGTTCACAAACCACAAGCTTCTGGTGGATCCCTCTACCTTATTAGCAATCCTTCATCTCTAAAACTAATCACCAACAAGCCTCCTCTGTGGGTTCCATGGTTGGTACTTCATTTTTGGGGTTTAAGAACTCCCTTCCATTTTCGATTCTCTCCCAGGGCTTCATGTTAAGAACTCCCTTCCAATTTCAAATCTTAGTCATTGTTGCTTCTACATGTCTCCATATATCCTTCTCAATGTCCCTCATTTTCCTCTCAAACTGGTTCATCAACCCATCCCCTAACAGTAAAACCCATGTTGATATTAATTTATTTATCTTTTTATTTTCTTGAGTTTGGGCTAGAAGACACTTGTGCCAATCCTTCCATTTCAATTGGATTCAATGCACAGTCAACACCTTAATTGTTTACCACCAACCATATTTTTATGAAGAAACAACCATTTCGTCAAGAAACCCCCCATCCCATTCCTCAATCAATGGAATGTGTGTCCCTTTATCACCTATTTCAAATTATTAAAATTATTTACAAGATGGAAAAATTGTTGACCAGGGGATATCATAGTTTCACTAGCTTATTGTGTTATTGGGTTATGCCTCTCAATCACAACTAGTTGTTGGATTCTTCATTTGTCTCTACTTGTCTAATTTACTTAACACAAGTTCTGTCTCTAACTGCACCCTTACACAACATCCAAGATTTATATAAGTTGACATTGATCCGTAAAATGTCATGGATATTACACTAGACAATTAATCACAACAAATCTAATAAAATTACATTTAAAATATGAAATTATATGTTATTATAGTTTTATTAGATATCTATATCTGTATATTTACTATTAATAATGCATGCATGTGAATGAAAATTATGCATAAAATGACAGAGAATGACAAAAATAAAATATCACAGACACATTTAACACCATATATGCTCTCGAAAACCCTTCTAGGAGAAAAAAATAGCTAGAAGGTGAGGTCACTCCACTCTCTTTCTCAAAATGGAAATATGGTTGTGACTACAAAGAAGTATGACTTGTGTTTTGTGGGTTGCTATAATGCTCAAATCATCTCTGTTTACTCTATCTCCTATCCCTCTTGGACATTTTTTCTCAACTTTGGAACAAATGCAATCGAAAGAAAATAATCCCTTTTCCTCCTAATGGCCTAGTTATAATACAACCCAGTAACCTAAGGGTGGTTAGGTTTGACTAACCCAAATATTAACCAAAATTACAAGATATAATGTTCTAGATTATTCTACATGATAATCATGTGGATAGCCCCCTTTTCATTAATAATTGGGGCTCACGCAACATTGTCTCGAATTATGGTGGTGAAATCAGGAAGATCAACTTTTGAGTGGCATAACTTTCGCATACAAACTCTGAATTATGTGATTCTCATGACATTGGAAAGGTCTTTATGTTTATAATAGGAAGAAAAGGTGTAGTAATAAAGAAAAAAAGTGTTACCCACAAAAAAATCATTTGATGCCTCAAAATTCTCTTCGAAGGTTTCAAATCCAATTTGGCCAAATTGAGTCCTACCGGTAAACAGAGTCATGTGAGCTTATTCATCCACTTTTCCACTCGAAAAGCATCAATATTGATGAAAAATAATACAATTATCCAATCTTGATCAATATTATTGACCACGGGGTAATATTATTTATTTTGGACCTTCTCACATTACATAGACCACAGACTTGATCTTTTATTTAATTGTTGAATCAGAAAGCTTTTGTGATTCAATGCAAACATTTTTCTCTCCATCACAGAAAAGCTTCTCTTCTTCAATGTAGAATTTTTTTTTTCTCTCCTTAACCGCAGATCTAATTGTTCCTTCGACTGGTTTCAACGAATTTTATTTCTTGATCGAATTCTATAACTCTTCTTTACCAAGTATGCTTGCTTGAATTCGACGATTTCCTCTCTTCAAATATCTTATTTTTTTTTAAATATGTAACTAGGTTCAGTATTCATAATTTATGTATGATTGATTTTATTTATTTGATGTAAAGAGAAAGAAAATTCATTATTATTATTTTCATAGCATGGATTTCATGCTCTAGGTTAATTTTTTTACGTAAACCACAGATTGTGTGCTTCTAGGAAGTTGTCATAGACTCCAAAGAAGTCAAAAATTCATTGTGATATGTAAGAGACCCTATTGGTAATTTTTCATCAAGTAAAAATAATTTATTTGAGTCATAAATTATGTCAAAGTCCTTCCAAGGCCAAGTTGGATTGCAAGAAGACAAGTCATCTAACAATGATGAATTCAGCCTCATTAGGGCTCCCTAGAAGCCTATATATATATATATAAGATGACACTCAACCTCATTTGGAGACAATCCAACAAGTTCAATCAAGGAATAAAAATAGACCTAAAAGGAGCAAAGAAGAAGGATATCAAAATAAGGAAAAATGAAAGTTTCAAAATGTTAATTTTGGGTCAAATTCTCTCACACGTGTGAAGGAAATAGGGTATATTTATGTTGCAGCAAGACTGAATTACAATCACCTCAAGGAGCTGAATTTATGTGTCAAGAAGATCAACTTTGGAAGTTGAATACCTAATGAATAAGAATCAATTCAAGTGAAAGAGAGATAAGGACTATTTCACCATCTTTTCCTCACATGTGCAAGCTAGGATTTCTGTAGTATGGCCAAAAATTGCAGTCAAGAATTTGTAGGGACGAACATGTCAAGTTACAACAACTTTGAAATAGTTTGACTTGGGTTGAATTTGCGAAGGAAAATCTCATCAAAAGGAGACGTTGAATTGGTATTGGAGGGTTATTTGTCTTGGGTCTAAAGTTCTTGGAATTTTTCATTTGAATATTATATAAGAATAGAATAATTCTTGTGGGTTTTCTTCTCTAGGAGAGGTTCTGGCCCTTGCCAAAAGCCTATATCTTATCTCCTCTTTGTTCTATTGATCTTCCTGTTTTGATATTTTTTTTATGATAATAACATTATAATAATTAAGAAAAGAAGAATCTAATTATAAATTCTACAAGTTGAAGTAAAAGAGCATCACAACTGATTATGAAAGAAACAAAAATCAATCTAATCTAGTTGTCATGGATTTCCTAACAATTTTTAGGCCTCAGACTCTTTTTCACCTTAGATCCATGAGTTTCTTTTTGTATCCATGATCTAGTTGAATTCTAAAATGCACGAGATGAATTGTTTATTTATACTGGTCAAACCCATTCTGAACCACTATGATTGCTGGGAGGGATCTCAATTCTCATTTGATTTTTTGGCTAACCTAAAAGTTTTGTTAGTTTTCTGCAACGATTTTGGTATTTCATGGATACTAAGCCTTAAAAAAACCTAGAAATTTTTTCCAAATAAACAAAAGATATTGACGGAACCAAAATCCATTTCTATATTCTCAAAAGAGCAATATCCACAATAGTGGAATTCAATGGACATCGATTATAAGTTTTCACAAGAATATGGAAAACACAACTGTTGAGTGGTTATGGACAACTCCAGAGTCTCTTGGCCCTGAACAAAATGTGCAACAAAGTGCACTATGATTCTATAGTGTGCTTGATACCATGTTCTCCCTTTTCCCATTTCAAGTATCTTGGTGCTAATTTGGCATCTTCTTTCCATCCAAGCATATGTTCTTATGATAATGTTGCATGTAGAGCTACTACATGCTGTTGACGTGGGTTTTAGGACCTTAGTCAACAAAGGGCATGTGACCTAGATTGAGTCCCTTCAATAGCCCAAGTTTTTTTGGATGGTCATTCTCGATGGGTTTTAAGGCTCCATTAACCTTTGGGTCCTTCCTTATTATGAAGAAAATAAAATACAAAATGTTTTTCTTCCCATGGGGATACTTCCTTTAAGCTCAGCTAGGTTCCTAAAATCAATTAAAGTTTAAACACAAGAATATAAAACTAAGAATAATCTAAGTGTGATCTAATAACCATAAACCTACAAATCTAGAATCATAAGAAAGAAAAATTAAAACCCTATCATGTAGGATCAAAATAACCTAAAATTGGTTAAGCATATGTCCATGAATAAATGATGAAATCACAGAGATCATTCTACAAAAAAATCATTCAAGCTTCTACATATGGAACAAATATAAATCATGATCATATATATAACTATATATATATATATATATATATATATATATATATATATATATATAACTATATATATATATATATATATATATATATATATAAACCAAATCGATTCAAAATAAATCAATCAGACTAAAAAGTAATAATAATTTTCTTAAAGTAATTCAAAAAGACTATTATCATAAAATTTAAATGAAGAATCGAAGAACAATTAGAGACTTCATAAAAACTCACAGAAAACATCAATAATTAAAAATGAAAATGACTTTATTACTCTGTAAAATAGTTCATATAAATATTTGAGGAAGATCGTCTAGATTGACTCATAATTTCTTCCTTAAGAATGTTGATATGTTAATTGTTGGTAACATCCCTATTCTTATTCCTCTAAAAGACAAAGTTTACAAAGAAAATATGAATGCAGGGAGGATTAAAATCACTCTCCACTTGACTGAGACCCCTCCCTTATCATGATTTACAACCATCCCTTTATACTAATACATAGTTCCACACTAAAATGATTACACGATCATCGTTTAAGACAAGCTTCCTTGGAATTGGAGTACAACAATTTTTGAATTCCAATTGTATCGATCTATTTTCCACAATAAATTCACATTGTTTTCTTCTTTTAGCCTGAATCTATCACCATTATAAATTAGGCACCAAGTATCTTTCCACCCGCACAAAAAATCAAAACAAATTAACGACATGAAAACTTTTCTAAGGGAGACTACAGAATGTACAATTATCTAGTTACTCTAAAAATTTTATAACTATTTTTTAAATGAAACCAAATAAAAAATCGAATAAAATCAAATAAAATTCAGGATTGAGATCTCCATAATTATTTTCTAGATCATATTATTTCCTTACTATTCTTATTCTATTTAATCAAATGTTCAGATCTAGGGTGTCACCATGTTTCTTGTGTTCATTTAGGATTACACCCCGTAGAAATAAACAATTACAAATACCAAGGATAACAACTTTCTTACTTTTATAAAATTAAAATTTCATATCATTTAAATAAGGGTATCATGATAAGGATGCTTTCTTTGCACGTTGACAAAGAAATCTGGTGATAAACTACAATGCTCGGTTTACTATTAAAAAGTTCTCTAGTTGATCCATGATATTTCTGGAGCATAATTTCCATATCAATAACAATTATCAATCCTTTAGATCATTATTTCATTTGATTCTATAGAATATCTAATGTGACAAGTGTGCAAGCATGTAGATAGATCAATTAAAATATGGTAGGAAATTCATCGTTTCTAACTTCATTCACATTTGTTTTCAGTGCCATGTCAATCCTAAAAACACATCCAAAACAAAAGAAAACAAGTCAGTCAAACATTCTAAGAAAGAAACTAAAAATGAATTGATTGATTATCTTGCTTTGATATCCATTTTGTAATTCTATAATAAACTTAAATAATGGAGTAGCTGAGCTCTGATAGTCATTGGAGATTTTGTCTTCTCTGCTTGTAGGATTCTTTCTATGGTTTTGATGAAAACCTTTGCAATTATTCTTGCAATGTGCTATGTAATCTCTATATTTATGACCGAAATATGTCTATGAATAACAATAACTAGAGAAAAGTGTTGTGTAGCTAGATGAGCTACATCATTCTCTTGATCTTTTGAAGTTGTTCTGCCTTGGAGGAGCCTCAAACCTTTGTGAATCCTTATTGTTTCTTTCATTGTGTATGAATCCCTTGAAATCATCTACATAGCTTCTTGGTGAAGTGGTTCTTCTAAACTCATCTTCATTTTCTTTCATTCTTTCACTAGGACTAGAGATCTAAAGGATATGTCTCTCAATTTTTATCTTGATTTTGATTTTAGGTGATTCAGGGCTTTCATCATCTTTCCATGAAGTCTCACCTATATATCCAAGACCTAATTTTTCAAATGGTGACCTTTGGAAACTAAAATATCTAATAAATATGAATTAGAAGTATCCAACAAGGTTTGAATCCTATCCAATGCAATAAAGAAGCCCCACCCTACCATTAACACATTATTTTGTCACTCCCCATATAATTTGTGTTATGTGATGTAAAGTATGTAACCTTTTTAATCTGTTTGTTTTGGGAATCATGTGCATCTACCTCGGGCCCTTACCCCTCAAATTGTTTTCCAGTGGAATTTAATTCTTCCAATGTTTGAGATTCTCGTGACCCTTCATCAAATAGGTTACATATCACTAAATAATGTTCAAGCAATTTGACTAGCATGCCCATTGTCCATATCATTATTTTATTATTTTATCAATATGACACATGCTCCATTACCAATACCAATTCAACACTAATTATTTAAGAAAATTTTTACTAATTAGGATGAATGATATGCATCGTTATGCTTACATATTTTACATAAGTTTGGCACTATATTTATTTCCCATGCCACTTGATCGTCGGATCTTGTATTCTTAAATTGATCACTTTTCTTGAAAATGACCCACAACGCCTTTAATGTAAACCAATTATTGAACTTGAGTGCCACTATGTATTTATTTGTATTTTTCAATGGATTCAAATTCCATAATTTGGGTTATTAGAGAGAGGAATTTTACCTTTTATATCTCTGTTGCATAAAATTGATTTGAGCCACGAAAATTCTATATAGTGAATGTGGTACAAAAATGGAGAAACATCCTTCGTTGCAAGTGGTTATCCAACTTACTTGTAGTGATGAAGGATTTCATTGTACTTGTTATTGTTTCGTTTCTACAATGCACATTCATATATAATGTGCCATAACATAGAATCAATTGTCTCTGAAGAGATCCACTGCAGGAATATAAAATATGGAAATATAGGTTTTTGATACGATATAAGAAACACCCACTTTGGTATGTATAGTGAATCCTACTTCTCTTTTGGTTTCTAAAAACTATGAGTATTAAGTGGTTTTGAAGGAACTAATGATTTTGTGCTTTTAACTCAATGTGCTATGGGGATCACCATGGTGCTATCTATATAATTGTATTTTATGTTCCCTTTCATTTTTTTTGAGTGAAAATAAACTTGGTTGATTGGAAACAAAGTGTTTTTTTAAGAAAAATTGTTTCAGGGTGGTATTTATAAGTATCGTTAGCTACAAAACAATAGTAAGATAATGCATGGGCCAAGATGAAAACTAGTAAAAGTGGATAGGTAGTTGTAAATAATCATAAACCAAATCATTAAAAAGGATTATAGCTACGTATGGATGACCAAGTATGAAGTGGAATTCATTCAATACAAATTAGCTATCTTGCTTGTGAAAACTCACATCAATAGGTACACTATGCATAGGGGGAATGGTTTACAATGTAATCAAGCAAGCTAGAAAGATACACATGGAAGGGTTGGTTGCAATTACTTGATGAAATGAATATTATTTCAACCTTGCTTGTAGGAAAGAATGGTTTGGAGAAGATATATGTCCGATTATGGTGTGATTGTGTTCCTACATGGACAATTGTAAGATGAAGGAGAACTACATAAAGAACAATATTTCTATTATTTTCACATAAAGCACTCAACATCATAAGCATACAAACTCTTCTAAATGAATTGGAAAAGTTATATTTATGTAGAATTTTTTATGTTATTATTATAGTTTTATAAATATGTATGTTGAAATAAATAAATTAATTAAAAAAACATAGTTTGTTAAATTAATTAAGATCTATATTTGATTTCTATGAGTCAAGATACTCATCCTTATCTCATTGTAAGTTAGATTTCCATGCTCATGTTATTTTTGCAAGACATTCTTTAGAAGCTTACATTTTTTCAAATAGAGTCATCTTAGACTCTCACTTTTAGGAGGGTATTCATAATGTTCTCAATGTGCTCTCCTAAAAATATCTTCCTTCAAGACATCCTCTTTTTTTTCTTTGAGAGTTATTCAACCCTTAATCAATGTAAGCTTCAAGGAAAAAAAAAAAGTCATTTTTTACCAACAAATTGACATTAATGAAAAATTAATTACAAAAAAAACTTTAAATATAAAAATTATATCAATAATAGATTACAAAGAAAAGGATCTAAAAATGTATCAATGCAAATATTTGTTAGCTTGATATTAACTCTTATATTATTGACAAATTAATTACAAACAAAACTTAAAATATAATACTTACATCAATAATAGATTACAAATAAAATGATCTAAAAAACTATCAATGCAAATATTTGTTAGGTTGATATTAACTCTTAAATTATTGACAAATTAATTACAAACAAAACTTTAAATATAAAAATTACATCAATAATAAATTACAAAGAAAAGGATCTCAAAATCTATTAATGCAAATATTTGTTTGCTTAATATTAACTCTTACAAGTCTCTATTTTACTTAGACAAATTTACTAAATTTCCAAGGGTATGTACAAACAATTGTTGTCCATTTAAAAATACATAGGGAGGAAGAACAATTTTGATTCTCTAGTCATGCCTAAAAAGAAAGTCTTCCTCTACTACTAAACTTTACATCTCTAATAAAAATAATATTAATGTTATCGTTTTGCCACCAATAATAATATTTGGTTCTCATGATTTTATATATGAAAAAATTAACTATTTTCATATATATATATATATATATATATATATATATATATATATATTCTCCACTCAATAACAACATTGACAAGTTTTAGAAATATTAGTTTTAAGAAATACCTTAAATTATAAAGTAGAAATACTAATTTAGAATATGGCATAATGAAGGGTAACTTAAAAATTGGTTTAATTAATAGTAATTAAAAGATTTGTTAAATCTAGATTTGAACACAACGGTCCAAAAAAGCAAGAAAAATATCTTAAATTATAAAATAATAATACTTAAAAGATAGTATAATGAAGGGTAATTAAAAGGTTGATTTCATTAATAGTAATTAAAATATTGGATAAATCTAAATTTGAACACAACAGAAAAGAAAAAAAAAATAACATAAAACTCATGAATGCCCTAGTAATTATATAGTCACACTCCTCATGAATGAAGAATGAGATGGATCACACCTGATGAATTAAGAATGAGAGGGATGGTTGATTGGGATGAATGAATAATGAGACGAGGAAATTCCCGAAGAGGAGGTTATCGAAAATTTTGCAGTTCGAAAATAGAAGGCTGCCATCGAGTGGATTATTCATGGACAGGGTAATTTTATGTTCTTTTCAATCGGTAGTTGTCTATATATTTTGTTTAATTTATTCCACAGGAAAAATTGTCCAATCGGTTAACCAAGGAAAGATAGTAGGCGATTTAAGTAATTGTGTGTGTTTAATTAATTTTATAGATATTTTTGTGTAATCTCAAAAAAAAAAATCTTTGTTCAATCTTTAGGTTAAGCATGGGTGTTCTTTCTCTCTCAAGAACTCTTATGTAAAGTAGCGTGTCTTATGGAGTGATCCATAAATGTTGTATATAGTATTGTATGCATCAATGTCTTGTGTGTAGTGTGTTGTGGTATGTTTGTAATGTGTGCCGTGTCATGTGTAATGTGTAAATGTTTGTTTTGTGTATCTCTGGATTTATGCGTCTGTGGATTGAGAGAAATTCATGGTCGAGAAGAATATGCACTGATGGTAGTTGAAGGGCCAATGCTTTGAGAGTAAGTTGGCATTCATGGCATTATTTTCTTAAATTATTTTTAAATGCATTCACTACCATTTTGTATATTTCCTTTTCTCATTAGCTGGAATTTTATATATAGGAACTAGAGCAGGTTTCCAGTGCTTTTGCAGTCGATAATGAGAAGTTTCCATCTCTTTTTCCAGGGTTTCAATAGCAAATGAAAGATTTCTAAAAATAAAGGTTACTATACTTTATGAATGACCTTGTTCTCTTATGTTTCTTATTGCAGTTTACAACTATCTCTATGATATATTTATAGAACATGTAAATTGAAAAACAATTATGCCAATTGAATCAGTTTTAGTCCTCTGTGTCATTCTGTGTTCAGGTAAGTGTTGAGGATGTTCAGATGTGAGGTATTAAGTGGTTTTGGCTATTTACACCATTGATCGCTCCAAACCCCCAATTAAACTCCTTTTCTCATTTCATGGCTGCAATGTTACTTATAGAATTGGTCTATCCAACACCCAATTGAGCTCCTCCTTTTCTCATTTCATGGCTTCCATGTTTGTTACAGCACCACTCTCTCCAAACCCCCAATTGTGCAACCCATTTTCCCATATCCCTATTTGTGGAGTTTCTTATAGAGTACTAGCACCACACCACTACTTTACTTAGCACAACCAGTAGCTTCTCCAAAAACTTTACACAAAAAAACCTTACAAATAAAGATCTACATATTCTTGAGAAATACCCAGCCCTTTTTTTTTATTTTGAAATTCAGAAGCGACAGCTAGAAGAAACCCTAGAAATGCCCATGGTAGGGCTTGGCTAGAAATAATTTCCCACTGCTAGTGATCCAATTCTAGATGCATAGCTACATATACAACATAGATAGTTACAGATCCAATTCTATTTTAGATGCAGGTTTCTATTTAGTACAATAGTTCAATTAATTTTTTGATATGTTAAGAGAGCACGGTAAAATTACTGTAGATGGTGCTTTCTCCACACTCGTTGTGATCCTCCTTTCAATAGAATTCCTATCAAAGAGTGTGGTTGTAGAAAGAAAATTTACTCAATAGAATTCTTGTGGTTGTAGCCAAAAAGTTTACTCAATAAAATTCATGTCAATATATTTGCTGATGGTTGTAATTTTTTGGGGAATTCCCATTTATATTTCTTTGAGTTTCAAGAGATTCCATCGTTTTAATGGATATATATGCTTGGGTTTTTAAGGGCTGGTGAAATATCATTTTTCCTGGTAATGATAATATAGATACTAATGTTGGGTTGTGTCTAATGTTTCCTGGTATTCTAATTAGATGGCATGTGTATAGCAAGTTGAATCAGTAATTATCGATTGTAAGTTTTAACCCTGAATAGAAATTATCTACACACGAATCTTATAACAAAAAATAAACAATGGCAAGAGCATAAAACTAAAACAGATAAACACAGAGATTTTGCCATGGATCCCAAATCAGGATGACCAGCTTGATTTTTCATTATATTCCTTTTAGTGTCACAACACATATATATACATGTCGAAGAATAAATAACCCCAATCCATTAACCCTAGATTATAACATAACCGTAGTTCCCTTGACTGGATCTACAAAAAATACCAGGGGCCGAAAACCATCGTACCCCAAAACCATGTGCAAAACCATGCACAAAACCATGGGCGTGGACTACCCATCGGAAATTAAGGACCAAAAATTTTTGCTGGGGCACTACCCTGGACCTCGACAGGGGGGGATACCACCCCCCCTGTGAACCCCCTGTTGCGCCCAACGCAAAGGGGAGGCGATGCTATCGCCCCCCCTCTTACCCCCTCGCGTGTGCTTAGTCGTGGAAAGAATATAACACATACCCAACATTCTCCCACTTGTTGTTTTCTTTCCGCAGGGGGCCACAAGAGAGCTTAGTAATTGGCCCAACTCTTAAACACCCATTGTTTCTCTATAGCAAGAGAACTTCTGAGTGCTCACAGACTTCGTCAATGCATCTGCAACATTCTTCAAAGTGTCCACCTTTACCAGCAACACCCTTTTAGCCTCAACCATATCTCTAACAAAGTGATATTGAACATCAATGTGCTTTGTCTTTGAGTGGTAAGCAGGGTTCTTAGCCAAGAAAATTGCACTTTGGCTATCACAGTCTATCCTTATAGCTTGCTGTACCAACCCCATACTTGAACACAATCTCTGCAACCAAACTGCTTCCTTGCTTGCATGAGTGGCTGCTATGTATTTTGCCTTTGTAGTTGAAAGAGCCACTACATACTATCTTTTACTCATCCAACAGACTGCGCTTCCAAATAGGCTAAACACATACCCACTTTTAGATCTTCTTTGGTCCATATCTCCAACCCAGTCTGCATCAACAAAACCACAAATGTCCAACATTCTTTCCAATCATGGTCTTCCCTGGTAGCACAAGCCAAAATCACTAGTGCCACGTAAATATCTGAGAACCAGCTTCACTGTTGTCCAATGCTCCTTCCCTGGTTTTGACATAAACCTGCTCAATACTCCCACTGCATGTGCAATTTATGGTCAAGTATAGACCATTGCATACACCAGGCTACCCACTACACTTGCATATGGAACACGGGACATATCCTCCTCTTCTTATTGTGTCTTGGGACACTATTCAGCAAGCAAATTTACACCTACAGGAATAGGAACATTCACCAGTTTACTATCCTGCATATTGAACCTTTGCAATATAGTCTCGACATACTTCCTCTGGTTTAACCATAGCTTCCTCTTTGCCCGATCTCTCTTAATTTCCATGCCCAAAATATAGTTTGCAGCACCATTATCCTTCATGTTGAATTTGGAGAACAATTGGGTCTTCAAATCTTGGATAATTTCTTTGTCATTTCCAATCAATAACATATCATCCACATACAAGACCAAATAAATAACATGGTCACTAATTAATTTAAAATAAAAACAGTGATCCTCCTTGCTTTTGGTGAAGCCAAGTCCCCATATATAGGTATCAAATTTTTGATACCACATCCTTGGTGACTATTTTAACCCATACAAAGACTTCTTCAACCTACATACTAGTTCTTTCTTACCCTTCACCATGAAGCCTTCAGGTTGCTTCATGTAGATCCCCACTTCTAGATCCCCGTGAAGAAATGTTGTCTTCACATCCATCTATTCTATCTCAAAATCAAATGCAGCAGCAACAGATAAAAGTAATCTAATAGAAGTAACTTTGGCAACAGGAGAAAAAATATCACCAAAATCAATTCCCGACACCTGGGAATAACCTTTTGCTACCAACCGAGCTTTGTATTTCTCCACCTTGCCTTCTACTTCATCTTCTTCTTAAACACCCATTTTCTCCCGATGGCCTTCCTTCCAGCCGACAACTCCACCAGATCCCATGCATCGTTTTTGTGCAAGGATGCCATTTCATGAATCATGGCCTCCTTCCAGAGTTTTCCATCCTCTAAATATACTGCCTCCCTGACAGTTCTGGGATCATCATCAGTTATAGTTAGGGGAAAACCTAAACAGAAAGCAGATGGACTATACCTTTCTAGTTTCCTTCTTTCCCAAACCGATCTTCTAATAGCTGGAGTTTGTGGCTCTTCATCTTCTGAGTCTTCCTCTGTTGTAGAGTCTGATTCATCTTCCTTTAGCTCAAACTCTATCTTCTCAAGTTCCTTTGGTAGGAATTTATGTTTAACAACATCTTTCACTTCTCTAAACACCACATCTCAACTGTACACAACCTTCCTTGTTTCTGGGTTCCAAAGCTTGTAACCCTTTAAACCATCCTTATACCCAATAAATATGCACCTTTCAGATTTATTATCCAACTTGGTCCTTTTGTGCTTTGGAACATGTACATATGCATCACATCCAAATACCCTTAGATGTGAAAGAGAGGTTTTCTTACCAGTCCATACCTCATGTGGAGTCTTATCCTCCAACACTAATGAAGGTGATCTGTTAACCAGATAGCATGCAGTCTCCACTACCTCTGCCCAAAATTCTTGTCCTAACCTAGTACCACTGAGCATGCTTCTTACCTTTTCCGTCAGTGTTCTGTTCATTCTTTCTGCAACTCCATTTTTCTGAGGTGTGTATGGAGTATTCTTTTGTCATGCTATACCAAACTTCTTACAGAACTCTTCAAATTCCTTCTTGCAAAACTCCCCACCATTATCTGTCCTTAGCGTCTTTATCTTCTTCTCTATTTGGTTTTCCACCAGAGCCTTAAATTCTTTAAATTTGTCAAAGACTTCATATTTATTCCTCAAGAAATATATCCGTATTCTTTGAGAGGTCATCTATGAATGAAACATAGTACACATACTTTCCCAGTGATGGAACTGACACAGGTCCAAACACATCACTGTGCACAAGTTCTAATATCTTGTTCCCCCTCTTAGCACCAGAAGGAAAACTCACCGATTCTGCTTCCCATATACATAATGTTCACATAAATCCAAATCCAGAGAGCAATTAGACATACCTTCTACCATACCATTTCTATGCAGTATCTGAAGGCCCTTCTCTCCAATATGTCCAAGCCTTTGATGCCATAGCATGGTATTTTCTCCAGAGATAGCTAGGCTTTCCGCTCCACTTTCAGGAACGATAGAACTGTTACACCTATCAATAACAGTGCTACCTTGTAGCTTGTACAGAGTTCCAGTCTGAACTCCTCACATTAATACCAGTGCTCCCCGAACCGTATTGTAGGCATCTTTTTCGAACACTGTTTTTACACCTGCATCATCTATCTTGCTTACAGAAATCAGATTTCTGGCCAATGCAAGAATATGCAGAACACCAGGAAGTGTTCTAATTCTTCCACCTTACAGCTTCAGCTTTAAATTTCCACGTCCGATGATTCTGGCCTTCCTATCATCCCCTAGGAAGACATCACCACCATCATATTTCTCGTACTCACAGAACCACTCCCTATGGGGAGTGAAGTGAAAGGATGCAACTGAGTCAATGAACCATGACTCATGATCTACATGTGTATTTGAAGAAGAAGCCAAATACACATCCCCACCTTCATCCAAGGTGGTTTTTGCCTCTGCAGAAGGAGCATCATCAGATCCCTTTCCTTTCTCAGGAGCTTTAGATCTACAGGCCTTTTTGTAATGCCCTTCCTTTTTGCATTTCCAGCACACCTTTACAAAATTTCCAGGGGATTTAGATCTACCTCTAGATTTAGATCTCCCACTCGAAACCTTATTCTTGTTTCTGTTCTAGGACCTTCCTCATATAGATAAGACATCTCCATTGTGGCCCTTCATATTTCTCCGCCTCATTTCCTCCGACAAAAAGGCTGAGACAATGTCATCAAAATTGAAGGTAGTTGTATTGCTACCTATTGTAATAACCAGACTATCCCATGAGTCTGGTAGAGAACAAAACAAACTGATGCACTTATCTTCATCTGATATTTTAATATCAATAGATGACAGTTGACTTACCACAGTATCAAAGGCATTCAGATGCTCTGTCACCGAGTCTCCATCCTTCATCCTCAGGTTATACATCTTTTTCCTCGAGAACAATTTATTCACCAGAGACTTATATTGGTACAAATTCCCTAGCTTGTCCCACAAGGTCTTTGCCGTAGCTTCCCCAGATACATTCAACAATACTGAATCTGAGACACACAATTGTATTGTGCTCTTTGCCTTCCAATCCAGCTTCTTCCAGTCTTCATTTGACATTTCCGTTGGTTTAGTACCCAGATCTATCATGATCCACTGATCTTTATCCACCAGCAGATCCTCCATCTTGAGCTTCCACAACTCAAAAATCTGACCATTAAATTTCTTGATCTCTATCTTTTTTCTACTCGCCATCAATCCCGCAGATCTCCCACTGAACAGGGTCTACCACAGGCCCGAGCAAAAAACCCTCAGCAGCAAAGGTGTCCCCTTGAAGAAAAAATTGCTCTGATACCAAATGTAGGTTTTAATCCTGAACAGAAAATAAACAATAGCGAGAGCATAAAACTAAAACAGATAAACACAGATATTTTCCCCTTGATCCCAAATCAGGAGGACCAGCTTGATTTTTCATTATATTCCTTTTAGTGTTGCAACACATATATATACATGCCGAAGCATACATAACCCCAATCCATTAACCCTGGATTAGAACATAATCGTAGCTCCCTTGACCGGATCTACAAAAAATACCACGGGCTGGAAACCATCGTACCCCAAAACCATGTGCAAAACCATGCACAAAACCATGGGCGCGGACTTAGTCGTGGAAAGAATATAACACATACCCAACATCGATATCATTGGAAATTTTATTTATCGTTGGTTATGGCATAAGTAATTAAGGGATAAGTAATTATTTATGGTTTTTTTTAATATTTAAAAGTGATTATTAATTAAACATTTTTTATTAAAATATTATTTAATTTAATTATATTTACAGTATCAAGAATACCCTAAGCCACATAGGAAACCAAGATACTAATATAAATATCACATAATTGATCAACTGATCGAATGGTTTTCCATGGATGGTACCAACTATTACCCTGATAGATTTACAAAAACATCATCATAGTTTCCCTCCCATAAAGAGCATGAGTTTTATCGGTTCATAGTGAGAAAATCTCTTTTCAATCTAAAAGAGGTTTCCATCTCAAGGGATTTGATCCATATCATAGATTGATTGATCCAGTATTAAGATAAAATCTAGGTTTATTATATATCTATATATATATATATATATATAAACCAACCTAATATTTTAATGCATTAACATACAAAAGCATGTTGAACATGATTTTTTGATATATATTCATTTTTTATCAATGTGGGTTATCTCGAAAGTATGCATAATGGGTACTCATTAGATTTGAAATTCAATTCTGCATCCAACGACTCTCTACACATGAAATTTTAGTAAACCTATAAGGAGATAAACAAAAAATATAATTAAAAAAAAGTAGTTTTTTTTGTTTTTGCCTCCAAAATATTTACATGTACCTCTTTTTTAATTTAAAGGATTTTGATTCATTTACATATTATGACATAGAAATTACGTGAAAATTTCATGGGCACTGTTAGGGTGAAATTTCCTGGAATTGAAAATTTAATGATTGTTATGGTTGAGGTAATGGAAATATTAATAATTTCGCATATTGAAGTAATGAACTTTAATATTTAAGGTTTTTATTATTCAATATATTTAGTATTATAAATATTATTGTGAGAAATATTGAGAGAAATGAATTAGGAATTTTTTCGATTGTTTTATTATGCTAGTTAAATTTTATTAGAAGAGAGGATGTAGAATAAAAAATAAATTTATTAATAAAGAAAATGAGAGTAAAAAAAAACATTTATTAATAAAAATAGTGAGGAATTTAATCCTCTACAACAATTCAACTCCAACCAATACAACAAAATTCTAACTTCTTCAACGCTTCAACCATGAATGAAGACTCTAATCCTCAAATATCAATCTTAGTTCCAACCTAGTCCCTAGGATCTAGCCCTCCTGGATCCGGAGAGGGATCTCTCCATAAAAACAAAGAATGATATATATCTTTGAAGCTCAAAATGAGATATTAGGCTAGGTATGAAGCACAAGGGGTTTTAAAATGATTTCGTTGGTTGGTTGCTGGGTTGAGTCACGAGGTCATAGACTGAGAAGGTAATGTGAAGAAATGAGCAGAGCAGTAGGATGTTTCGGAAAAAGAGGATAGGTTAAGAATGTACCATCCATTGGGCTATGGAGTCATGAAAGGTAATTACATGCAAACAACTAGCCAAGGCTTTCAGAGGGAAAGTCATCTATACTAAAGGATCCTTTAGATAGATGGTGGGATGGAACATTAAGAGTGAAGGTGAAAGAAGGAAAGAAACCCAATTTCTGTCTATAGATCAGGTCAGAGGTCATTTAACTCCAGACCTGCTTGGACATAATTAAAGGCAACTTTCAATGAAGTCACGAGGGGGTAGCTTATAGATCAGACCAGAGGTCATTTAACTCCAGGTCTTCTTTAGCATGCTCCAAGGGAAAAACAGAGATAAGCTTTACACAAAGCTAGAGTCTATAGATAAGAGAAGGACTTTGAACCTTCAATGCTTTGAAACCAACAAGAAACATCCAAGTAACAAACCCCGAATTCACACATCAGCTAGCAGGAAATAACATATGCTACATTGGTTAAACCACATGAATTTACTCTTAGATTCACTATCAGCAGAAAACATTAAAGGCAGGGAGAGCAGAAACATAGGGTACCTAACAAGGGTAAATCCTATGCCAGATTTCTGATGCGAGCTAGAAGAAATGAACAGCATGAAAAATGCAATAAATAATGTGATAAGAAAACATCACCCGTAGTAATAGACCATGATCCAAATAAATTTCTTATTCAATTGATGTGAAAAACCAGTCACATACACTAAGCTCAATGGCTAATACAGTCCAAACATTCTCCTCCCAGCCTACTAAATTACAAACTACTCTGTTATTCCCTCCCAAGACTGTTCTAACAGTCAAAATAAATCCCTCTAACAACAACAGCAACAACCGAACAACAACCCTTTACAATTTGGTCTTGGGTATTATTATAGGAGAAGAGAATAACAATAGTAGATGATATTCATTAAATGGATCTCATTGAGATAGAGTGGAGAAAGAGTTCATGCCCACTCTCCTTAATGGAAATCTGCATCACTGTAAGTACTCTATAGTATGGTCTAGGAGTCTCTGTCAGGTCGGCTTTGACCTATGATGTTTCATGAAGTCCTTCTAGCTGTAAGGCCCTCTGTTCTATCCTTTGAAGAAATTAAGGTGACTGAAAGGTCTTCAGGTCTCCATGCTTCCATAACTGCAGTCCTGACAGTATTTAAGAAGTTTCTGTCAGAGTAATTAACTGTTTCTAGGCTCGAGGAGGCATGGAGACTGCTGTAGGAAGGTGTATCTCTGGAGAAAATGTGCTCTGCTATTATTTAGCACTGATATGACTTGATGGTGTGCTATTTGGTCTGCAAACTGCACTTTATCCTTTGAATTCAGGATTAGGTGCTAAATATTTGATTGATAGGCCAAAATCCCTCAAAAACACTTATGTTGTTTCACTTTTCCGCTACTGTAATGGCCTCTCTGTGCTCCGAATCACAATGGCTGTGATTACAACAAAAAAATTGAATTAATCACTCTGTATACCCTACATAGTAAAAATGAACCAATTATAAAATACGGGGAGGGGTGGAAGGAATACTGTGGAGGCCTAGAGGAACGGTGGTGGCAACTGTGGAAACGGTGGATGCAACAGACAGTGGTGGAGAAATAACACTTCAGTGGTAAAGCACCAAAGCTTAAACCTTGGGCAAATACAATGGAAAACACAGAAAATGAAAGAAGCGAGGCTTATGATGTGGGACCTGGCATAGGCAGAGGGCGATTAATTGCGGACCGCTAGATCATAAAAAGATCAACGGTGGAGATAGCATCAGAGGATCTCAATCACAAAGGGTGGAGGGTGGCACCGTTTGAATATTGCGATTGCGATTGTGCGATTGAGCACTAGCCATTGGATCATGGGACCAGATCAATGGCCCACATTCAATCGGAGGGAGATGGATAGGGGCGACAGAGCAATAATGTGATGAGCGCTGGGCCATTGGATCCGGAGCCAGATCGATGGCGGAGATTAAATTGGTGGGGACAAAGGTTGGTGCAATGAGTGGGAGGCGATGAGATCTGGGCCGTTGGATCTCGAGAGATCAACGACGGATATCAAATCGGGGATCGCAATCGCAAAGGGCGGAGGGTGGCACCATAAAGAACTTGCGATTGCAACGAAGTGATTAAGCGCCAGCCGTCGGATCTGGCGGGAAAATCGATGGTTCAAACATGATTGGAGGGGTGAAAGGGGAGGAGTGACGGGCGCGATGCGATTAATATCGGGTCATCGGATCCTAATCGATCAACGGTCAGGATTGCGGCGGAGGTCTATAGACCAAAGCCCAATCGCATCAAGGATTTTAAGTTAACAAAGAAATGTGCTCGCCTGACACCTCCGATTGCGATAAGCGCCTGGGACTTAAGCGCTATGTCCTAGGCGCGGGGCATATGGTGGGGAAGTGGTTAAGGGGCTAGCCAAAAGGGGCTTAAGCCTTATATGTAAAATGAGTGATTTTGGGCCTATTTTCAATGCATTTTAAGGCCAAAGAGGGGTAACGGTAGAGGAAAAAGGGGTTATTAGCCAAATAAAGGGCATTTGAAGGGTTTAAAAGGGGAATTCGGATGATTTCGAAGGGTAAGAAGGGAATTAGAAGGGGAGACAAGGGGATTAAAATAGAGGTTTAGAAGGGATGATATAAGGGGAAAAAGGTGGCCTTTTGGGCATTTCTTCACAAACAGAGAGGCTTTATAACTGGAAACAACAGTGGGGATTTATCAAAGGAAAAGGGCATAAGGAGGCTTCAAGGATGATGTGTTTTTAGAGGGAAATGCATTCCTTGAAGGCTCAAAAACATTTTAGCCCCCTGTTTGCTTGTCAAAAAATTCATAGGGGGCTAACACAATCCTCTAATATCAATCTCAGTTCCAACCTAGTCTCAACGAGGCTCCAACCTCTTATGAGGACTCAAATCCTAAAAAATCAATCCAAGCTCCAACCTAGTCTCAACAAGGCTCCAACCTCGTATGACGAATCAAATCCTAAAAAAATCAATCCAGGCTCAACCCTAGTTTCTTACAATGATCTTCAAATTCATTTCAACAAATATTTGCGAAAGGCTGCTCCAAGATCTCCAACAACTTCTTGAAAAGGTGTTCAACATGTGCTCCAAGTTGCTCTTAAGAGGTTGTTTCATAATGTTTCTAAGGTTTTCTTCGAGGTAAGCTCCAAAATTATTTACAGGTTTTGCACAAACATTTCTCTAAAGGCTACTACAACAAGTCTACCAATGGCTTCAAGTCTTTCTTCAAGAACGTGTTCAACAATGCTCTAAATATGTTTTCAACAATGTTCCAATGATGTATTCAATGAAGATCCAAATATGTCTTCAAAAATGTACCAAATATGTCTTTAATAATGCTCTAGAGATGTTTTCAATAATGTTCTAAATATGTCTTCAAATCAGATCAGGAATGCTTTAAGAGAGTTCTTCAAAGATATTCAAAATGCTACTCCAGCAAGGGGTTCAAGTCTTCTTCAATATGTCCTCCAAAGGTCACTTCAAATTTTCTCCAACTATGCTTTAAAAAGTTGCTACAAATTGTTTTAGGACTTCTCCAAAGATTACTAAGAATGTTTCAAAATGGCTTCTTCAAATATCTCAAATTGAGGTTAATGTATACACCAGGACTGTCCAAAAAATGGCTTCAACAATGTCTCATTTTCTACCTTGAGAAGTCACCAAATTCTATGCCAAATCCATCAAATCACCTATTTTTCAACCTCCTTATTACACTTACTTCTCATCAAATCTTCCCTTAAAATATCAGCCTATCTTCCTCAGTATGACCTTGTAATGCGCCTGGTCCTACTCATCACCTAAACACTAATTCAAATGATGTGGTTATTATTCTGAACCAAGATCCAAGGTGCCATTATGGAGATGGGGTCTAAAACTTTTAATATTTCCAGCTAGCTTAAAACCTCAAATAAATATCACTTTTTCATTCGTCTCATCACTATGATTCCGATGATACAAAATTTACAATAATCTGATCTCTAGATAAAAATTTATGACCCTTTACATTTCTAACGAGTCAAATGGTGTCACATCGTCACCTCTACCATGTGGAACCCATGTGGCTAACCTCCTGTTAAACTGAAAATTGTCATCCTAAAATTCTGCTATGTGTATGAGCTCATCATTACTCATACTTCCTCCTTTGCAAGTCTAACATATCAGTTCCTCATGTCAAGCCTTGAAAATCAGAGAAACGTTCCTAAAAAACTCCATAACTTTGGTGTTGCAATTTCTCTATATCTTGCCTACAGTCCTGCACCTAATGTTCATGTCTCCTGCGTACCTGAATGCACTTCCTCTTTGTTATGGGTGCGGACCTCTGTAAAGATTAAAAAGGCGCAAGTAAACTCCAAAAAGCTCACTTTCAGTAAATTCTAGAAGCCTCTAGAAAGAATTTTGCGGTGGCAGAACCGCTCTTTTGAGGTTCATGTATCCCTTACCTTATGGAGATAACCCCTTGATGTGAGGAGCTTATCCCTTTGAAGGAGGATTCTATCCCTTCATAGTTGGAACTGAAACCTCCTCTTTTCCATTATAAAAAGAGGCATTGGGTAGCCTCAAAGGGAGTTCAAGCTTTGAATTATTTGAGTTGAAGTGTTGTTTGGGATTCGCACTCATTTAACCGAGATTTTTGTGAGGAGAAATCACATACCTCTATTTGTGGCTTCCGTTGGAGGAGTGAAAGGCTTATCAGTAGAGGAGATTCCCGCTTCGACCCCGGGAAGGCCCTCGTTCAACATCAAGGCCAAGGTCAGAAGGTTTTCCTTCTTTTTAAAATTAATACTAATGAATTCATTTTTCTCAATAAGCTATTAGTTAACCTGCTTATTTCATGGACTTTTAATCACCATGATAAGTATGATTTATGATGTTTACTATTCAGTGCTATTTAATTTTTGCTTGTTCGTGACTACGTGTTTACAAAGACAACCTCTTCAAGTGTGCACGAGGACAACAATTTCAAACAAGCATTGGATCGTCGGTAAGTTCTTAAACACTTTATAGCATTCTTTATAACCGTATATGTTTAGAGAAAGATAGGTTTATTTGCGCCAGATTACCTTTTTGTACTAGGGAGATCACGGGTCCACAAGATCGATTAATCCGTACAACAAATTGGTGACTCCACTCGGGGAAAGAACTTGTTGTTTTTGGTTCTCTTTATTTTGACTTGAGGAAAAGTTTTTCCTCGGTTTTTGATCGATGGATATCCGCTCTAGTAGCTTATGTTTTCTTTGTTTTTGAAAATTTTGAAATCTTTTTACGTTTTTTCTTGAACTTTTCCGGGACCGCACTTTGTTCTTTTCGTACAATGCGTGGCCACACTTTCCTTAAGTACACAAAGGCGGACCGCACTGTTACTTCCGGGCCCTCATGACCTTATTAAATTTTTTGAAAAACTAGGATTTCTTTCTTTTTAGTTTAGTTTAGATTTGATTTAGATCCTTTAGCATCTACCCGTATCTATATTTTTCTATCAAAAAAAGTCTTTCTTTGTTTATGAGTTTCTTTCAAGAATTTTTTCATATCATTAATCTCCGTTAAGTTAATCAGTGTTTTGAGTTCTTTTTTGAGAAATTTAAATTGATTTCCTCTCGGTCATTACTTGATTTTTGTTCAAAGATTTTCACAATTTTGCATATTTTTTCTTTTGTTTTTGCAAAAAAATCGCCTCATTCACCCAAATAATTGTGTATGAGTTTTAGTCAATTATCGAGTGTTTTTATTTTTTTGATCTTTTGGAAATCTCACCCAATTTTCTTTGCTTCGTACTTGACGTTGGTTCTTAGATTACATTAGAATCATCTTGTGTTTGATACTTTCGCATAGATCACATTCGCAATTAGAATTCTCATTTTCAAAATATGAGTGAATCGTGTACAGATAACAACCGCATAGTTTACATTCCGAAAAATCAATTGTAGATTTAGACTGGGCTTTTCTTTGATTTGAATTTAGATGTTTTTATGTTTGTTTTGAAAAAACACAAAAATAATGGAATTGATTTGCATTATTTTTTTATCAAGGAAATTAGTGCATGAGAATTTGTTATATTTTCTCAGTTGATCAATTTTTGCATTGTTGGAAGTGAATGGAAATCCTCCTTACTTTAGTTAGATTCATCGAATTGAAAAGATTACATTATCATATTCGATTGTATCTGGCCGGCCTGGGCTATAACACCATTGGTTTCTATATCCATTTACCCTTTTAGCACAATAGCCTAAATAACACAACGCTTAATTAAAATTCATCTAGTAATTTTTGCCATATTTTAGGCTCTTTTCCACCAATCTAGCTCAAGATTAGTGATTTGGAATAGGTTGTAGTTAACTTTCCTAAAGCAACTAAAAACAAACAAGTAGATAAATTTGTAGGAATAAATCCACCTAATTGGTGCTGACCGGGGAAGATTCTCTTAAAGGAGTTAATCACGAGATCAGTGTCCAAACTTTGAGATAACCATTTTCAATTCTATTTCATTGGGAAAGATAAGATTTGTGTGCATTATAAATGGTGGGAACCCTGACAACTCATTGTCGAGGAGCCCTGGGGTCACTTGTTGGTAAAATTCAGATTGACCATGTCGAGGAGCCCTCAAGGGGATTGAGCTGTTACTCTACCCTTGCGTATGGAATCAAATCGGATTTTTCCCCGCCTGTGTTTGTTAACGTTGGTAACCTTAGTGTCCATGTTTATGATTATTTCCCAAGGTGACTCGGTGGAAGGAAAGATCTCACTGCATTCTCGGGAGCGTACGTCGACTAGACTCAATTTCTGACTTTCCGGGGTTCTCTTCACTCGAGATGGTTTTGTGAAGAAACTTCGTGCTACCGTTTGGCCACAGTTTTCGTGGTAAATCGTTCCAACCACTCTTTCTCTGATTAAATTTCTACGTGTTGGATTTCACCAATTAGTGTTTTTAAAAGATTTTGTAGTTATTGTTTGTGTGTGGTTTGACTCCAGATTTGATAAAGGCGTGTTAATTTGTTTGTTTTTACTTTTTAGAGACCATAGGTGTGAATTGTGAATTTTAATCGTTGGGGGTGTGAGAATCGTGAATTGTTAATTTTAGTTTTAACTTGTTAATAAAATTCAATCGAAGTTGAGTATAATGGAACCTGCTCCTGAATTTACCAACCAAGGAACCTTCCTACAAGAACTGGTGTGATTTTCCTTCTTTGGAAATGTTGGTCCTCCTCTTATATGGCTACTTTGTATTGCCACACTGATTTACAATAGGTTTACCGATATGGTTATTTTCTAACCGTTGGCCCCGAATACCTAATTGTTCCATCTCTCAACCTAGATGCTTCACCTCAATAGAGTTCACCTCCATCTCAACATAACCAACCTTATGTTGACCCTTTACCTTCTTCGCCTAAGATGATGTCTCCTCCATTTCTTCCTCTTCGCTGGCAAAAAAGCCTCACGCTAGTAACCAAGTGGCTAGGAAGAAGAAGAAATGGAAGAAGAAGAAGAAGAAGCAAGATAAGAAATAAGTCAACCAACCAACCACAATGAAAGTGAAGTTGTGTTGAGGAAACCTCCAACATGCATCGTAAACCAAAATACCCTCGTGTTTGTAAGGGTGACCACTTCCTTATCAATTGTCCCGATATTCCAAAGGTCTTGGAAGTATGGTCATAAAAAAATCTCATCAACTTTTTCGTTGATCTATCAACCGTTGATAGTCAAAGTTCTTGGGAAAAAAGGGTAAAGTTAGGTTTCCTCAGAAGTTATGCAAAGGAGTCATCAAAACTAAGCATTTTCCCTCACATGGATGAAGCCTCAAAATTGTTGAAACCCATCGTTCCACAAAGAAGAATTTCCAACCTGCTACCGTAAACTTTCTCCCCAACCTACCGCGAATCGACGGGCGTGACTGATCTAATTTCAAGAATGTCGATCCCACTTTCCATTGGAGAGTGAAACTCATATTACTTAGGTCAAGGATTCATTAGTTGATCAAGTGTGGCTGATCTGATTTCATTACCCGGGGTCGATCCCATTCTCCCCCGTAGAGAGAAATTCATATCGCTCGGTGTTCTTCTTATCACATCATATTCTTCTATGTTGTAAGTATTTCATTTGTTTCTACAGAACCTCCTCCAAGTACCGAGGTCTTTTCTTTGATTGGAATGTATCTACGTAACCTCCTCGTCTTCCTTCCTCCATCCATTTTCAACCATTGTGAATTTTGGTGGTAGGGACATACACCGCACATGTAGATGAAGGTGCTTCTTAGTATTTTATCCTCAACTCGTTCGGGAAAGCTTTGCCTAGCTTTCCGTGCCTATTACACAGAATCCGAAAGCTTTTACCTAACCATTAGTGAACCTTAGGATCCTTCCCAAGTTTTCTATTACTTTGAAGGTAAAACTCTGTCTTCAGTATTGATCTTAAGGTAGTTCGAGGCCCTTTCGGGATTTCAATTTACTCCTTGGGCAAGACTATGTTTATGCAATGAAAGATGTCGTATCGACACTCTTTCTAAGGCAGGATGTCTTTCCCTCACAATGGAAATATTGTGACCGTAGACCATCTTTCGTTCCCTAGTCTTGATCCGACTACCAAAAATCGACATCCCCGAATGTTCCTCATATGCAAGTGGTATCTAGCCCGCCATCAGCCGGTTAATTATGTGGCAACCAGTCCCATGTTTTCAATTACCGATGTAAGCGAGCCTCTCACCGCTACTCGTCTTCCTTCGATTTAGATCCGGTAATTGACATGGAAAAAACTATGGGATTATTTCCGAACGCGATGGTCTTATCCCTTTTGAGTCCTCGACATGTGTTCCTTCCATAGCTATTCTTCCTTCCCGATGAAGACCCTCAGCCAAGATCAAGGCGTGTCCATCGACATGTGTTTCTTACAAGCTTGGAAGCCACGATCAAGTTGGTCCGTGGATAGTTCTCATCGTGTCAACCTCATTAAAAAATGAATCGTTGAGTATGAGGACAACATTCTTTTCATGTGTCAACCCTATTAAAAAATGAATCAAAGAGGGTGCAGATTGACGACAGTTTCTTTTCCGTGTCAACCTCATTAAAAAATGAACATATTCTTATGAGGATAGTTCCTTTTACTATGTCATCCTCGTTAAAAAATGAATCATTGCAAGAGGAAAGTTCTTTTCCGTGTCAACCTCATTAAAAATGAATCAAGAGGTAGATTGTAGAGAGTATATTACTGCATTAGAACAAGCAGTTTGCGAGGATGTTCCGTTACCGAGTCAACCTCGTAAAAAAATGAAATGGTATAGAGGAAAGTTCCTTTTATTGTGTCAACCTCGTCGAAGAATGAAACACGTTGCCATGAGCAGGATAGTTCTTTTTTGTGTCAAGCCTAGTTAAAAAATGAAACAAATTCTCCCCTAATTGATTCGAGTCTTTGACTACATCTCAGAAATTTTAAGTCATATATTTAAAGGTTATTTCATCTTTATATAATTTTCTTAATAGGCTTTTAGGCTCCGGTCTTTCATATGATATCAGAAATGAAACTTTCATTCCATCCACTATTAATTACCAATAGTGTAATTAGTTGAATGAAAATGAAGCCGTATGTGTTTCAGTGCTTACGCTTAGGGGGGAATCCTGCTACGCTTTTCCCTCTGCTTCAAGCTTGTAAAAATGAAACCACACTCACATAGTTTTCCTCTCGTTTCAAGCTAGAAATGAAACCTATCTTGAGTCAATTTCTATTATTTTCAAGACTAGTTAAAATCAAGAAAATCTCAAGATTATTTTGCTATCTTTCATTCTCGTAAAAAACATGAAAATGCCGAGTTCTTTCCATCTTTTCCCCGCTCGTAAATTAAATTGAAATTCGCCACAGAGTATATTTTTATCCCTTTTTCGAACTCGTTAAAACTTATGAAAAAGTGAAAATCATGAGGCACATTTTTTATCCCTTTTTCGAACTCATTAAAACTTACGAAAAAACGAAACCCCGGAGTTCTCTTTTAAGCTCCTTTTCGTACTCTCTAAACATGAAAATATTTCCGAGCACTTGATTATTCGAACTTGTTAAAGTAAATGAATGATCGTCCCTTCAAAAAGATAAGTTTACCCTTTACTTGATCGAAATGGAATTATTTACGAAAAGGTATACGTCGACTAATTACTATCAATAGAGTTCTCTCCCGCATTATTTTATCCTTTCGGGCTCAAGAGACTAAATTCTATGAAAAAGTACACCCATGGAATTTTCTAAGCTTTTCTTTTCCTCGACTCGCTAAAATCGAAAAACACCGAGTTTCTCCTATACTAGACTCGTTAAAATTTAACAAAGAAACTAATTCGTTCAATTTTAAACAGAATGAACCACTCCTTCTTAGGGTTCGAATCTTAAACTAAGTTGGACTCATCCGAAGGATGAGCTTATAAACAAGCAAATGTTATCCTCCTCAAGCTTGTCAAAAATAAAGAGGTACTTGCCGAAATGGTGGGGGAAAAGAGAGAAAAATGGACTTGTTTGTTGTATTTTGATTTTTTCGAAAATCCGCTTAACCACTCTTGAAAAACAACACTTTGCTCACCTCGGGTTGGGAAATCATTTGCCTAATAGTTAATCAAACCACATTGAAATTTTTCTCGATGGTTTCGGGTATTAGCTTTGGGTCAATTGTCACCAAGCCTTCTGCAGTTGTCATTATGTGTTCAAGAGGATAGTTCAAATAAACCATTCATCCGCAAAATATTTGTCATCCATTTTCACCATCCCCCGAGTCGGCCTCGCCAATATATTTTCGAAACTTGATCTATGATTTTGTGTTGTGGGCTTGCCTATGACGTATCACTTTCTATCGACTACACCATTATCTAGGAAGCAGTATAGAAATCGCCGCACCTTGAAATCGCATGCCTCAATGGCAAATTTCTCGCCTTCGACAACAAAGCCGTAATTACTGAACTTCGATTGAATGATTCCGTGACATGTTCGACTTTTTCACTCATTCATTCACATTTCATGGATTGTACTCGATTACTTTGAGATCCATTAACACACGGGTGGTTACTCTCACACTTGTTACCGCTACACTGGCTGACTAGTAATCATGGGTTTCTACCATGTTTGACTTCGACACATTCATTCACATGGATAGAATCGTACTAGTTCGAGATGCGGAAAATCAAGACCCCCGCATCTAGTTTCTACCATCCATGCTGCGAGGAATTTTGCTATCATTTATACGTAGACTATTCATAAACAGATGGCTGCGTCCATACCGTATCTACATATGTCTATACTATGATGTATTCAAAATCATTCCCGTATCGAATGCTTTGAATCATTTCTAGTTAGTTTTGATCCGAGTATGGGAATGCCTACCTCGCCGATGATATGTATACATATATATTTTTCATTGAATGTTTTTGCTGCAAGTTTCGACCGGGGTGTCCACAGATGATCCTTGGAATGATAAAGTATTGCACCTCTTCATGTATTCCTCCAAACTTCAGCCTTCATCTATTCCGTACTCTTTGCACTTTAGGGGGCAACTGGTTATTAATCGAAATTGTCATCGTGACATTCGCTATGTGTATGAGCTCATTATTACTCATACTTCCTCCTTTGCAAGTTCAATATATCAATTCCTCATTTCAAGCCTTGAAAATCAGAGAAAAGTTCTAAAAATCTTCTTAACTTTGGTGTCGCACTTTCTCTACATTCGTCGCGGTCCCGCACCTAATGTTCATGTCTCCTACATACCCGAATGCAATTTCTCTATGTTATGGGTGAGACCCCCGTAAAGATTAAAAGGTGCAAGTAAACTCAAAAAATTTCACTTTCAAAAGAATTCCTGTGGTTTCTAGAAAGAATCTTGCGGTGTAAGGTGAACCCGCTCTTTTTGAGGTTCATGTATCCTTTACCTTATGGGAGCTAACCCCTCGATGTGAGGAGTTTATCCTTTGAAGGAGGATTCTATCCCTTCATAGTTGGAACTCAAAACCTCCTTCTTTTTCTCCACTTTAAAAAGAGGCATTGGGTAGCCTCAAAGGGCATTCAAGCTTTGAATTATTTGAGTTGAAGTGTTGTTGGGATTCGTACTCATTTAACCGAGATTTTTGTGAGGAGAGATCACATAACTCTATCCTTGCCCTTGCTGGAGGAGTGCAAGGCTTATCAAAGTAGAGGAGATTCTCGTTCGAACCCCCGGGAAGGGGCCTGCTCTCAACATCAAGGCTAATGTTGTAAGGTTTTCCTTCTTTTTAAAAATTAATACAAATGAATTCATTTTTTTCAATAAGTCGTTAGTTAACTATTTATTTCATGGATTCCTCGATCACCATGATAAGCATGATTTATGATGTTTACTATTCGTGTGCTATTTAATGTTTGCTTGTTTGTGACTGCATTCGACAAATATAACTCCTTCAAGTGCACGAGGGACAACGATTTCAAACAATCTCATTGGATCTTCGCAAGTTCTTAAACACCTTTATAGCATTCTTTTTATAACCGTTAGTTATCAGAGAACATAGGTTTATTCGCTATTTGTCGCTAGGATTACCTTTTCGTACTAGGGAGATCAGGTCTTTTCCGCAAGAATTATTAATCCGTACAACACCTCCTAGTGCCATGTGGTGATTTGTTAAAGGTTTTCGACCTCGCCATCGTATGTCCGACCTCTACTTCGTAATTTCGTGCCACCGCTCCAACTAAAACTCACTACTTCGCTACAATCGGAAGGACTCTCGAGCATTACACCGACTAAAATTTTGGAACCCATTCATCTTCTCCTTTAGGGTTGGACATTTGAGGCTAATATTTTTCAACCCTAGCTAATTCTCTTGGCTTTGTTCCCTAGCTATAAATTCCGATGTCTCTTTGTTGTCTCCACCGGTGGGACTTTCTGTGCTCATGCCTCCCTCTTTACCCCGACTATAATTCTCGGTTCGGTTTTGCTCCACAATAATCCCTATCGCGACTTTATTTTTTCTTCCATCCCGTGGAAACTTCGAGGTCAAGCTTTCCTTATCCATAACTAAAAATACCGTATATTTTACCCTCGGAAATAACTCCTCGGTGCACCTTTATCTTTTCCTTCTGGGTGGACCTTCCCGGGAGAAGAACTTCGGATGACATCATCCGCCAGATCCCTTCGAGCATTGATTTATTTGCTTGATATCATCTCGACCATTACACTAGCTTCACGCCCTCGGTCATAGGTCACAATCATATAGATAAAGACTTTGTTTCCTTTCTGCTCATATTCCCATAACCCGCAAGTCTTGTTGCCAATTAGGAATAAGGCTACAAGGTTAAGGCCATGGTGATATACTCATGCCTGAATCGTGGTTTTCATAAGGGATTACTCCCACTCTACATCAAATACCCTTTCCAACAAAATTCCATCATGTATTAGCTATGGTGGTTCTAGAAACATCTAGACATCACCATATTTCAACTATAGCCATTAAGGCTTCAACCTTGACAAGAGCATAACAAGGATGCATCTTTGTATGGATTACATAGTTTTAAGTCAATTCATTCAAACTCATAAGGATGTACCTCACACCATATTTCAACTATAGCCATTAAGGCTTCAACCCGACAAGAGCATAACAAGGATGCATCTTTGTATGGATTACATAGTTTTAAGTCAATTCATTCAAACTCATAAGGATGTACCTCACACAACACAACATAATATTTTTTTAGATTGAGCTCTCAATAAAATGGATGTAGAGTCTCTCACACTAGCGTATGCAACACAAATACTTTGAAGAAGAGGCTCACATAAAAACACCAGGTCAATAAGAAAAAAAGAAGAGGAAATCCTCCATGGTACCACGCTGCATCAATACTATGAAACACAAGATGTAAATCAACAAAGTTATCATATGTGACAAAATATGAGGAAGAATGCTCATACTAAATTATTTTACACTTAGCCACTATCCTTGCACGATTCGACAACGCCCTTAAAACAAGGACTATGTACACTCGTAAACCTGGTATGTATGAATTACAATGTACCCATATATCATGTATTACTAAAATAATTTTTAACTAGAAATACAAGGCTCAATCATTAACATAGAGAATGACTTAGAAACACTTATCTTAAGAATATTTTTTAAGCAAATGAGATCGATATCAACTTCCACCCAACCATGATAACTACAACCAAGTATTACTTGCAACTATCTCCCCGAGCTATGTTACAAATCTTGAGGTGGGTGATTTGGAGGATTTTACCCAATCAAATAGCTAAAAAATGATTCCACTAGGCCACTACCTTCATCCACCAACTACTCGTAGATCACACAATTCAGCATAAACATAGTCATGCCAACATTTTTCTATGTAAAGAACTTCAATTCACCTTTAAGAGAAGATATCCCACTATCGGAAATTTCAATAGTGGCAAGCTATCTATGGGTGAAAAATCACTTTTCTAGGTGGTTCCATAATGTCAAGCACCATGGTTTCATCTCCTTAAAGGCACTCGCTCGTTCAACAACCCTCTTAAGCACTTATGTGAATTCTCCCCAATCCAACAGTTCAAGGGACCCCAAGCTTCTAGTGGATCCCTCAACCTTATTAGCAAGCTCGACCCTAAAACCAATCACCGCAAGCTTCCCCCGAGGGTTCCAGTGAGCAGCCGTTAGCCCCCCTATGAATTCTGACAAGCAAAACAAGGCTAAATTGTTCGTTCAGCCTTCAAGGAATGCATCTCCCCCGAAAACACATCATCCCGAAGCCTCCCCGTGCCTTGGTCCTTTCGAAAAATCCTCACCGCTATTCCTAGTTTAAAAGCCTCTCTCGTCATAAAGAAGAATGCCCAAAAGGCCCTTTTTTCCTCTTATCTCACCCCCATTTGACCTCCTCGTTTTCTTCCCTTTTACTCCTCTCTATTTTCCCCATTAATCCTCTAAATCATCCCTTCCCTTCTAAGCCTCACAAATACCCTTTTTTTGGCCATATAACCTTTTCCTCTCTATCGTTGCCTCTTTTTGGCCTTAAAATGCACCGAAAAATGTGCCAAAAAACTCCATACTCTTCATATATCGTCAGCCCTTCAGCCTCAACCCCCAAAACCATTTCCCCACATGACCTGCAAGCAAACCAAGCGCTATCCTACAAGCACTTATCGCAATTGGATAAATGGTCGGGAGTGCTTCAACGTTGACTCCAGCATCCAATGCCGCAAGCCCCATCATGCCCACATTCTTCGTTCACCCTCTCGATCACATATCAACCGTCGATCTCGATTTGCGTATCGATGGACCATAGATCAGCCACCCCCGTGTCCCCGCGTCAAACACCGGCAAAAACTAGCGGGCTTAATCGCACCGCTTTTTGGAAGGAAGGTTGTTTTTCCTGCTCGGCGCCGATCAACGCCACCGGCCGACACATGGCCTCAAGCCGTTTTTAAAACCCTCTCCCTCATCATGCTAAAGATCGACCGGCGGCTCGGCACGATACGACATACGTCCTGATCCGAGGTCGGGCTCATCGGACGAGACCGCGCCCGAAGAAGCCTGGGGATAAACTAAGGTAAGCAAGACCCTAGCCCACGATCAACCACCTCTCGATGCGATCGCGCCCATCGATCTCCTCCCCGAGATCCGACGGCCCCGAATGTTTCACCCTCTCCATGATTAGGTCCCGCCATTCACGACCATTTTCATCAGACGATCAAGGTTCAAACCTTATGGTTTGTATTAAATATTGTTTCTCTCCGCCTAATCGCATGTTACATCTCCGTCAACCAATCTCCACCGCTCGATCATCGTCTCCATGCAACGATCGAACAGCTAGTATGATTTTTCTCCACTAAGCCTCCACCGTTCACTATTCCACCATTTTTGCATTGTTTTCACCTATTTTCACCGTTCCATCGCATTTTTCGCCATTCTCCATGTGGCCCATCGCCATTCTCATAGCCTTCCATCGCATCCATCCCCATCCAACATGGATTTCTTAACAATTTGTGTGTTTCACAGGAATACGTATGGTGAAAAACCGTTTGTTTCACATACCACTATTAGTGACACAACAACGTAGAGGAAAGTTTATCGCAGCGTGATTTGTGAAGAATCAAGATTTTTAAATGCATATTCCACCCAAATCGTGGTTATTAACTCCGCTTAAACCCCCGGAAGACCATAAGCCCCCGCAAATCACAACAAAAGATAGTACGGGAGCCAAGAAAGCCGCACGTTGAAAGGTCGAGAGTTAAGGCCTATAATCGAGGATGTCTAAGCCTTAATTCAATGATTGAAAAAATCAATGTACGAGATTTATCACCCCGAGACTACGTAAGGCCCAATAAGGCCTAGGGCACACAACGATATATCGTTGTCACCATTAGTAGAATGTTCTTTCCCATGAAAGGACAAGGTGCCCATACTTTTTCATTCTATACCATGTTCCGCAGAAGACCTCGCTCGACAATAAATTCTAGTGCTTCCAAGCATTGGTTACACAAAGATGGCGAATTCAGAATCATTGATCTACCTTGTTTAATCCACCGTAGTACCACAAGTACCGTAGCCGAGAATACATCAAAAGACATACCTAGAGTAAATTGCAGCATGTCAAAGACCACTCTTTCATCCAACCGCATCGAAGCTTAATGCTCGTATATTAAACCGAACGGGTTTCGAACCACTACTCCTACTCTTTTAATATTTCATTTAGTGTTTCATCTACTGGCCAGCTTTTTCGTATATAAAAACTCATGAGAAACATTGAAAAGGGTGGCTTCGATTGATATCATTAACCGTAAGTCGTTTCTCTTTATGACATGTTCTCTATGTAAAGTTGTAAGATGGGCTAAGGAAGATGTTTTCAGATCAATATCAAGTTGTTGGTAATGTTGTGGCCATGACCCAGGTTTCTCTTTAATAGACAAGCACATTTTTTGGATTCTGATTTAAAGCAAATGCAAGTGATGTTTTTCTATCCTAGTCTCGGCTTCATAGTTCATTACATTTCATTTCTTCCGGCACGCATCGTAACGAAGGCTTAGGATATACCCTCGCATGGTACCCTAAGCTTCGTTTCTCCCCCCGCCTTTAATGTTTTATGCTATATTCGTTAGCCGAGCACTAATTCAAGCACTTAACTAGTGTAGTGGCTAATATTTACCGCTAGCCGATGTATGAATTAAATCTAATCGTTCTTAGATGTTCGTTAGGCTTCAATCGAATGAATTAGGATACCGGGAGTTTAGAACTTTGTCTCTCGTCTCACTAGGGTCCTTTTTCAATTAATTAAACCTTTTCTAAGTTCCCTTGCCGGGAATGCCACATCGAGAGTCCAAAGTCTCTCTCCGATCTCGTTTTCACCTTTGTGTTTAAATCTTTAATGTGTCCTTTTTCCGAAGAGTTAACCTTTTAGGTTTCGATCACAGGTTTTTAAATGGTGTGTCCCTTGCCCCTAGATCTGATTCTTGAAGGGTCACCTGGAGGTTTCTTACTTTCACCTTTCTCTCCTACCAAATCATGCCACACTATCATCTTTAAGATCCAATGCTTTAGATGACTAGCCCAACCGAAAGCTTGCATATCGAATAGCAAGTAAACCCTTTTCCCCGACTCCATTTCTCAATGGTCTCGAGTGTTCTATGATTTATCTTCCTTTTGCCTAAAATCCTCTTTTTTCCTCATCCTTGTCTTATTTTGAACCCTTCTTTCCTAATTCCCAAAAACCCAACAAAATCAAACAAACAAACCCCCGCGCCTATATTCAGCCTAATATCTTGACCCCCGAACCGCAAAGACATAAAACCTTTGGCCACATACAGAGATCCCTCTCGGGACCCGTGAGGGCCAGATCCTCGAGGTCCGAAAGCGGTTTTGATGTTGTCTCATCTTTTGGTATTGCCAAAATTTCCAAAACATGGGAACCCCAACATAATGGCGTAATTAATCGGGGATCTTTGAGTAAAACTCACCTTTTAAACACTTCACAGACTCGAAGAAGACCATAGTAGCCTTATTTCGGTGGTTAATCACCGTGGTGGATAAGATACCATTCTTGAATTACTCTAAACCTTTCACTCCGGCGACTCCATATTTCTTCAACATCCAAAGACTCCACTAGTGACCGTAGGCCTACCGATTATCTTCGGTTCACATAAGACTCCACCGGGAGAACGAGTCCACAACAACATCATCCATACCGTAAGTAACAAGTAGGGTTAAGCTTCTTTGTTGGAAAACAGCATTCGGCTTCAAGAGCCATTCACACAAGAGCTTATCCCAACCCAAACCCACCTCGAAATAGTTGAAACCCCCGAGAGCATCCTCAAGAAATATACTACACCTAAAGGACCAACTATTTCTAGTCAGCATCCATAGAGCTAACTCGCACTTCGAAGACTTCACAACTCTATCGACATTCTTCGACCCATACTCTCAAAACAAACTTTACCTAGAACTAGTGTCATTCAATGCTCTGCACTGTACCTGCATTCCGCCTTTCCCTACCACCACCTCACAAGGTCAACACATTGGGCACAAAGAGACCCCTCCATCTACACCTCCCCGATATTCACTTCATTTAAACTCGGGACTCACTATCCTAACCGCCCTCACCGTACTTCGTCGTCCTAGTATCCCCGTCATCCATATACCACCGCTTCAAGCCAACCCCTTACCTCCTCGAACATTATCATGGTACTTTGGTATGCACCTTGGATGTTACCCCACTCCTCTAGTGCCCTTACCCAATGATTACCAATCAAAGATCCCGCACTTCACCGCAAAAGAGTATACCACAACTTAGCACCATGTGTATTGTGATGGAAGATTATTTTGACTACATGGAAATAGATGATGATATAGTCAAAATGAGAATCTTTGCCCGCAGCTTAGGAGGTGATGTGAAGAAATGGTTTAAAGGCCTACCTCCTAATAAAAGATTCAAGACCTTCGCTTTATATCGTACCTTCATAAACAAATAGGAGTTAAGGCCAACCCTCTACAAATCTTAATACAAGAACTTGAAAAGAAACGTAGGAGAGAGTGTCCATGACTATTCTACCAGGTTCAACAATACATAATGCTCTTCCTCCACACAGAAACCTCTCCAAGGTATGGCTCTAGTGAAATATCCCTAAGGCTTCGATGTTGACATGGCCTACCACTTAGGGAGAGATTAATAACACATCGGAAGACATGCAAAAGGGAGCAAATGAGTGTAGAGGCTAACCTAATTGAGAAGAAAGTTGTATCGAGGGTAGAGAAAAGGTGACATACGTAGATGATACCTTGATAGCTTCCACATTTGACCCCAATTATGATCTTCTATCCGAAATGTGGAAAAACTACGAAAATGATGGAAAAAATGGTCACAGAGTTAGCAATCGAATATAAACCAAAATCAAAAACCGTAATCCGAACTTTAGAAGGAACAATACCACTCCCAAATCGTACAAAGAGAATCGCATCAACAAGTTATACCCCCATTTCAAGAGAACTTCTCGATGAAGATGAGGGGGATAATAGAAGAGTCTCGAGGAGAATATAATAAATATGTTTCAGCTTTATAACTCAATCCACAACTCGTCTACGTAAGAAGATCAACCCTCACCCTCATATTGGGATGAGGAAATATTAGAGTCCGAGGGATTGGCGCACTTGGATTTGAAAAATGCCATCATGCGGGTCGAGAACAGTATGAACTTAGAAGCAAAAAGAGCCTAGACACTCCCAAACCAAAGGCTTCGAGATTACCATCAAGAAAAGGCTCCGAGAAAACTTCTAAAGTAACTACCGAAAGTAACAAATCAGCAAACGCCTAAGAGTTTAGGGAAAAACAAAGAAAAAGACAACCAAAACATCGATAAACAAAGTCAACCAACTAACAACACTAGCACTACGCTTAGTGCTCTTGATAAAACAAATAGCCTTAACCTGCACATAGTGAGAATCAACACACCGAGCCTACCACTAAAGTAGTGGCTAACAAGACAGAGTTGGAATATTACAAAGAGTCAATCTCTCTTCAATTTGGAGAGTGAGATTGCTAAAATTAAAATCTCCGTCCCACTTCTCCGAGCCGGCCACCAGATGTATATAAAGGCCAAATTTTGAAAGCTTTAAATCTAGGGGGAAAACAGTTGACACCGTCAATCCGAGTGATGATCAACCAAATTTTCCGTTTGGTCCAAAGATGTAGGGGAAGTTCTTCGTGAAGGGGTAATACCTCCTTTTTATATCAGCCTCAATATCCATGACAAGATCCTTCACAAATGTAATGCATGACTCGGGGCATCACACAACCTAATGCCCAAGGTAGTTATGGAAAGGTTAGGCCTAGAGATAACCCGAACCTACAAATATTTATATTCATTCGACTCTAAAGAGAGTAAAGTGTCTCGTCCGATCAAAGACCTATGTGTGAACTTAACCCGCATTCATGAAGCAACGTATGGTCATGATGTTGTAGTGGCAAATGCCACCTAAGTATGGCATGTTTCTATCAAGGTCAGCGGCGAGCCAAGTCACAAGGTACAATGCAAATGGATGGGGCATATTCCCCGTAATCCCTATCTTTAGCCAACTCTGGAGACCGTATAGAGAGGCACAAATGAAATTCCCGGTCGCGAACCCCGAAAAGCTCGAATTCACCTCTCGTACTCTATACACACGTATCCGGAATCCTTATCCTTTGCAATGATGAATCCTTAGAAGAGCCGGTAACCGTAAAAATAAAGGTACGAAAAGTGAGATAGCGCCCATAAATTTAAAAATAATGGCCACTCTGTGACTCGAAGAAAACGAGGTTGAGACCCGTGGAGAGTGCAATTAAAAACAAAACTTTGAGTCAACAAGAAACATGATGTAAACAACTAGCTAGTCACCCCTCACAAACTCATACACCACACGAAGAACGAACCATCCACACCAATGCACCCCGTAACAAAATAGACCAAAGAAACCCACACGGGGAGGGAAATGATGATAAGCCCAAGAATGAACCCTTATGGGAAATGAATTTCGATGGGTCGTGACCAGGAGAACTGCAGAGTAGGAGTGTGGGTACATAACACAGAGAGTGATCTATGCAGAGAGTCATGCCTTCAACTCGAACTTCAAATGTACAAATAATATCGCAGTATGAGGCTCTTATCCTAGGCTTGAATCTCGTTGAAATTAGAGCCCGTAGGATAGCTATGCATAGAGACTCCGAGCTAATCATAAAACAAGTGAATGGTGAATACATAGCGAAACACCCTAGGTTGAGAGTGTACAAGAATGACGCTATGGATTTATTGAAGATCTTTGTGGAATATGAACTAGTGTTTATTCCTGTGGAGTCGAATGTAATTGCAAATGGATTAGCCCGTATAGCTAGTTCATATCACAAGCCTCCTGCTGATCAACAAATCATCATTCAGATGAAGTTCAAACCCTTGCTAGCCTCGATAATGAGAAATATTGCGTGTTTTCGTTGAGGAGATAAGCAGATTGAGGATTTCCGATAGGTAGGAATGAGTTTGAATTTTCTTCGATTCAGACTTAAGTCCAATGATAGCTACCTAAGTGAAGAGCCCTGGGACAAGGAAGAACCACCCCGTAACATAGAAATAAACACTTTAATGAACATGTTGGAAATCCAACCGAAGAATGTAAAAAAGTGTATAATGAGGAAATAGAGGTGCTACAGAAAGATAAAATCATAACCCGAGGTCCGCACCTTTTAGAAGATCTTTTCGACTTCGATGATGTAGCGAAAAAGCCCACTATAGAACACTCGTACTCGATGTCGTAGAACGCAACATAGGCACCGAAGATAAGCCTAAGATGATTAATTTGGCTAAGTCCCCGCTTTGCAACCCGAAGAAGAAATATATCGACTTGTTCAAAGAGTTCATCGACGTGTTTACATGGAACTATGATGACTTGGAAGGCCTACGACACAAACGTTATACAAAAAAGACAAAAATACCTTTGAAAGAGAAATCCGTAAACCCTTCAAATAGAAACTTCAAGGTATCAAAACCCGAAATAATTGCCTGGTGAAGAGAAAAGGAAATAAAGAAGATGTATGAGGCAGAATAATAGTTCCCGTGAGGTTCTTCGATTGGGTTCCCAAACTCGTAGCCGTGAGAAAAAAATAGGTGAGATCGTACTCATGTACAGATTTCGTGAACCTTTAACAAAGCCTTCTTAAGGACAATTACCCCTTCCCCAAAGATGGAACATATCCCGCAGAGGGTAGTTGGCTCAAGAAGTGATCTCCCCCGTTAGACGGTTTTTCAAAGTTACAACCAAGTTCTAAACACTCCCAAAATATCAACTCAAGACTTCTTTCACCACTCCATGGGGCATTTTTATGTATGTAAAAATGCTCCCTTGGATCGATGAACGCCGGTGAAACCTTCCAATGAGATGGACATAGCTTTTTGGATGAAATGGGCACTTCATCGTCATCTAACTGATTTATTATAACAAATATTCCAAGACCGATGAAGAGCACCTAAAACATCCTAGAAGAGTTTTTGAAAAATGTAGGAAGTTTGTCCGTCATTAAATCCCAAAAATACTATATTCAAAGCCGTAGAAAGAAAGCTGCCACATCATATCCGAGAAGGGAATCGGGATAGACCCACAAATATTTCGAGGGAATACTACAAATCACACACCCGAGAAACATTAAAAGAGTTATAGTCCTTCATTGGGAAAAAATCAACTTCTTAAGGAGGTTTATTCCCAACTTAAATTTTGTTAACGAGAATATGACTAATATGCCGAAAAAATGTGTAGGGGTTATGGACTGCTTAGGCTAAAAAATATTTTGAATCGATTAAACTTGCACTCACCCGGCTCCTAGTCCTAATCGCCCGCATTTCTCAAAAAGATTTCCTGATCTTTTCATTTGCCTCTGAGTACAAGCAGTCGTTAGCTTTCCGCCGTAAAATCCAGAGGGGAATGGAACAACCCATTTGCTTTTCAAAGAAGGCTCTAAGAGATGCACCCTTGAATTATAACATAATGGAAAAGCAGTGCCTATGCCTCGTAAAGGCCTCCTCAAAGACTTCCGGTGTATATACCGCATTCTCACACCATAGCCTTCATGCCTAACATAGTGGTTAAAGAAATTTGTCCCAAGATCCGTACTCGAAAAGAGGGGAAAATGGATTGTCGTAATATTAGAGTATGACCTTGAGATAAAACCCACAAAAGTTATCAAGGGTCGTGTCTACTCAACTAATCGTTGAATCTAATTTACAAGCCCTCGACATTAACATGCTAGATGCTCGGATGAGGAGGAAGGATTGCCTCGACCCTACCGTTGAGAAGAAATTTCAAACTCTCCTCGTATTCGACATCCTCTATGTACCTACAAACCTCAATTCTCCCCGAACTATGAAAGACTAAGGCCGTATTTCTAAAGCTAAAGGCCAAAAACTATTGCATATCGAATGAATGTTTATATCGGGGAAAATAAATGGCCTATCGTCTAAATGTTTGCTTGAACTTGCCAGAGAGGATTAAACATGAGTTCTATGCGAGAGAGTGTGGAGGCCACTCGAACTAGAAAGCCACCGCTAACAAAATACTTAGAGTCGGCTATTGGCCTACACTTTTTCATGAAATCCATAAGATGATAATTTCCCGCCATAAATGCCGTATTTCTTGAAGGCAAAAGAAAGCTCCTCCCCCTACCTTTACAACCCATCACCGTTGAAGGTCCCTTTATGCAATGGGGCATAGATTTCATAGGAGAAATACATACCGCTTCTCGCACAACACAAGTGGATCCTTATAGCTACGTACTTCACAAAGTGGATAAGAGGCCATACCTTCTAGGAATTCCAGCCGTATTCCCGTTATCATAAGGTTCCTAGAAGACCACATGCTTCTGCTTGGCTATCCAAGGAAAAATAATCATTGATAACACTATTGCTTTTGGATCCAAGAAATGATTGATTTTTGTCACATTTATCAAATAGTACCCCGTCATTCAACTCGCTTATTACCCACAAGGTAATGGGTTAGCCGAATCATAAAACAAGAGCTTAGTGACCATTATCAAAAAACTACTCAAGAGAATAAGAATTCGTGGCATAACAAGTTAGTGCATGCTTTGTGGGCCGATGTGCTTACAATAAAGAAATCCGTTGGCATGTCACCACGCCTTATCTATGGAATAGAGGCGTGTTTCCTACTGTACCTTGGGGTGCTAGTAATCAAACTTGTCCAAGAGATTGAGACATAAGAAGACAAAGAGTGGTGAGGAGGATAAACCAAACAATTCATCTCCGCAAGCGAGGGAAGAGGTCTATACCGCAGCCCCGAAGGTCCAGGAAAATATAAAGAAGTTGTTCGATAAGACAACCAAGGTTTCGACTTCAAATTGGAGATACACTTGAAGTGGGACTCAAGAAGAGAAGAAAAAGGAAAGTTAATCGAAGTTTGGATGGGCTTTGTGGTAGGGTCCATACACCATCTAGGCCACTCGTTGGTCCAAATGCCTTTTTTTTGCAGGAGCTAGATGGCAATGCAGCTATTTGGGGGTCCCGTCACCATGTGATGCTCAAACATTACTACTATTGATTTCCACTTCAGCTTTCCATTTCCATTGTAAATACCATCGGTGTGTTATGTTTTCAAGAAAAAGAGAAAAATGTTTTGAAAAAAGAGAGAAGAGAGGTTCGTACATGCTCAAAACATGAACCTCCGAAGTGCGAAGATCACCTCTAACATGATCAAAACCCGAGCCAAAGTAAGTGAAGACATGGTTCTAACACGCCCAAAATCCGAACCAATTAAGGAAGAAGAGTCGCCTCTAACAAGCCCAAACCAAACAGCCGAAATGAAGAAGAAAGTGATTCTTAACAAGCTCAAAACTTCGAGTCACAAAGGAAAGAAGGATGCTTCAAAGTTTCGTATTTCAAGCCTTCAAGATTTTGTTTTCGCTTACAAATTTTTCACCCAAAGAGCAGCTTTGTCTTATGCCTTTGATCCACAAAACAAACTGTAATTCGTCTAATCCCTAGTTTGACTATTTTAAATTTCTGTTGTAGAATGTAGAGAAGAAATCTGCTGGACAGTTTAATCCGAGCAGATATTAGATTAGGTAGAGAAACATATGAGGCCAACAGTTTAATCTGGTCTCATGGAGTAATAAGGGTAGAAATAGAATAGGTTTATTTTCCTGATTTCAAAATATTAATGATGTAAAGTGTTGAGATTGCAACAAGATGATGAGCTTAGTGGAAATAAGTTGGCTTCACTAAGTGGGCCCGTGGCTATTTTTGGCGCAAAGTCTATTTTTAGACTATGTATATTTTTAGACATATGGATCATGTTCTATGATTTGCAGGATGTTATTTGTGGATGGTTGGTCAAGTCGGAAAAAATAGATGGACTTCTATTTTTAGACATACTGGGTGGAATCTATTTTTAGATTTCCAGTCTAAAAATAGATATGTCGAATATTATTAGCTCTTAATAATATTTAGACTCTAAACATTATCTTATTCTCTTGGAGAACTTCAGTTAAGTGCATAGATGTGGCACAGGAGCTGATAGAAGGAATTACACTATTCCTAAGGGTTATGTGGAGCTATTACATGGATACTTCAGTTATAACTCATGTGACAGAGTTTGGTGGAGTTGATTGAAGAAGTTAGTCGAGTTGTATTCAGGTTAACTAATCTAAACATAGTTGAGCTATTTGTATCTTGTTTAACTGATTGATACAATTAGTGAGAGTGGTGTGAATTAATTATTAATTAATTCACTAATTATAAACTAAATAATCAACTAAAGAATGCATCAATTAACTTCAGTGCATGGATATTTTCAGTGGAGACCAGTGCAGAAATAGGTGAAAGAGCAGGTCAACTATCAGTTGTGACTATACTGTTTCTATTTGCAACACACGGTGATTGGAGAAGCCCATGAGTATTGCGCAGTACAAGCTAGGTAGTTTATGTTATTTAATGAGCCACCCCATAGCATTGATTACGCAATAGAGGTTGGCTATCAAGTGGCAAAAATATTGGAGCATGTGTTCTGCTATATCTAGCTTGATAGTGTGTAGCAATTCGAGGTTGTGATGAGAGCTTGTGAGGAGCTTTGTACTATGATTTTTACATGATCTCCATGACATATAATATACAGATAGTTGGGGTTTTTAGCTTTAATATTTCCCATTAAATACTGTGTTCATATGCGTGATTGTTTATGGTTTTAATGTGTGCATGCAATTGATTTTATTTCCGCAATTAATGATCAATGGTAGAAGAGATTATGTATTGTGCATGAAGTTAAAATAGTGTGTGATTAGGAGAATATCGGTGAATAATATATCAGTTATTCAAATTTATACATGGTATCAGAGCGATATTGATCATTGGAGCAATTGCAAAACATTGAAGCGATTGAGTTTTGTGCTGGTGGAATTCGAATTTGCAGCAGTGTTTTCTTGGTGTTGAAGTTGAGATGTATTTCAACAGATTGCGATTGGAGTATTCCCTTGAGGGCAGCTCAAATTATATTGCATGGAAGGATAGGATGGAGGTAGTGATGAATGAAAATGGGTTGAAGGAGTTCATAGATGCAGAAGTTCCAAAACCTACTTCTAGTGATGTTGCCATACTTGATGCATGGCAAAAGAAGACAGAAAAGTGTCGAAGGATTCTGTTGGAAGGTGTGAAGGATCACATAGTGTCCAGCCTTCATGGTAAGGCTTCTCCATTCTTGATGTGGAAAGCTTTGACAGATTTATTTCAAATCAAGAGCGTCTAGAGGAAGTTGGCTGGAGAGCAAACTAGAACATAAAAATGGAGAAAGGTGATAAAGATGCCCAAGTACTCTCACGGTTCATCCATCGCAAAGGATGAGATAGGAAGTGGGGTGATCACGATGATGAGGACTTGGTGAGCTTGGCTCTCCTGGGTCTCCAAGAGTTGGAATTCCTATTAGGACTCTGTCAATGGTCGGGAGAAATTTCCAGGATGGGAGCGACTTTGGTCGGATCTTGTGCAAGAGGAGATAAGGCGAAGTACCAGGGATGGATCTTCATCAAAGAACTTTGATGAAGAAAATTGTTCTTTGGCTGCCAAATCAAACAAGGGGAAGATCAAGAAAGCTTCTAAATCTGGTGCGAAAGGAAAGAAGCAGGACATGTCCAAGGTGAAGTTCTTTCACTGTCACCAACACGGACATTATGCCACTAATTGTCCACAGAAGAAGAAAAATAAGCAGGCTGCTAGATCTGTAGTTGGAGAGGCCTCAACCTCACAGTTTGAGCTGGATTTTTTCACCGATCGCATGCTTGGTATCAAGTGTGATGGGTTTAGTGTGGTTTATTGATAGTGATGTGTCTTTTCACATGACAGGAGATCGAGATTTGTTTACTGATCTAGATGAGAAAGATCTTGGAGTGCACATCGAGATGAGCGATGATGGTAGATACAGTGCGACTAGTATCGGTACCATTTCCTTTGAGAGGGAGTCTGGTAAACCCTTCGTATTGAACGAAGTGATGCATGTTCTAGGATTGAAGAAGAATCTTATCTCTGTGGCGATGTTAGAAGACAAGGGATATGATGTTCTCTTTAGCAAGGGAAAGGATTTCCTGCGCAGTAAGTCAACTGGTGAGACCTGAAGGATAGGGGTTTGAGTTAAGAACCTTTATCAATTGTAGGTAGATGGTTGCACAGCAATGGCAGGCAAGGCAAAAGGAGTGGTGAGCCAGGATGATGGCGAGTTGTGGCACCAGAGATTGGACCACCTTCACCATGGAGCTTTGAAGATATTGCAGCAGATTTCTACTAGGCTTCCTAAGGGTACTCTTGGGTAGTCAGATCAGTGCAAGGGATGTACCTTGGGAAAATTTGTGAAATCCACTTTTCACGAGAAGGTAAGTCGTGCCACGACAATCCTTGAGAGAATTCACACAGACGTGTGTGGACCTTTCTCAGTAGCTTTGATAGCAAAGCAAAGGTATTATGTAATATTTGTTGATTATTTTTCTCGTAAGTGTTGGATCTTATTCATGCAGAAGAAGAGCAAGACATACTAAAAGTTCTGTGAGTTCAAGGAACTGGTTGAGAAAGAATTGGGGAAACAGGTGAAGGCTCTTAGGAGTGACGATGGTGGTGAATTCATCTCCGGCGAATTCAAGGAATTTTGCAGTGCAAAAGGAATTCGAAGAGAGCTCATAGCACCTCATAACCCACAACAGAACGGGGTTGCTGAGAGGAAGAATAGAATGACCGTGGGTGCTGCACGGGCGATGTTGCATGATCAGGGCCTTCCAATACACTTGTGGGCTGAGGCATGCAATACTACAGTATATGTGCAGAACCGTTGTCCTCACAGGATACTTGGCATGAGTACACCCGAGGAGGAATTTTCTGGTAAGAGGCCTGATATTTCCCATTTGAAGATTTTTGGTTCACCTGTTTACATTCATGTGACTAAGGATGCCAGGAAGAAGATGGAGCCGACTGCAGAGGTTGGGATATTTGTGGGGTACACTGATATGCCCCACAAATATCATGTGTATTTTTCAGACAGTCGCAAGACTATTGTGCAACGGGATATCAAATTTCATGAGGAGAAAGCCATGAAGTGTTCGCTTGAGAAGGAGCCACACTTGCATGCAGATGAGGAGCTATTAGTTCCTAAGGATGAGTCTATGGATGTGGATCAACCATAAGAGGAGGTTCATGGAGTCGAAGAGACCACTCATGCAGCGCCAACCATCAGAGGGCAGAAGCGCACTACAGAAGTTGAGCGACTGGTTCAAGATGCAGAGAAGGTTGTAGGATCACCTACATCACAGCGTAGACAGAGACAGTCACTTGACCGGTATACTAGATACATGGCTCTTATGAGCAAGTGTATTATGGCAGAGCCATCCTCTTTCGAGGAACCTGTGGAGGACCCCACATGGGTAGATGCCATGGTGGAAGAGTATGATTCGATTGTCATAAATAGTGCATGGGAGATTGTCCCGAGGCCGAAGGGAAAATCAGTTGTGGTTTCGAGATGGATCTAGAAAGTGAAGCAAGAAGCTGACGAAAGTGTGGAGAAGTATAATGTAAGATTTGTTGCCCGAGGATTTTCACAGATTGAGGGGATCGATTATGAGGAGACCTTTGCACCTGTCGCAAGGTATTCTTCCATACAGACGATTCTTTCTCTCTTAGCGCAAATGGGGTGGCACATTCATCGGATGGATGTGAAGACTGCATTCCTCAATGGAGTCATTGACGAGGAGGTTTACATAGAGCATCCGGAAGGTTTCAAGATCTTCAGCAGCGATTCACATGTGTGCAGGCTCAAGAGAGCGTTGTATGGGTTGAAACAAGCACCTCGTGTTTGGTACACATGGATAGACAGTTATTTCATTGGACTTGGATTCTCCAAGAGTGAGGCGGATCCTAACCTATACCAGATTGTGGTGGAGGGTAAGTTGCTGATCATTGTACTTTATGTAGATGATTTGATTTTGACAGGTGATGAACTGTTGATACACTCATGCAAGGTTGATCTTGCAAAGAAGTTTGAGATGAAGGACTTGGGCCTCCTTCATTATTTCCTAGGATTGGAAATTTGGCAGCGCAGTGGTGGAATGTTTGTTTCTTAGGGTAAGCATGCCTGGGAGATACTGGAGAAGTTCAACATGCATGGCTGAAAGTCTGTTGATACTCCTCTTCCTGGTGGATGGAGGATGGGGGATGCTACTTTGGCGGAGGTAGTGGATGCCACTATTTATCGACAGTTGGTGGGGTCGCTTATGTATCTGGTCAATACACAAACCGACATATGTTATGCTATTAACCAGCTTTCACAAGCTATGGGTAAGCCTACCAAGCTCTACTGGAAGGCGGGGAAGCATGTATTGAGATATCTCAGAGGCACATCGGAATATGGATTATGGTACAGACAATTGGATGAGGTGAGGCTATGTGGCTTCACGGATGCATATTGGGTAGGGAGCCCAACGGACAGAAAGAGCACATCTAGAGGGATTTTCAGTATCAGGTCGACAAAATTTTCTTGGTACAGCAAGAAGCAGAGATCCGTGGCACTCAGTTTAGCAGAGGCCAAGTATATGGCAGCGATTTTGGCTGCATGTGAGGCTATATGGATGAGGAAGATCCTGGTCGGGTTGTTCAGTTCACACTTAGATCCTAATGTGATATATTGTGATAATCAGAGTTGCATTAAACTCTCGGTTAATCCGGTATTTCACGATAGATCTAAACACATTGACATCTGGTATCATCATATCAAAGATTGTGTGCAGCGGAAGATCATGTTACTTTCATACATTCCAACGGAGGATTAGGATGCTGATATCTTGACGAAGATGATCACCAGGAGCAAATTCAAATACCACAGAGGTGGGATAGGGGTGGCAGATAATCCTTATCTTGTTGAGAGGGAGTGTTGAGATTGCAAAAAGATGATGAGCTTAGTTGAAAGAAGTCGCCTTCACTAAGTGGGCCCACAGGCTATTTTTGGCGCAAAGTCTATTTTTAGACTATGTCTATTTTTAGACATATGGATCATGTTCTATGAGTTGCAGGATGATATTTGTGGATGGTTGGTCAAGTTGGAAAAAATAGATGGACTTCTATTTTTAGACATATTGGGCGGAATCTATTTTTAGATTGCCAGTCTAAAAATAGATATGTCAAATATTATTAGCTCTTAATAATATTTGGACTATAAACATTATCTTATTCTCTTGGAGCACTTTAGTTAAGTGCACAGAGTGGCACATGAGCTGACAAAAGGAATTACACTATTCCTGAGGGTTAAGTGGAGCTATTGCATGGAGACTTCAGTTAGAACTCATGTGACAAGTAGCTTCATGGAGTTGATTGAGGCTGGGTGAGTTGTATTCAATTTAACTAACCTAAACATAAAGGCTGAGTAGTTGTATCTAGTCTAACTGATTGATACAATTAGTGAGAGTGGTGTGAATTAATTATTAATTAGTTCACTAATTATTAACTCATAAATCAACTAAAGAATACATCAGTTAACTGCAGTGCATGGACAGTTTCAGTGGAGACCAGTGGAGAGGTAGGTGAAAGAGCAGGTTAACTATCAGTTGTGACTATACAGTTGCTATTTGCAACACACAGATAGGTGGAGTAAGCCCATGAGGATTGCGCAGTACAAGCTAGGTGGTTTATCTATTTAATGAAGCCATCCCATAGCATTTATTACGCAATAGAGGCTGGCATCAAGTGGAAAAATATTGGAGCATGTGTTTTTATAGATCTAGCTTGATAGTGAGTAGCAATTGGAGGTGGTGCCGAGAGCTTTTGAGGAGCTTTGTACTATGATTGTTACATGATCTCCATGAAATATAATATACAGATAGTTGGGATTTTCAGCTTTAAGCTTTCCCATTAAATATTGTGTTCATATGTGTGATTGTTTATGGTTTTAATGTGTGCATGCAATTGATTTTATTTCCACAATTAATGATCAATGGTAGAAGAGATTATATATTGTGCATGAAGTTAAAATAGTGTGTGATCAGGAGAATATCAGTGAATAATATATCAGTTATTCAATTTCTACATAAAGGGTCTGCTATTCCAAATGCACCATGAATAAAAAATGATAAGACTATAGTCTGGGTAGGTAGTTGTTTGGGAAAACCTCTCTGCTGATATAATGTTTTCATGATTTGTGGCAGCTAGACTAAGAAAGAAAAGGGTCGTTCAAGCAATAGGCATCTAGCCTACACCAAAGATCATTCTCTGAATTCTTAACTCCTTCAAGAAGAAGCCATTCCCATGTGGAGCCACTGTTAGCCCCCTATGAATTTTTTGACAAGCAAACAATGGGCTAAATTGTTTGTTGAGCCTTCAAGGAATGCATCTCCCCTGAAAACACATCATCCTTGAAGCCTCCCTATGCCTTGGTCCTTTGAAAAATCCTCACTGTTGTTCCTAGTTTAAAAGCCTCTCTGTCATAAAGAAGAATGCCCAAAAGGTCCTTTTTTCCTCTTATCTCACCCCAATTAGACCTCTATTTTATTCCCCTTTTTACTCCTCTCTATTTTCCCCATTAATCCTCTAAATCATCCTTTTCCCCTTCTAAGCCTCACAAATACCCTTTGTTTGGCCACATAACCCCTTTTCCTCTCTATCGTTGCCTCTTTTTGGCCTTAAAATGCACTAAAAACAGGCCAAAAAACCCATACCCTTCATATATCAGGCTAGCCCCTTCGACCCAACCCCAAAACCATTTCCCCACATGACCTGGGCGCTAAAACCAAGCGATAGCCTGTAAAGCACTTATCCCAATCAGATAAATGGTTGGGAATGCTCTCCGTCGTCAATTTACTATTAATCAAATGATCGTCGCAAGCCCCATCGCGCCCACATTCCTCGTTCACCCCTCCGATCACATATCAATTGTCAATCTGATCTACAGATCGACGACCCACAGATCAGATGTCCCAGTGGTCCCCGCGGTCAAACACTGTGCAAAACCGACGAGTTTGATCACACCGCTTTTGGAAGGAAGGTTTTCTTTCCCATTTGTCACTGATCAACGCCACCGGCTGACACGTGGCCTCAAGTTGTTTTTAAAACCCACTCTCATCGCATGTTAAAGATCAACTGCGAGCCTAGCGCGATATTGACGTACACCGTCTGATCTGAGAATGGCTCATCGGATGGTAATCATGCCTGAAGAAGCTCGAGGGATAAACCAAGGTAAACAAGACCCATGGCCCATGATCAACCGCCCTCTGATGTGATCGTAGCCGTCAATATACTCCCGAGATCCGACGGTCCTGAATGATTCACCCTCTACCCATGACCAGGTTCCGCCATTCACGACCATTTCCATTTCACTCCATCGAAGGTTAAAAACTTATAATTTGTATTAAATAGTGTGTCTCCGCCTAACTGCATGTTACATCTCCGTCAGCCAATCTCCACCGTCGATCATCGCCCCATGCAATGATTGAATGGTCAACATGCTTTTCTCCACTAAACCTCCACCTGTCTAGTCTTCCACCATTTTTGCATTGTTTTCGCCTGTTTTCACCGTTCCACTGCATTTTTCGCCATTCCTCCGCAGTTCCACTACCATTCTCACAGCCTTCCACTACATCCATCCCCCTCCAGCATGGATTTATTAACAATTTTGTGTGTTTTGCAGGGAATACAGACGGTGAAAACTATTATGTTCCACACAGTCACTATTAGTGACACAACAATGCAGAAGAAAATTTATCAGAGCCAGTGATTGCAGGAAGACTCCTGAAGGTTTCTAAATGCATATTCCACCTAAATCAGGGGTATTAACTCTGCTTAAACCCCCAGCACCATAAGCCCTGCAAATTGGAAGTAAGAGACAGTAATGGAGCGGAAAAGAGTATCAGTGAAAGATTAGAGAGTCAAGGCATGTAATTGAGGACGTCTGAGTGTTAATTCAATGATTGAAAAGCAATGTACCATATTGAATACCCTGAGACTAACACAGAAGGCCCAATAAGGCCTAGGGCACACAAAATGATATATCAGTGTCACCATCAGCAAAACATTCTTTCCCATGAAAGGACGAGGTGTTCATACTGTTTTCATTCTATATCGTGTTCCAAAGAAGATCTCTGCCCTGACAACAGTCCTAGTGCTACCAAAAGCATTGGTTACACAGTATGGCAGACCCTAGAATCATTGATCTGCCTTTTTTTTAATTCACCAGAGTACCACAAGTATTGTAGCTGAGAATACATCAAAGACATACCTGGAGTAAATTGCAGCCTGTCGAAGACCACTCTTTCATCCAACGAGTACTGAAGTTTAATGCTCAGATATTAAAAAATGAATGGGCTTCGAACCACTGCTCCTACTCTGTTTAATATTTCATTTAGTGTTTCATCTACCCCCTCTGCCTCTTTTCTAGATATAAAAACTCATGTAAAAACATTGAAAAGGGTGGTTGATCGGATATCTGTGAACTATAAGTTGTTTCTCTTGACACATGTTCTCTGTGTAAAGTTGTAAGATAGGCTAAGGAAGATGTTTTCAGACTGAATATCAAGATGTTGGTAATGTTGTACATGACTGGTGTTGCTCTTTAATATGACAAGAACATTTCTTGGGATCCTGATTTAAAGCAGTGGTGATGTTTTTCTATCCTAGTCTTGGTTTTCCTTTGTAGTTCATTACATTTCATTTCTTCTGGCATGCATCAGAAATCTGGTTTAGGATATACCCTCGCATGGTACCCTAAGCTTCTACTCTCCCTGCCTTTAATGTTTTCTTCTATATGTGTTATTTGAGCACTAATTCAAGTTAATTTAACCAGTGTAGTGGGTAATATTTACTGCTAGCTGATGTATGAAATAACAAATCTGTTCTTAGTTGTCTTGTTAGGCTTGAATTGAATGAATTGGGATACTGGGAGTTTAGAACTCTATCTCTGTCTCACTAGGGTCCTTTTCAATTAATTGAACCTTTCTAAGTTCCCTTAAGCTGGAATGCCAAATAATTGAGAGTCCAAAGTCTCTCTTTGATCTCAGGTTTTCACCTTTGTGTTTAAACCTTTAATGTGTCCTTGTCTGAAGAGTTAACCTTTTAGGTTTTGGATCATAGGTTGTCCAATGGCATGTCCTGTCCCTAGATCTGATTCCTGAAGGGTCACCTTGCATGTTTCCTTGCTTTCACCTTCTCTCTTACCATTTCATGCCACACTATCATCTTTAAGATCCAATGCTTTAGATGACTAGCCCAACTGAAAGCTTGCATATTGAATAGCAAGTAAACCCTTTCCTGACTCCATTACCCAATGGTCTCGAGTGTTCTCTGAGTTATCTCTCCTTTTCCTAAAATCCTCTTTTCTCATCCTTGTCTTATTTTGAACCCTTCTTTCCTGATTCCCAACAACCCAAAAAAATCAAACAAACAAACCCCGCGCCTATAACTAGCCTAATATCTTGACTTCGAACTACAAAGACATAAAACCTTTGCCTACATAGAGAGATCCCTCTCTGGACCCAGGAGGGCTAGATCCTGAGGTCTGAAAGCGGTTTTGATGTTGTCTCATCTTTTGGTATTGCCAAACTTGCCAAAGCATGGGAACCCCAACAGGTGCTTCCTTTTCAGGTCTTAATTCAAGTTAAGAACTTCCTTCCATTTTTGACTCTCCCACTTTGATTTTTTACTCCGCAAGCCTTTGCATTCCTTCTCGACTCTTATTCACTATTGGTTCTACATGTCTCATTTTATCCTTGACAATGTCCCTTATTTTCCTCTCAAACCAATTAATTTCCCTCTTCCCTCTAGGACTTGCACAACAACCCATCCCCTAATAGCAAAACCCATGTTTCTATAAATTTATTTATCTTTTTCATTTCTTGAGGTTGGGATAGAAGACACTTATGAAAATCCTTCCATTTCAATTGGATTCAATGCACAGTCAACACCTAATTTTTTTCCACCAACCATATTTTTTATGGAGGAACAATTATTTCGTCAAGAAACGACCCCCCCCCCCCCCTCCCTCAAGCAATGGAATTTGTGTCCCTTTATCACCTATTTCAAATAATTACAATTATTTACAAGATGGAAAAATTGTTGACCAAGGGATATCATAGTTGCAATAGCTTATTGTGTTACTGAGTTATGCCTCTCAATTACGACTGGTTGTTGGATTCTTCATTTGTCTCTACTCGTCTAATTTACTTAGCACAAGTTGTGTCTCCCACTTGCACTATTACACAACATCAAAGATTAATCTAGTTTTACATTTATCCGTAAAATGTTGTGGATATTCCACTAGAAAATTAATCACAAAAAACATAATAATATTATATTTAAAATATGAAATTCTACGCCATTATACTTTTATTAGATTTCTAGATCTATATATTTACTATTAATAATGCATGAATGTTGTTGGAGAAAGGTCCCCTGACCGTATTTTTGGTCCATTTTTGTAATATTTTGTAATAATTGGTCTAGTGCAGGGGCTTTGGGGAGGGTCAAATCCCCCAATGAATTGTAAAGGGTCAAAGGGTAGACGAGGGGTCTGCAAACCATAGTTTTCAGACCATAGGATAGTGTAGGCTAATATGTTATAAATAGATAGATAAATCAAGTCTAGAGGAGGCGAAGATGGGTTATTAAGCTTGGATACAAACTTATGGATATTTTTTCGATTATGTAGGTGCTAGCTTTTTGCGCAGAGACCCTGAGTCCTGCTTTGTGCGGACCCCACCGACTATTTGTGTGAGTTTGTAAATAGAGCTTGTAAGTGGATCTAGATGTGAATTAATGAGAAGACTGTTGTGATATTTAAGTGTTCTATGTTATCATAATCAGCTACATTTTTGTTGATTCTGCTAATGTTTTACTGATGTGCACGTGGATGCGATGTTATGAATGCATAGATCTGGTTTAAAGTGCTTACTATAGTTATATGTTATCCATTGATTTATGACTTCCACTTAAGTTACTCTGCTGCTATACTGTTAAGGGTTTCTGGATTAGGACTTCTCCTACAAAAGTATGCAAATCTATAGGGACCCTCTTTAATTAACTTCCTCTCTCTTAGGGTGCGGAAACGTCGTTCCAACACCCTCCCATACTACTTCAGGTGAGACCTTGATGTGTGCAAGCAGACCATTGCCGAAAAGGCCAATAGTACATGGGTTTGTTGGAAAACCTTCAAACTGAACCTAGGCCAAGACCCCTGAATCCAAAAAATGGTTCCATTTCCAGCACCGGGAGAATTTTGAGAGAAAGATCAGGTAATGCCACGTGGTCATTGGCCGCCATTGAAGCCTGAACTTGAGGACTAGTTCGAAAAATAGATTTAGAAGTTTTCCCTAAAAGAATATATAAGTAAGAAGCTGTTTTCTAAAGAGTGGAAAAAAATATATTTTTACAGAAGTACACAAAAGGTTCTTCATATCCTTCGCACACGAATTACAAGAGTGGTTAGCATGGTTGGCAGAGTTCCAGATGTGCTGGAAAGATGATCAAGTCACCTAGTGGACCCTGAATTGATTCAAAAATTGTAAAAGAATGATAATAATATCACCAGGACTGTAGCTCATTGGGTCGATAGTATCTTGGGTTGATTCATGAAAGAATTTGCAGTTGATCAGTTTGTTTCCTATTCGGAAGCAGAGTGGAGGTTCTTTAGAGGTACGTTCCTACAAACTATGCCGCTGTTGATTAAGATGTTATTGACTGAAAAGGGTGTCCTGTGTGGCCACACCGAGTGAATGACCTCTGATCAGAGTGGAAGAGAAACATGAAGCGGTAATTACTATAAAGTTAAACAAGAAGGATATAGATCAGTATTCAGTCCATTAAGGGAATCACCTGATTTTAACCAGGGCATAGTTATGCAAGTTGGAACAAGTCCCTCGGCTACGCCAACATCAAACTCACGCAAGGGTAAGAATTCTCCTACCCCACTTCTGCACACACCTAACGACAAGATGGCTATGCATATGGAACTACCTACTTTTAAGGGTGTAGGAGATGAGGATATGGATCGATCCTAGTTTGTAGCAGAATCTATATGGATTGCATAGAAAATTAATAATGATCCTATCAAATAAGTGCAGTTATCCATAGCCTTTTAAGGAAGGGCCTTAGACTGGTTTATAGGATACACTAGTCAACACGCGAACACATCAATACAAGATATTAAGGACACCCTGAAGAAAATGTTTTGAAAGCCTAAATCATACTCTCAATGTGTAATCGATGTGAAGAAATTCAAACAGGGACCTACAGAGTCCATCTCAGAAGCTGGCCAACGATTGAAGAATGCCATCAGTGATGGGGGCTTTGTCTATGAGGACAAGCAACACAAGGAATTGTTTATCGCCATGCTATTGCCACATCTGCATGGACCTATGGGGCAGTAGAAGATCGAATCCCAAGAGGAAGCTCTGGATATTGCAATGAATTTAGAAGCTGCACCAAGAGATGATGCTCAGTTCGCGGAACTACAGATCTACAGCCAGCTAGAAGTCATTCACTTAGAAATTCAAAACTTATGGAAGGATTGAGGTAAGGAAGCTAGCTTAGATTTCTATTGCATACGTTGTAGGGTGTCTAGCCATACTGAGGATCAATGCCCTCTATTATCGGATAATATGCAGGCTGTGGGGCGAAACTCTGTATGACCTAGGGAAATGGCTAGACCGAGTAGTCTCATGCTATAGTGCCCTGATTTTTGGGTAGCAGGAAGACATGATATAGATCACTGCCCACGTTTAGGTGCCTATGTCCCAGAACTAAAACAATAGTGGTGCAGATTCTGCTCATCTTTGGTTCATGATGAAACAAACTACCGAACACTCGAACTCATGGTAGATAGGGGAAACTGATACAGGGTGCAGGCCGACCCCTCGTCAACATTATCTCCTTCTGGGTAGGGTGGATCCCTAATCATGGTTGAAGATCCATCTATGGAACAACTAAAAGCTTTTGGTCCTAAATCCCTCTAACATTTATCAATTCCCCAGTGATAATAATATATTGTTTCTCTTTTCTCATCTATTACATTCTTAAGCTTTATAAATTGTGAAATAGGTGGCCCAAGGCCCTTTGAATCTAAATAGGTCGCATACACAACAAGGTCTTGTTCTAAGCTTCGATCAATGCTTTCTTCAACCATTAATGAAAAAAAAATACTTTCCAACATATTTTTTATTTGAATCTTCTCAAGATACCTTGATATAAAATATATAAAATCATTTGTAGACTTATAGTTTTTGTATGAAGACTACTCTTGAGACTTTGGCATATATGTTGTTTTTTCTTTCATGAGGAATTTGAAAAAAAATTCATATTTTGATAAATATAAGTCTTCTTGGGAAACAAAATATGATATTTTCATTGTAGTGATAACTCTTTCCTTATTTTCATCTTCCATCTACCTAATGTGATTTGGAATTGGTTTCATCTTTCTGTCTAATGCATTAATCCATATTTCCTTAACATCTTTATGTACCAATTCTTTTTTAGGAGTGACAAGAGCATTATGTTGTAATGTGGTATGACCATTCCCTAAAGCTCATGGTCCATTCATCTTATAATTTTCATAAAGGTTACATTTCATAGTGATTGTATCATCATGTGTCACATAATTCACCCATTTAAACTTATCTAAACTTCCTTACAATTTTTTTATTTTTGTTTGCATTTCTAGTTTCTTTTGATTGTTAGCCTTTCTTCAACTTCGTTTTTTATTCATCTAGATCATCATGAGAAAAACTTCAAAAAAATCCATGCAATTGTTGTTCAAGTTGAGTATTATGGGTTTTTGTGCCTGGTTCTAGATCATTTCGAGACTTGGAAGTTTATGTTTATGTCCATCTATACATTTCTTCAATTGTAACTTGCATTTTTCTATTTTGAAACATTTGTGAGTTTATATCCACCTATATGATAAAAATGAGTGAAACCTAACAATAAACTCAAAAATGTCTCAAAAATACCATATATAAAACTAAAAATGAGTAAAATCTAAAAATTAACTCAAAAATGTCCCAAAAATACCATATATAAAACTAAATTTGTCCATAAAAAAGAAATAAAAAGAAAATACCCACGGCTTCTTTTATGTAACTATTTCCCATGACATTTTCCGTCTCCATGTGGGTTGATATATATGTAAGCAGTTTGCTATATATAATATAATATTGTTGGTTTTATCTTATGAAAAAAAATTCATGGACCCATTAAGCACGCTTTGTACTATGTATACGTGTCTAGGTAAAGTAAATTATTTACTTATACAAGGTCACTTACGGAAGAAATTTGCAATTGATTTCCTTAGGATATGTTATGGGCCATACTATATCAAAGTGGAGCATGCTTTGATCATTTTTGTAGATGGGAATCAAGTATATATTAGCCTCAATCATTTTTTTCACACAAGAATGTGACTTGTTAAAGATTTTTACTAAACTAGTTTTCTGGCCTTGGTTTGTTGTTTAGTTGTTTTTAAGTAGCACGAGATTTTCTATAATTAAATATCAAACTTACAATTATTTAGAAAGATTACAAAACAGAATAGTGGAACAACATACTTGAAGTTCAAAAATGTTATTGCTGAGAAATTTAAAATGGGTAATTAGCTTTCTTATAGGATGATGCACGACAATAGATCCCCTTATTAATATTCAACATCCACTAAGTCTAATAGTTTTAATAATAATTAATAGTCATAACAATAATTTAATTAAATTTGGGTATTTAAAGATATTAATTCACTTTGACATTAAACAATAATTTTATTAAATTAAAATTAATATATATATATATATATATATATAATTTAAAAAAACTATATATTTGTTATTTTGTTGAAATTAAAGTATACAAACATATTTTTCAATTACAATCTCTCGAATAAGTCTGTCGAGAGCTATGAAATTTCAGCAATCCAGAACCTAAAACAATCAGACATAAAAGCAAGTAAAGTCCCAACGATTTCAACATCTTTGGTTTCATAAAATGTTGTTAGCATTCACCTTAATGACATCAACGAAATTTTCTATAATTACTAAATGTCCTACAGGTTCTCAAGAATCAATCAATAACCACTCGAGAATCGTTAAAGATTTATAAGAACTTCTCTTGCCTATACATTTCAATGTTAAGGACGAGCCAAAGTCTGAATAATTATTCTTTATTGTTAGTTCCAGACCATATCTCCATGCAAATAAGTAATGTGTGATTGTTTTTCACGTGAAGTGAAGCTCCCGCTCCACATACAACCCTGATATGATTTTTGGCTCCACCAAAGTGTTGAAATTGGAAATAAAACACATTGCAATTGGCACCCAAAATGGCAACAAGGGGCATTCCAATTTAATTTCCCCTTAATTAAATTAGAAGTAAAATTATAATTCCATCACATGACATCTTGTAAGTGTTAACTGAGTCAGGAAGAATTAGTTAGCTCAGTTAATTCTATTTGAGGGTCAAATTGGAAGCATGTAGAGTCAACTCTAAGTTTTAGGGGGTCTAGTTACATTTATTTGTGAGTTCTAATTATTTAACTCAATTATTTGAGTTAAAATCGATTTAACAACTTCTAACTCATAGATGAGCTAGTGATAGGTCTAGTGAATTAAATCTGATTTAATTCACAAGTAGTGGTCAATCAGTTAACTAATAATTCTCTATAAATAGTTGTTGCATGTTAGTCCTCATGAAGGCCTAATTGAGATTGAGGTTAAAGGGAAGATAACTATTATATGTATAATTAGAAAATTGTACAGGTCATGCATAAGGTCATCGGGAAGCCTTGAAGGTACTGCGCAATCATTAATTTGAAATTTCTTAATTAATAGTAGCTCAAGTAGCCCAGGAATTCGTAAGAAAGGTTGGCTAGGGAGAGGCAAGCAAGAGGTTAAATATTGGACCAAACTTCCTTATATTGGTGTCAGATTCAAGCATGATCAGAGTGAGATAGTCAATGGAGTGCATAGTTTTCTCTATGAGGGAAATAACATTGTCTTGTTTCATGGTTTTAACTTTATGCAATATACAGATAGTGGGGTTTTAAGAAGTTTCTTTCCCTAGATATATCTTGTGTTGTGCGATTGATTATTTCTTTCTCTCACTTTTTATGTGATTGTGTGACCGTAATTGGTTTCCATAATTTGTAAAATTATTCAGTATTTTGTTTTAGTACCTTAAAATATCATATTGAATCCCCTTGGATAATTTCTACATGGTATCATATAAGGAATCACAATAGAAGAGAAGAACCCGAGGTTTTTTTGAACAAGTATATCGAATTTGTAGATTTATTCTTCAAGACCAGCAGCAGATCAAGATGTCGTTCAATGGTTTGAGACTCAAATATTACCTTGCAGGAAATTTTAATTGCATAGCATGGAAGGACATGATGGAGGTAGTGTTAGATGACAACGGACTGAAGGCATTCATTAGCAGTGATAATCTCCAGCCTGCAACATAATATGCTCAACTACTTGATGCATGGAAGAAGAACATAGCAAATCCTAGAAGGATCTTGTTAGAGGGAGTTCGATATCATACTGTCTCAAATATCCATGCAAAGGAAACTCCATTTACTATGTGGAAGGCCTTAACAGATCTGTTTTACAATAGCAGCGACCACAAGAAGTTGGCATTGAAGGATAAGCTTGGAAACATAAATATGGAGGACGGTGAAATGATACCAAAATACTTGACGAAGTTCAGTCAATGTCGATATGAGCTTGAAATTTTTGGTATGACAGTAGCCTAGGATGATTTGGTGATGCTAGAAATTCTAGGCCTTCCCAAGAGCTGGCATAACTTCCAGGACTCTGTGAATGGGAGGGAGAAGAAACCAAACTAGGAGTGATTGTGGTCTGACTTGGTACAAGAAGAGATAAGGCAGAGCACCAGAGATGGGACCTCTTCAAATGACAAAGAAAAAGATTTTGAATTATCCAAAAAAGGAAAAAAATCCAGGAGAAATAATTCCCAAGGTGAAGAGGGCAAGAGATACTTTCCCAAGATTAGTTGTTTAATATCAATGTTCTAGATCGAACTTTATCCGGATCTGCGCCAAGAGGGATCAAATATCTAGAGGTGCAAACCTCTTTTTGGAGTGCAAAACTTGAAGAAAGGTTTTCACCTCAAGAGATTTGATCCCTCTCAGCGCTTGATAGATTCGTAGTTAAGATGGATCTAAGTTGGTTTCAGTCGTGTGCAACCAAGGAAAAACTATCGATAATATGAGAAACATATGATTAATTTTATCAATAATATGTAAATACATCTAATATTAATATAACCATTTTAAATATGTTAAATATGTTTGAGATTTATCAAGTCATTTTAATTTTAAATTTTCTTAGTTACCTCAATTTGTGGAGATGATAAATATTAAAATAACTTAATGATGAAATAAAAATTTTGAATGCAAAGACAATGTAATAACATTGTAATATTAGAAACTGTGAATAACAAGAATGTAAGTCAATTACTAGATAGTATCCCAATCTGTGTTGATTTCAAACTATTTCCTTCTACGCTTCTATTGTTATTTTTCACCTTTGTTATTTTTATCATATTTTCATATCGATTATTTGAAAAGGACAATTGGAATCGTAAACCATTTAAACATTTAGCTGGAGCCGTTGTAGTAAACATCATACCTTGTCTCTCTTGCTCTCCAATATTAATAGGTTGAATTACTATAACACAAAAATCAATGTACATTATCAATAATTTTTTGTGCTTACACTGAAATCATTGCACACACACTATTAATCCAATGACATAAAATTAATGTATCATCATACATCCAATTACATCAAATTAGAAATCAACATATACACTGAAATCAATGCAACTAATGCAAGAAATCAAATAATAATATAAAACAACATCTGCAACTAAAATCAATGCATCTAATGCAAATAATGAAATATGATTAGAAATCAACATCTACACTCAAATAAATGAGTCTAGTGTAAGTAGGAAAATAGGATTTAAAGCCAACATTTCAATCTAGATTATTTTTAATCCTATTTGATTGCTTGCACTGAATGGATTGATTTCAATGTAGATGGTGATTTCTAATCCTCTTTGATTGCTTTCACTAAATTCCTTGATTTTGTGTGAGAAATGTTCTTCCCTCTCTCCACCCTCCATCCATATCTATATCCCCCTCCATCTCTTCTTTTCTATCTCTCTATCCCACCCCCCTAAACACACACACTCTCGCAATCCATATATATCAATCTCTTTGTCAATCCCCTCCTCTCCCCATATCTCTATTCTTCCCTCTCTTCACCTTCCATCTATATCTCTATCTTCCCCCTCTCTCCCTCTCTCTCTATCTTCCTTATCACTCACTCACTCTCTCTCTCTCCACCTTTCTCTCTCTATTTCTTTCTTCTTACCTCTCTCCTCCTCCCCCTCCAAGTCCATCTCTCTTTCCCTCCCTCTCTCCACTCTCTCACATCCTCTCTCTTCCTTCCTCTCTTTCCCTTTCTCTCCCATCTCTCTCTCCCTCTCTATCTCTCTCTTCACCCACCAACTATGTTACTATATCCCTCCCTCTCTCCCTATATCTCCTTCTCCCCCCTTATCTCCATCTCTCCTTATTTGTCTCTTTATCTCAGCCCCAAACATACATGCTCTCTCTCTGTCTCTCCCTTGTCACTCCTTCTCTCTCTCTCCACTTCTCACTCTCTATATTTCTTATTTCCTACATCTCTCCCCCTCCAACTCCATCTCTCTTATCGATCCCTCTCTCCTCCTCTCTCTCAAGTCCTCTCTCTCGTCCTTCCTCTCTCTCTCTCTCTCCAATACTCTCTCTTCCCCCATCACTATCCTCCTCTCTCTCATCCTTCCTCTCTCTCCCTTTCTCTCCCACCTCTCTCTCTCTCTTTTCCCTCCAATCCTCTCTCTTCCCCCATATCTCTCTCTCTCTCTCTCTATAATCCTCTCTCTTCCCCCATCCCTTTCTCTCTCTCTCTTTCCACCCCTCTCTCTCTCCAACTACATTACTATATCCCTCCCTCTCTCCTTCTCACTTCTTCTCTCCCCCCTTCTTTCTATACATCTTACTTTGTCTATTTATCTCACCCCTAAACATACACACTCTCTCTCCATCTCTCCCTTATCACTCTCTCTCTCTCTATTTCTTCTTAGTTATGTAAACTAATGAACATAAATATCCTTAAATATAAAGATGATTATGGAGTAAATATGAAAAGAGGTTTTATTTACTTACCATACCTCTAGTTTATTTATATTTCTATTTATTTATCATACCCATTTTCTTTACTATGGTATTTGGCCCATAGGCTTGTTATATAATTAGATTTTTCTTTATAATCCTATTTGATATATTGTTATTTATTTACCTTACCTCTTTATGCCTCTTTTATATTTATTTTTTTACCATACCTCTTAATATCTATTTTATATTTATTTATTTATTTATTTATCATACTTGTTTATACCTCTTTTATATTTATTTATTTACCCATGGTATTTGGCCCATGGTATCAATATTAATTTGTCCCATGGTATTTGTCCCATAGGCTTCATCTAAATAAAACCTCTTTTTAAAGTTTTTTTAAATATAAAAAGGTATATGGAATAAATATAAAAAGAATTTGTATTTATTTACCATACATCTAGTTTATATTTTATTTATTTATTTACCATAGCTCTAGAGTAAGTATAAATTCATTTTACAACATTCAATTAAAAAAAATATTAAAAGATTTTGGATTTTGATTGTTTGTGTTGAATTAACTTTTTTCCTTTGATTTAGGAAATGGTATTGACTTTAGTAAAGAGTAAATATGTTTAAAATTTTACTTAATTTGGAAATTCAATGTGGTAACTTTTTTTGTTAAAGGTAAATTTATGATCCATTCAAATTCACGTATATAATTTACTATCCATTCAAATTATATAAATAATACATAATTGTATTAGAAATTGATATATGTTCTAGCAAAATGCAATTTTTTTTATTTTTTATTTTTTTTTAATTTAAAACTTAAGCCGACATTTTGTATGAGGACGTGACCCACCTGACATCGGGGTCATACTGGGCTGTAGATGCGCCTCTCGGTGCAACGAGTATGGGCACTATGCCAAAAAATGTCCACAAAAGGCAAGAAATAAGGAACCTATAGTTGCAGTAGTAGGTGAAGATCTAGCTTCACAGTTCGAGCTTGATTTTACTCTCATTTCATGCATGGTCAACACTGTAATATGATGCATGTGGTATCTTGACGGTGGTGCCTTGTTCCATATGACGGGGAATAAAGATCTCTTCAGTGACTTGGAGGAGAAGGACCTCCAGCATAACATAGAGTTTGGAGATGACAGGAGGTATAAGGTGACCAACATAGGTACAGTTACCTTTCAGGTGGAGACTAGCTCCCCTCTTAGACTCAAAGAGGTTTTGTTTGTTCCAGGACTAAAGAAGAATCTTGTTTCCATAGACATATTGGAAGATTTTAGTTATGATTTGATATTTAGAAAAGGAAATGTTTTCCTTAGAAACGTCGACACGGGATAGGTGAAATGGATCGATGTGCAATTTAAGAACCTGTATGCTCTCGAGGTCGAATATGCATGCAAATATTCGAGGATAAAAGTGAACGTTAGAGACTTGGTGGTTGAGAGGGAGCATGGATTACCTCTCAACATGCAGCCTCATAAAGTTGTGGAGCATCCACAATTAGAGAAGCGAAGAGGAGATTGAGTGGAGGCATCCACTCAAGACGATATCTCTAGTAGGGGGGAATTTTGAGTGAGGTGGGCAAAGGGAGTACATGCATCAATACCTCCAGGTGAGAGGTGGGGTGATTTGAAGACATAATCCCAAGAGAAGAAATTTAGGCAGGGTCCATTGAGATGTTTTGTCTCATGTATCAGCACCTGGCTATGGGGGTCCAAAGTACATAGTAGTAGGATGCATGAGTAGTGTTAGGTCCCTATATTATTAGTATAGTGCCTTATTGTTATTAATGTAGCCCCCTTATTGTTATTATTGTACTCTTGTAACTCCCATTTTTTTATTATTGTGCCTAAATTATTATTATTGTTAGGTCGGCTAGGATTATATCAGGCCCACTAGGATTACATTATGGCCACATGGACTCCTATCTATAGAAAGGAGGTTTTGTAAATTGGATCATCCAAGAATTTTTCATTTATGTAATGTATTGGAGTGTGCGCCCTCGAAGTGGCTTATTTCTAAGGCGCTGATATCTCTTTTCTTCTATTTTTGGAGCTGGTTAAACAACATTTGGTATCAGAGCTTTGGATCCTAGGGTTTCACTGCTCCAAAAAGGTCATCGTGGAATTTTCGCTATAACGTTTTTTATATGAAGTTTTAGAAGCTGAAATTTTTAGGGTGAAAATCCAAAATCCTGAGGAAGATCATCTAAAAATTTCAGAGCTTGGTTCGTAATATTTCCAGAGATATGATCTGTGGATGTTAGGTATTTTTTCAGGCTCCTAAACATGTCATCATGGAATTTGCGCTATAACTTTTGTTCTACGAAGGTTTAGAATTTGAAATTTTTAGGGTACGAAGCTAAAATCCTGAGGAAACTCGTTGCAAAATTTTAGAGCTTGGTTTGCAATATTTTTGGAGATATGATCTATGGAATGTATTGCTTTTTCAGGCTCCCAAATTTCATCTCAAAGAGGTGATCGTGGGGAAATTTCAATAAATATCTCTCTGAACATTGGCTTGGAGTGCCGTAAAAATTTGTCGCAAGTAAATGGACTGAAGTTTCTTGGCTATCAATTTCAGAGGAAAAGGATGAAACAGTGAGACGTGGCAAGTCGTACAATTTTTCTCCACGGAACCAGTCCATAATTAGGTCATTGTGGGAGATTAGACATAACTTTGTCTTGGAGAATCCAATTTAGGTTAGACATTTGGCATTCAAAATGGAATTCAAAGGGCTAATTAAGTACTAAATTTTAGATATTGAAGAGCTGCAATCATAGAGATAATTCAATTTCAATATCTAGCTCCTCAAAAGCAATAAAAAGGTGTGTATTTTTTTTCCGAATTTCATAAGTATTGTTTGAAAAATCAATTTGAGTTGATTCCAAGGGCATATTGTAGAATAGATATCAGTATTTGGTTCTAAAAAATGCCCCATAAAAATAATTAAACACCCATTAAGCCTTTAGAAGGCTCTACTATGACTCATGAAGATGAAGAATTGCAACATGATCTATCAAAACTACAAGAGCAAGTGCACTAAATTTCGCTCTCGCAAAGAGCAACAAAAAATGAAATGGAAGTTTTGAAGAAAGGTGTGGAATCTTAAGATAGATGTAGATGGAAGCTTCCATGGAATCTAAGATGGATGACATGGAAGCTAAAATGGAAAACATGAAGAATGATCTGGAAGCATACATAGAAGGTTCGACAAAGTTGATACAAGAAATGTTTCCTAATGGTGAAAATATAGTAGAGGAAACTCATGATGAGAAAAAATAAATGTTAATAGTGATTTCATAAACTCCTGTTGGAGGGAAGAACCACCATATTCCAAAAATGGATATGAGGAATTTTGATGGAAAGGATCCTGTAACATGGATACTACAGATGGAGCAATATTTTGATCTCAATAATGTGAAAAACACACAAAAGGTACGCATCACAACTTTACATTTAGAACAAAATACATTTGTATGGTATCGATGGCTTTGCTCCCGTAAAAAAATTGTCACTTGGTCAATTTTTATGGAGGAAATGATAGCACATTATGAGGATACAAAGAGAAAGAAAAATTGGCAAGAAAAATTGAATGTAAAATTATGGCGACAAGGAAGCCTACCACTCACTTCTATAAAGAAGGAAGTGTTTCTACACCTAGATTTCCACAACCTACAAGGTTGACACCACAACAATTGGAAGAAAAAAGAGAAAAAGGGCTTTGCTACAGTTGTGATAGAAAATACACTAAAGGTCATAAGTGTGCTGAGAAGAAATTATTTTACATAGATTGTGAAGAGTAAGAAGAAAATGAACAAGAAGAGGATATACACCAGGAACCAGCCCTAGAAGAGGAAGAAATGAATCTGACCATATCGTGTAATGCACTGGCAGGAATTACCACTTCTCAAACTCTCAAGATAGAAGGACAAATCAAGAAGAAAAAGGTAATAGTGTTGATTGATTCAGGTAGCACCCATAATTTTATTCATTGTAAGGTAGCCAAGGAATTAAATTGTTTCCTATACCCAGCACCAGAATGTCAAGTGATGGTTGCAAATGGAGGAACTATAAACTGCTATGGAAAATGCCATAATATTAAGCTAACCATGGGGGAATGTGTATTGACTAGTCCAATTCTTTCCATTCCTATGGGAGGTGCTGATGTTGTACTAGGAGTACAATGGTTACAATCTTTGGGGACGGTAGCTTTTAATTTTCAAGAACTTTTCTTGAAAAAATTTTCAGAAGGAAAGGAAGTCGAATTACGGGGTATTGAAGGGAAGCCAGGAAGGATAATAAGCTCTAATGTCATGACAAAGCTTCTAAAGAAAGAACAACGAGGCGTAATTGCACAATTATGCTCACTAGAAGTTCCGACATCAAAATCATCTATTTCCGCAGATCTCCAACAAGTCTTGGACAATCATTCCAAGGTGTTTGAAACTCCCAAAGGACTCCCACCTATTCGTGATCATGATCATGCTATTCGTTTGATTCCAGGAAGTGTTCCTCCAAACATCAGGCCTTATAGATATCCTTACTTCCAAAAGAGCGAAATTGAACGTATGATTGCAGAAATGTTAGAGGCGGGTATAATTCAACCTAGTCAAAGTTCCTTCTCTACTCCTGTAGTATTGGTACACAAGAAGGATGGATCATGGCGAATGTGTCTGGATTATAGGGAGCTCAATAAGCTCACCATTAAAGATAAATTCCCCATTCCTGTGATTGATGAATTATTGGATGAATTACATGGAGCAATTTATTTTACCAAGTTGGATCTTCGTTCAGGATATCATCAAATTACAATGAAGACTGAAGATATTCCAAAAACAGCATTTCGAACTCATGAGGGTCATTATGAATTTTTGGTCATGCCTTTTGGCCTTACCAATGCACCTTCTACATTTCAAGGGTTGATGAATTCCATTTTCAATCCCTTCCTTAGAAAATTTGTGCTAGTATTTTTTGATGATATACTAATCTACAGTAGGTCTTGGAAGGATCATGTTCAACATGTTGACAGGGTGCTCAAACTATTGGAGGAGAAACAATTATATGAAAAAATATCCAAATGTTTCTTTGGAGTACAAGAGGTGGAATATCTGGGTCATATTGTATCTCACGAGGGTGTTAAGGTAGACCCTAACAAAATTAAAGCTATTAAGGAATGGAAAGTCCCCACAACCATAAAGTAGTTGCGAGGATTTCTCGGGTTAACAGGGTATTATCGCAAGTTTGTTAAGAATTATGGGAGAATAGCAGCACCTCTAACAACATTATTGAAGAAAGATGCATTTTCATGGACTCTTGAAGCAAATAAGGCCTTTGAACGTCTTAAAGAGGCAATGTGCCTAGCACCGGTCTTAGCTACACCAGACTTCACAAAAACCTTTATTGTGGAATGTGATGCCTCAGAAAATGGAATTGGTGCAGTTTTAATGCAGGAAGGAAGACCCATTGCTTTTGAAAGTCGTCCAATCAAAGGAAAGTATTTACAAAAACCTATTTATGAGAAGGAAATGTTAGCAATACCGCATGCACTAAAGAAATGGCGAACTTACCTAATGGGAAGACACTTCAAGGTAAAAACTGATCATGATAGTCTTAAACACTTTTTGGAACAACGACTATCTTCAAAAGAGCAGCAAAAATGGGTCACAAAGATGTTGGGTTATGACTTTGAAATAATCTACAAAAAAGGAAAGCTTAATGTTGTTGCAGATGCACTCTCAAGAAAGAATGAAGAGGTGGAAGCATTGCTTTGTGCCATTTGTATTATCCAACCAGATTGGATAACTGAAGCAAGATATGAATGGAAGAAGGACAAAGATGTATGGACACTCATTCAAAAGTTGCAGCAAGATCCTAGTACATCTGATACATTTAGTTGGAAAAATGATTCCTTATGGTACAAAGATCGCTTATATCTTTGTAAGAATTCCCAACTAAAACAAAAGATTCTTCCGGAATTGCACACTTCTCCTTTAAGAGGACACTCAGGATTTTTAAAAACTTACCACAGGGTGAAGAAAGAATTTTTTTGGGATGGCCTTAAATCTGATATTCAAAATTTTGTGGCGGAATGTTTGGTTCTCCAGCAGAATAAAGTTGAGACAATTAAGACCCCGGGACTTCTACAACCTTTATCCATTCTAAGTCAACGTTGGGAGGAGATTTCAATGGATTTTATCACAGGTTTACCTAAGTCCGAAGGAAAGAGTGTCATCATGGTGGTAGTTGATAGACTTACCAAGTGTGCACACTTTTGTGCATTATCTCATCCATTTAAAGCAAGTAGAGTTGCTACTACATTTATGGACACAATTCAAAAGCTACATGGAAACCCAAGGGTTATTGTGAGCGACAGAGATCCCATTTTTACTGGAAATTTTTGGACGGAGTTATTTTCTTGTTTGGGTACTCAATTAGCTCATAGCTCATCTTATCATCCTCAATCCGATGGTAAAATTGAGATAGTAAATAAATGTTTGGAAGGATATCTTCGTTGTTTTGTATCTGATAAAAAAACACAATGGGTCAAGTGGTTACCTCTCGCCGAATGGTGGTATAACACTTCCTTCCATACTGCAGCAAAAATGACCCCATTTATGGCACTTTATGGATATCATCCACCATCCATCACATCATCTTTAAGGGAAAATTCGAAGGTTCAAGCAGTGGAAGATCACATCGAGCATCAGCAAGAAGTTCTCCAACTCTTAAAGGATAACCCGAATTTGGCACAAAATCGAATGAAACAACAGGCAGATCAGCATCGTAGCGAGAGAAGTTTTGATGTAGGAGATTGGGTATTTTTACGGCTACAACCATACAAACAAATGTCCCTCAAGCAAGCAAAGAAGGATAATAAATTATCGCCAAAGTACTATGGTCATTACAAGGTGTTGCAAAAGATTGGTACTATGGCATACAAATTGGAGCTTCCTGCTTCTTCGCGAGTACATCCAGTTTTCCATGTTTCATGCTTAAAGAAGGTTATAGGTGAAAATCTTCCAGTTCAAACAATATTGCCAGAACTTGATGAGGAAGGAAAATCATATTGGAACCTGAAGCGGTCATGAAAACAAGAACTCGACAGCTACGGAATCGATCAATTTCAGAGTATCTCATCAAGTGGAAGAACTTACCCACTGAAGATTCTACATGGGAGGATGAGAAGTTTATATAGAAGCACCCAGAGCTACTCAAGCGTTGAGGACAAAACTTTTTTGAAGGAGAGGGGCATGTTAGGTCCCTATATTACTAGTATAGTCCCTTATTGTTATTAGTGTAACCCCCTTATTGTTATTATTGTACCCTTGTAACTCCCATTTTGTTATTATTGTGCCCTTAAATTATTATTGTTAGGTCGGCTAGGATTACATTGTGGCCCACTAGGATTACATTATGGCCCCATGGACTCCTATATATAGAAAGGAGGTTTTGTAAATTGGATCATCCAAGAATTTTTCATTTATGTAATGTATTGGAGGTTGCCCCCTCGAAGTGGCTTATTTCTAAGGCGTTGATATCTCTTTTCTTCTATTTTTGGAGCTGGTTACACAACAAGTAGCGATGGATACATTCATGTATTGGAGTGATAAATGTCAGCTACTGGAGTGCAAATCAGAGTTGGCAGCAGTGCAGATTTAATAGATGCAAAGTCAGGAGCAACGCAAAGTTTTCAATAGACAGTGCACTAAATAGTAGTAGTCAGACACTCGGATGACAGATGCATCATATTGATTCAGTTTGGAAGTTTTTTCAGTTTCATAAGTTGCAGTAGCAAACAATGCTAGAGACGTGTTGCATGTAGAACATTCCAACAGTAGAGGATCAGGATAGAGTGAATTCATTTCTTGTTGAGAGGGAGTGTTGAAATTGGCAATAGGAAATATTGAAAATGGCACCCAGGGGGCTTCTGATTTAATTCCCCTTAACTAAATTAGAATTAAAATTGTAATTCCATCACATGATGACTTGTCAATGTTAATTGAGTCAGGAAGACTTAGTCTACTGAGTTAATTCAATTTTAGGGTCAAATTGGAGGCATGTAGAGTCCACTCTAAGTTCTATGGGGTCAAGTTATAGTTATTTTTGAGTCATAATTAGTCAACTCAATTATTTGAGCAAAAATTAGTTTAACTAGTTCTAACTCAGAGATGAGCTAGTGATAGTTCTAGTGAATTAAATCTAATTTAATTCACAAGTAGAGGTAAATCATATTAGGGGAATTTTGAGGTCTAAAATGGGCCTCCCAAGAAAAATGTACAACCAAAATAAACTTTATAAGAACCAATAGGATTCAGGATGATGATGTCAACCATGGGGGATGATTCACCATTTTTTAAGTTTACTCAATCTCGAATGAGAGTACTTGTTGGATGAAAAATCTCAAACGAGAGTACCCGTTGGATGAAAAATTTAACTCCTCATCCAAGGAGTACCCATGTCTCATACTTTTGATGGGTTGTTCGACACGAAAAATGAGAAATACATGAAAAAGCATGATTGCAATCACGTTTTTCATGTATTTCTCATTTTTCGTGTAGTAGGATCCATCAAAAGTATGCAACATGGGTACTCCTTGGATGAGGAATTAATTTTTCATCCAATGACTACTCCCGCTCAAAACTTGAGTCAAACATTTGGGAGATAAGTTGAAAATACAAGTTGAAAAAATAGCTTTTTCTCTTTTCCCTCTAAAATTTGATGATGTAATCAAATCTTATTTTATTATTTCCACTATTATTTTATAATTTCCTTAGGAGGCCCATTTTAAACATCAAAATTCCCCTAATGGTTAACTGATTCACTACAAATAGTTGTTGCACATCAGTTCTAAGGAAGGCCATGTTGAGATTGAGGTTAAAGGGGAGATAATTATCAGTTGTATAATTAGAAAATTGTACAGGTCATGCATGAGGTCATCGGGAAGTCTTGAAGGTAATGTGAAATAATTAATTGGGAATTTCATAATTAATGTGGGCTCAATTATCTTAGGAATACGTAAGAAAGTTTGTATAGGAAGATGCAATCAAGAGGTTAAATATTCAACCAAACTTGCTTCGATCAATGTCAGATTCGAGTAGGATCAAGGTGAGACAGTCAGCAGAGTGCAAAGGTTTCTCATAGAGGGAAATATCATTGTATTGATTCATGGTATTGACTTATGCAATATAAAAACAGTGGGGCTTTGAGCAGTTTCTTTCCCTATATACATCTATTTCTTTCTCTTACTTGTTATGTGATTGTGCGATCGTAATTGGTTTCCACAATTTGTAGAATGATTCACTATTTTGTTTTAGTACGTTACAAGATCAAATTGAATCCCTTTGGATAATTTCTACACAAAGAAGGCCAAAGCCTTCAAAGTATCTATCCTGGGCCCAATTGGAATTATGTTCTTCTTCTTTATACCTTTTGTGCTAAGTTCCTTCATTTTTGTTTTTGTTTTGTGCACCATTTTTTCTATATTTGGGACCTTATTATCAAATATGGTTCTATTATGATGTAAAAAAAGATTCCAAAGAGCCAAACCTAGAAGGCTGGAAAGATGTTCGAAGGATACAATATTTTTCCAGTCAATGAGACATTCCCCTAAAGACCTACCAAACCAAATCCCCGTACAAGCCTCCCCAAACAATATCATTCTCCACACTGCCTGTGTTAAAACACAATCCACGAATTGGTATGTCACTAATATTGATAATCATATTAGAGTGGACATCTTGTAGGCCCTTCCCATTCTTTCCTTTGAATATTATCCTGCATGAGGATCCTGTTATTTAGTGCCATTGATATAAAGAGGTGTATATTTAAAGGACAATGCCACTTCCAAACAACTTTGCACCACTCAAAATGGTTTAAGTCTACTTCTTGATTCACCATCACTTAATAATCTAGTTTTACCATCACCATCCTACTTTATTTTTTCATTTTCCACATGATGTTTTCTTGGTATTTCCTTAGTATAATGCCATTATGTACAATTCATAAATAAAATTATGTCAATTCCTATGCAATATTCCTTGAGAGGAAAATAGCTCGATTCGATTTCCAGGGTCTTAGGGACATCTCATTAGCACCGGGATCAACAACTTCATAAAGTAAATAAATCCCATTATACTTTAATGTCACTTCCAGATTCAAGCATATGATTTTGAGGCAATCACCTCCTATCCATGAATCCTTCTTTAAGTATATTTTACTTCCATCTCATACCTTCTAAACAAGAAATTTTTTAATTATGTCAAACAATGAAACCAACAGCTTCCAAATATTTTACCCACCCTGTTGTTACATTTTAATTTTTCACCAAGTTCACTTCCCATCGTTGACCTTGAAGTTCCCTAAGATGAAAACTGTGCAATATATCCACCATGGATAATACGTCAAGATATCCCTTGAAGACCAACAGAAAGTTTCCTTGAAGGTTTTCTGAAGAAGAACATCTTAAAACCTAAATTTCTGGGTCATTGCTCTTTGTTATTTTTCTTCCCGTGTTGATGGAATGTTGCAACACTTTGAACTACCACTTCCAACACACTTTCTAATAGGAAAAAGTGCGTTGAACATCTTTTTACAGTGTTTCCTCAAATGGAGGAGAATCTTTGTGTACTAGAAGCTTCCAGAATGGCAAGTTGGATATGGTTTGATGTAGATATGCTCGAGCTATCTCATTTGGAGCTCTTGATATTATCATTAGGAGTTTTTCCCTTGAGAAGTGGGACTTCCTCCTTTTATAGATCCCTAACTCCCTCTCCCCGACTATAAATTGAATCCCATCCTTCCACTATTGGTTTTTATTGCATGATCATTGATCCTTTTCATCCATGTACTTTGATTATGCTTGAATTTCCACTTGGGAGAAGGATTGCTTGAAGAGACTCAGTCTAGAATTGGACATCACCAAAGGGAGGTCTCCAACATTGAGGCCACGGTTGCATGCTTCCTGTTTTATATAGTTAATAATACATTTGATGTTTCGATTTCCATATTTGTCTAGATATCTATGCAAGTAGCCTAATACTCCTTGATCTATTAGGTAGTTTGTATTTGATGTATGTTATGTATATTTTCACATTTCTTGTTATTGTCTCTTGATTTCCTACAAGTATTCGAACACCACAAGCAGCAAGGAATGAGCCTGAAGGATCATAGAATCAAGCTCTTCACCAAAGGAGTGGAGGATAGCATCAGGAAGAGGTAGGTTCTTCTTCTTCTTATTTCATTTTGAATAAAAACTAGGAAAGGGTTCATTAGTTGGTATTGTGCATTGCAAGACCCACTCTAGGGCTAGATAGATCGACTCTTTCTGCACAGGGGATTGTCTTCACAACAACATTGGCGACTCTGATCCAGAGCTATATCCTCTTTATCTCTCCTTTTTCGATTTGGTTTTTTGATCAGTTTGATTGATCATCATGATCTAATTCTAATTGGGTCTCCATAGGTCGGCATAATGCTTGATTTTTTATTTAGGGTGTCAATTCTGTTCTAATTTTTGAAAAAAAAATCCTTTTATTTCTCTCCCAATGCATTTTTGTCCTAATGAAAGCTCTAGCTGTGATGTTTTATATAAAACAATCGTGTTTATCTACCTTTCAACATGATTTTTCATTTCACAGACACGTTGATCCAAAACATTAGAAAAAAATTGTGTTCCCCTTCAGTTTCCAGTGTGTCTTGGCCTCTCAGGTGTCTTTCTGGTCTGATATAATTTGGTACCACTGTGTTTAGATTGATTTTATTTCTTGAGTGATGAATTTTTCTCTTTGACCATCTTTGTGATTGAGTGAAGATGTATCACCCTCTAGGGTTTCTATGTCATTTTTCCTTCACTTTTCACTTGTGTGTATCATCAAGAGATTAGTTGGCTTTGTCTGAGAGCTCTGCTGCAACCATTCGAAACACTATTTCATATTAATTTTGGATTGTATTTTCAAAGTTTATTTCATTTTCATTGAATCATTATTGCACTTCCAAATCACCTTTGATTGACTATCGAACATAGATCTCAGATTGTTTGATTTGTGAGCTTGAGAATGTATGTTTATTTTGATTTCCCATTTGGAAAGAGAAAATGTGAAAGCCATTTTAATTTATAACTTTTGAATTGGTTTTATCCTCCTTAGTTTTGAAAAGAAAAATTTAAAGTCATTTTCATTCAAGTAATTTTGGAATGATTTATTTTCCATTCGAACAAGAGAAAGTGCAAAGAATTTTCATTTCAATTCTTTTTTCGTTCGGTTATTTTTTCTTTGATTACTTCATTAATTGCATTAGTTTTCATTTGAGCATCCAATGTGAAAGAAAAAAATAAAATATGTTTAGTGCATCTTAGTGAAGAAAGAATTAATTTCGTTTTTAGTAAGATTGCATTTGGAATAGTGAAATTGAATTTGTTTTAGAGTTTCATTACAGTAATTTTGAGCTAGCTAGGGGGAATCATTTCTTGTTGCATTGCTTGTTTATTGCATTCTTTTTTTCACTTTCGCCCTCATTAGTTTAGAGTTTATCGAAATAAAATGAATTATTTTTTGCATTTAGCTGCATCATAGGGATTCATGTGACATCGTTATTGAGCCAAAAATTGAAACATAATCAAAGGTCAACTTTAAAATTTACTCAATTAACCTTAAGTAGAATTTCTAATTAACGCAAACATCTAGAGGTCTAGGCTAGATACATTTTCCGACATCGTTAAGCATAGCATTCATTGCTAACATGTTGTGTTGCATCCCGAGGGTGATATCCTGACCCACGTACGGAAGTATATAGTACCATGCTCCACATATGGTAATTATATGGGGACACTCTCATTGAACGGTTACACATTAGACAACAAAACTACAAACTGAGTTCCCACCTACAATCGAGTATCTTTTGGGAGACCCCACTAGGTTTCAAACCTACCATAGGTAACCAAGTTGGCCACCTTGTAGACATGATACACTTAACATAGCATTTATGGAAATTGGATGTATTACATTAAGTCCTTGCACTAGAAGGAAAAGACCCACTAGCAGATGTTTTTGAAGAACCCCTTATAAAAATACCTCAGACATCCATTTCTAGCAGAGTTACTAGAGGAGGTTGGCAAGCAGAGGTTTTTGTGAATGTTTTTCATCCGGTGTGCTTATCATCATAAACCGCGCCGGTGTGTTCAATAAGAGAAAGCACCAGTGTGCACAAAAAATTGGCACACCAGATACCATGCACTCCATACACACCTACCTCGTGCCTCTTATTACTATAGCACACCGGTGCTTTACAACTCTTCCACACTGGTGTGGTGTTAATCAACCACACTGATGCACCTATAAAACCCCATGCACCATAACAAGGTTAAATAAAAAATAATTACGGCCAAAAAACTACATTTTTCACTTTTCTCAGTGCTCCAGAGCTCTCAAGCATCGGTGCAAATTTTCCTTGTCTGAGCTGCCCTGACATCATTTCTCCCATTGCACCCATTACATGCACTGTTGTTGTGCATTTCCCACCAATCTCCATCTTGAATTTTGCAAAACAGTGGGAAATTTTTATTTTGCAAATTATACAGCCAAATGTATAGTTATTTCTCTTATTTTTCCATAATTAATCCTTTTAGTTAATTATAATTTCAAATAACCTTAAAATTAACCATTTAAAAGAAGAAAAAAAAATTTGTCGCACGGTGTGCTTGAGCTGTTTGGCTCGCACTGGTTCACGATGCTACCTGTAAATTTACAGGTCGTACTGCAACCGATACTAATGGTATCCACACTGGTTCTGGTGCGGTACCGAAAGGGGAACCGTGTTATTTTAAAATTTAAAAAAAAGTGCAGTGCAGTCGGTTACCCGGCTGCACCGTTGACCATGTGGAATAGCGTCAATGTGGTGCATTGACTTAAATATCTACCCTGGGGCATGTATTTTTGTCAGCGCACCACATTTCACATTTTGACAAGGTCAATGGTGTGGCATGGTAAAAGACCGCACCGTTGGCTATGTAATGATGTCAGGAGGTCGGTGCACTGACCTAACTATACGCCCTGGGGCATATAGTTTAGTTAGCGCACCGTACTCCTGACACCATACATAGTCAACAATGCGCTGAAAATTTTGAGGTGACTCGTTGTCAGTGCATGACAAAAAAAAGACGCAACGAAACAAGTGCATGCCTCTTTTTTGTGGCGCACCGACTGTTTTGTTTTTGTTTTTTCCAAAAAAAAATTATATATGTATATTCCTAAATACATGTCTCATTTAATAAAAAAATGTATCTAATATGTCAATCATTTAGAGACGTGAAAGGAGAGAAGAGGGGGAGCAACAACAACAACAACAAGTGGACAAATATAACATGGTTTGCCTATGGGAGGCATGAGAGAGGGAGAGACATGCATACCCTCACCCTATTATAGCGTTCACCCAGGGGATCCTAAGGTAGGTAGGTCTCCTCATGTTCTATGAGGAGGCTACTTCCCTAAACGACCATGGTCTATTTTTTAGGCATCTTATATGTAGGTGGAATGCCCACCTGCAGGATTTCTGAGTTGGTCCTAACCAGTGGTACACGCCCACTGAGGAGGACATATATTTCATTACAGGGATATCAAGGAGAGGGGTGGATTTTCCCTCATTCCCAAAGGTTCCAGTTGGCTATGCAGCAGGGATTCAGTTGGTCTACTCCCAGAGATACATTAACGCAAATATACTATCTCCTTCAGATTTTCAGGTCTCCAAAGGTCAGTTACGTATTGGTGCATTTGGTATCCAGGAGGAGAGGTGCCTCTCACTTGTGATTTCGACCATTTCACATGACACTAGTGACGGACAACGCGTTAGTTGCTCGCTTCTATATTATGTTGATTCTTTTGTACATGAGCCATGACTTGCCATGTGGTCTGCCATTTTTTGCGGCAGTTATGTACATCCTTAGATAGATGTTGTGCTCATGCACAAGGGAGGGTCAACTTCCCTTTATCTTCAGATATTTTTTGTTTATTTTTTTAGAGGTTTCCAAAGACAGGCCTACTTTTTCTCGGTAGCCTCGTAGGCTGATGTTCGAGGCACCGATGCACATGTGGGGGAAGATGATGCCCAATAGGGGAGAGACTGTGTTTCCAACGAGGATTTTGCATGATGCACTGGAGTTGCTAGCCAGTGTTGACGAGCATCCCTTAATTATGGTCCCATGTCCTTATGTTGGTTTGGATTGCCGAGGGTGTGCCAAAATCCTCTTCACAGATGATGAGTCACCAGATGATAGAGGTAATATTACTGTTTTATTTAAATTTATTCTCACATGTTCTTTAACTTGTTTTTATTAAATTGTGTAATGAAATTTTCTAATTATTGTTGTGTACTTGTATATATTTTGTAGACATTGAGTCTTTTGATGGCGAGGACATGCCAACACCACCACATGATCCAGGTGTGGATCCTGATGACGATCAGGGTATGCCATATGCCAAGGATCATCAGGAGGTCGGTGCAGAGAGACCTAATCTTGATAGTGCACCAGTACCGCCTTTTTCTAGGTGTGGTCAACTTGATAGCAGATACAAGATGGAGTTGGGAAAGCAACTCTATGCATTGATTGTTGAGGCGGGCATCAGGTCTGCTAATATGAGAGACATATAGGCCAATTGTAGGTTGTTACATATGTGGAGAGGCATGTCGCGTGACATGTACAACCTAATGCAGCATTTCATAGGAGCTATGATGATAGTTACATGACTGAGGAGTGCTCAAGACGTAGCACGTGATAGCCATTTCGTGAGCAGTGACTCATCATCTGATGATCGTTCACCTCGCGCCATGCTAGATGAGAAACCTGCACTTGCATCTAGCAGCAGTCATCATGGAGAGTAGGTTGGACCATCGACCACATCCAGTCAGCAGCCTGCAGCATCCAACAGTACTCATGATCATGAGAAGGTTGTACCATCGACCGTCAAGGCTGCACCATTGATTGAGCAAGCCTCAACTAGTATTGCTATTGATGTTGTACCACTAGCTAATCCATGACATTTATATTACAGTTGTATATTTTTTACATTATTGAGTTATATATATATATATATATATATATATATATATATATATATATATATATATATATATATATATATATATATATATATATATATATATATATATATATATATAAAGTCCATGTATTTTATGCTCATGTTGCAGTTGTACTTAATTTACATGTTGGTGATCATCATGATGTGTATATTGTTAGTTCATGTTAGATATGTTCATTTAATGTGCAGCTTGCAGATAGATGTGTATGTGATAATAGTTATTTCACATGTAGGGATGTATATTTGATGTTTGTGTTGTGATGTATAATAGTTATAATGTTAATTGTGTTTTGTTATATGATCATGATCATGATGATGTTAGCGAATTTGAATGTGTTTTTTAGTCAAATATGATGTTTATATGATGGTTATCATGAACAAGATGTTTATTAATTAATTTAATATTAAATTATCATGATATTGTAAAATTGTAATATTTTTAATTCTAATTGTATGTAAAATTCTAAAATTCTATTTGTATTTGTATTAATTGTAATTTTAATTGTAATTATATGTAAAATATTTGTAAAATTTTAATTGTAATTGTAATATTTAATTTATTGTGAAATGATTTTATTAAAATTTTAAATAATTGTAAAATAATGCAAATAAATTCATGTCCTTTACAAAGTTTACAAAATAATGCAAATAAATTCATGTCCTTTACAATTATCATTATTTTATTATGATCTTACATACAAAAAAATAGAACTTTATACAATATGCCATTGTTTTTGAGATCAACATAATTGCAAATTATCAAGTGAAATATTGATTTTAACATTAACACAATGCAAATTACCAATTAATTTAAAATACATATTATAATCTTTCGAAAAACCCATATTAAAAAGTATAAATATTTCTGAAATAACACATGTACCATATCACTCTCGGTTCTCAAGATCACCCTCATTATCTTCCAGCTCGCATGGCATGATAACACTATTGTTCTGAAAAATATGTTTTGATCTAGGGTCATGTCTCAATACGAACCACCAATCTTTATCCAACACATCTGGGTAAAAAAACACCTAGTTGTAGTGTTTGGGGAAAACATAGGGCTCCTTAGGTTCATCCCACATATTTCTAGAGTTGATAGATATTAGATTACTATTGTGATCTTCCTTTACGCTATTCCAATCAAATATTTCCCACCACTTGCACCTAAAAATAACACATTGGAAAGAAAAGAAACCCACTTCAATGATCTCTTGTACCTTTCTGACGTAACCTAGCATCCCTCGTATTAGGTTTGATCATGGTGGCTAGATAGACTAGACTGATCGAACTCAACTTCCACTCCACAATCTTTTGTGATGTTTCCAGCATCACACTTTCTGTGCGAAAATGGTGTCCGTATGCCCACACAAATGGGAACAAATGCACCTATTATAAAAAAGTTTAAAAAATCATAGTGTCATGTGTATTATAATAACCCAACAGTTAAAATATGAAATCTAGATGTCTTATAAGTTTCAAATTTACATACAAATTAAATAGATTATTACCGAGTTGCTGCACCCAATCCAAATGTTCAGCACATCCTCTTCAGCACGTGGGTAACGACTAGTTGCACTATATTTCTCTCTGACTTGGTCAGCAACCCAACTGTTGGGGCATATTTTTGGCATATTTTCTTTTAAATGATCAGCATAAGGCACACTTCTACCATTCAACCATCTGAATTATTTCTTGTCGCTATCCCATTTCATCCTCTTTTGTTCGTACAATGCGACCCATGGTTGTGTCACTTCAGAATTGTAAAGAACAAATTTAATGATTGCTTAAATTTATGCATTTGCTGATGCAATAAAACTGACATTATATAGTACTTAGAAATCAAAATATACATTATATCGAAGTTCAACATGAATATTTAATTTGTTTAAATTTGAAAAATTATAAGTTGCTTACTCTTTATCAAGTGCTTTTTCCTACTCGTTTGGAGCAACTCTCCTTATCTTTTGTCTTCGTCCCTTTCATCGTCCCAAATCACCACAGCTAGTCTATTTTTGATATGCTTGATGTACTCACTGACATAATAGAAAGACTCATACGATATGTACCCCTCTTCCATAGACCCCTTGAATTTTTCCCTTTGTCGAACAAAACCTTTCAATTTCTTCATGTACCTCTCTAAGAAGAACATCCAATGACAAGAAACCACCCCACATAATTCAACCTCATCTACTAGGTGGATTAGAAGATGAACCTATAATTCCATGAAACTCATTGACAGTTCCTTCTCAAACATACAAACAGTCTCAACTATCTCTTAACACCACCGTGGAATGCTAGCCACATGAATATCCTTTGATATGATCCAATGTACAAATGCAAATAATTTAGATATGGCACATCCTAGGTCTTGAGGGAATTCATGTTTCACACACCCATGCATGAATAAAGGATAATGACACTGCAAAGTTATAAACATGTGCAATAATATAAAAATTAGTTATGTTTTATGATCCTTGCATGGGATAAAATTTATTAATATAACAAATAATAAAATCATGATTTTGAAATTATAAGTACTCTTATAAGATTCAAATGGTCATGTGATTTAAACCCCAAAAAATGGTCATCCATGGTGAACCAGCATCGTAGTGAAGACCCGTATGAAGTTGGCACCCTCACACCCATTATAACTTCCTTTGCCAAAGAAATATCACGTTTTTTAAAATCCATGGGACATCACCTTCTTTCAAAAAACATGAATTAGAGGGACTAGAGCCTTCCTATAAAACCATGTAGCTTTTAGAGAAGGTCCATAACATTTACATCCAAAATACCCTTTTGTTACAAGACTTGAGAGATTATTATATACAATTAATATGCATGGCACATTAAATAATATTATGAATATTAGAACAATTACAATGAATTAAATAACTAATATGTGAAATAATATTGTTACATATATAAACAAATCAATAAATTAAACATGTAATTTACCAAAGCAAACTCCTAAGGCTGGATAATCATGTGTCGTGTAAGCACATATGCCATACAACGTAAAACTCCTCTATGCTGCGATGGGCCTTGATACATCATATACATTTATCCCATCCCATAATTCCTTCAATTCATCTACCAGTGATTGTATGTAGAAATCCATAATCTTCACTTGTCTTCTACCAGGGACTATGAGAGCCAACTAAGATTCTCATTCTTCACAGAAAACTATGGGGGGATATTGTTATTGATCACTACTACAGGCCAAATAGAATAGTTGGTGTTCTAGAGGGAATATGGGTTGACGCCATCTATGGCTATGTTGAGTCGTAGACTTCGTACTTCATCCTTGAATTTTTTGGGCCATGTATCCTCTATATGCTTCATGGCTATTGAATCAGTTGGGATTCACATAACTCCAAACTAACTTCTGTGTGAGGCATACCATCCCTTCAACATAGTCAATTCTTTGCAATGAAATAGCCTTTGAATCCTTGGGATTATAGGCATGTTCCTCAATATCTTAAAAGGAGTACCAGTACATGATTTACCCTTCTTCTTTTATTTATCATACCTCTCATGCCCACATTTATGACATATCTCTTTGTCTGCATATTCTCCTCTATATAGAATACAATCATTTGGAATTGCATGATATGATATGTATTCAACACCCAACATTTTCAACAATTTCTTTGGCTCTTCGTAGCTACCAGGCAAGACATTATCACTAGGAAGAACCTTATCTTTGAATAACCTGTAGTTGGTGATCATGGAAAAATATATTAATAAATGTACATTAATGCAGCCAATATAATTATTAATGTTCATAAAATTTACCATTTGTAATGTTCATTGTACTGTATGGATTATATTTATCAAATTTATATAAGGGAGGACTTTATGGTAACTTACCTCAAAATTTATGAGAAATGTGCATTCGACAAGCCAAAATTTTATTTCAAGTTCTACAGTAACATCGTTGTCCCCAACTGCGTAGACTTTGACTGACCACCAGGTCCAAAGAGAGGGGTGGTGGAAGAAAATTTAAGGATTTCGAAAAAGGTGTCAGCGATATGAGCATCATCCCCTAGCTGATCATCGTTTTGAAATGCCTCTAACAAAATTATCTCCATGGAAGTCATATCCCTTAAGTGATCATCCATACAAACCTCTATTTGATTGCCTCCATTGCTAGCTTGTGAAGAACTACTATTGTTGTAGTCATTCCTAATTGGTGAATCTTGACGTAGATGGAATTGAATCGGTGGTTGATTCAACCATTCTTGGTATCGGTCCTCTCCGATTGTCTCTCTTAATTCAGTCTTCTCTCGATTTTAAATTTTCATGGGGTGAAACGAAATATGGTAGGTAGGTCACTCACCATCACTAGAATCCTAGTAATTAAAAAAAATATTTGAACATGATTAGTACAAAATATATGATATCAATTAATAACCACATTGAAAATATTGCATGATTAATTGGTTTGATGTTGAAATAATTACATTAATCAATATACCAAACAGTTATAATTATTACCATCATTAATGTCCCAAGATTGTGGATAGAAAATGCAATATTGTTACAATTGGCACGGTGAAGCGATAGTCCGTTTTCATCTAACAAATGCGCCTTACGGTATGCTACTCCTGATAAGAGCTTCCGATGTTTTGGAGCTGACGTTTGAATATTTTTTGCATCTAAACTCGATTTTGAATCTCTGTGAACCTAAAAATTTGTATACATTATAAATTTAATAAATTTGTGGATGATTGACATGGATAAAAAACATAAATTCAATTAGATAATGAAAATATAAATAAAATTTGAAGTAAATATTATGTCTCCAGATGGATAGAGAGAAAACCGCGATGGACTTTGAGAAATATTATGGAACGAGCTGGATTTTGAATAATTCTCCATTCGATATAATTATGATATTTTATCCCTGCATTTGAGAAAAATCAACAATAAATATTGGTGCAGGCACCTAAAAGTAATTTTGGTGAATTGAAAATGGACTTCTTGTTATCGGTGCTAATATATAGATCACTGCACCAATGCGTTTTTGTTAATGCGCACTGGTGCCATGATATAAATTGACACACTGATGTGGTGATATTAAGTGATGCACCGACGACGAATAACCGCAAATAAAAAAAGCGCAACTCTATTTTCTTTAAGTGAAAAAAAAACGATAAATTGAAAAATGGGCAGCAAAATATTTTCGAAAATCTAATTTCATAAAAAAATTCTTTAAATACTAAACACTTTCCATTATTTTACTATTTCTGCAAAATATTTCAGCCAGAGATTTGCAGGAGACATACCAGGAGCAACAGAGCACGAGAGCACTGTGGAGCAACGAAATACGTTCGACCAGAAGTATTCAGAAAATCAGAATTCCAAACCTTTTGTGATTCAAACCCTGTAGCATAGAATTTCAAACGATATCGTGATTAAATTTTATTGTTTTTTTTACTTTTTCTGCAGTTTTTTTTTCGCAGTAACAAAAAAATTTCAATTTCTTTTCATTTTCAGAAACAAAATAAACTTTAAAAAGTCCATTTTTACCCTATACCCTACATTTTTTTTTTCTGCCCTTTCTTCTCTCTGTTTCTATGATTTCAAAATTAAGGCTTTTCATTTTATTTTTATAGGGTTTTTGTATTGCTATATATAGGCCTAAGACATCCAACCCATGGGACGACTTGCATAGTCAAATCCCAATCCATGTCGGCCCTTGCATGAATTTTTGAGAAATTTTTTTTTTTTTTAATCGGTGCACCTTGCGTAACCTAGCACAACATGAAATTACTGTGATAAAAAATTAATTTCTTTTTAAATCAGTGTGCAATATGTAAAATATGGCATCAGTGCGATATTTTATTATGGTGCACCAAGAACGTGTTGTTTCGCAAAAAAATGTTTTATTGCATTAATCGGTGCACCATGTAACATATAACACACCATACTGAGTCTCCTAGTTGACAGACATCACCGTACGGTCTATTATAATATTTTTGTGGTGCATTTATAAGACACCCACACATTGACGTCAATGCGTACACCATGAATGGCGCATCGACGGTTTCTTGAGATTTTTTTTTTTACTGGAAAAGTTGACAATTTATTTAGAAAATATATTAATGAATGATATGGTATAGGTTTCATATTGATAAATAAATGGCTGACAAGAGATCAAGTAACAAAAATACTAATAACACATCAAGAACACAAAAAAAAGGCAAGTTCTTTGTAAATTATTTACAAAAAAATTATTTTGAACTATATGTAATTTTAACTAATATGTATTGTTTACTGTGTATCATGCAGAGCCACAAAATGACGAAGCTTGATAAGGTTATTTCTAGTCTAGGACCAGAAGAGCGTAAAAGCTTGATGGAAAAATTGCAAAAGGATGAATCAAGTGAACGAAAATATACTATCAATCCAATATTAGTTTCTTTTTTTCATTTTCAATAATAATATACTTAAAATTATTAGATAACATGTATCAAACAATATATTAATTCACATCTGTTTAATGTTCTATAGGGACCAACAACTCAGAAAATGAATGTTGTTCTAAGAAAAGAAAAAAATAGAACATGCAAATGGAAATGAATTGCTCCTTAGCTCATCTGGAGTGGTGCTAGAGGTTAACAAAAGGGGGAAAAACTTTTACAAAAGTTTGAGGGACCTAGTGGAATGAATGTATAGACGTTCTTTCCACTTAATACAAAAATCAATCCAATGATTCCAAGAACCAAATTTTATCTGAACTACAGGAAGAGTTTCCAAAGAATTGGTCAATGAGACATGTCAGACTTTTAATAGAAAAAACGCACAAAAAAAAAAGAAGGAATGAAAAAGTAATATTCTTGTAAATGTTTGTCTAGAATTATTTATAAATATCATTTATAAATATCACTTTTTTTATATTTACTTTTCATATATCAATATAAAAGATAAATTGTTTATTGGCATGTTACATTTTTAGGAATATTATAAAAATTTCAAAAGATGAACGAGCTAATATCATAAATATGTCAATAGGAATGTCCAAAAAGGTGTACAAGGAGATGGTCAAAGAAATGGACAAAATTGCATCGTAGGAGGAGCCATCTAAACAACGACGTGCTTCAAATTTATTATGTAATCATTGAATTTTTCGATCATTAGGTAGAATAAATAAACAATTTAACATTAAATATTAATTTTCAAGTATTTTCTTGCAGAAAAGAAAATAAAATGGAACGCATTCAGTGCATAAATCAGGACGACAAGGAAGAAAAGGGTTGATATCTATGTTTGTGAGTAATTGTCACTTCCTTATAACAACTTAACTAGATTCCATTTTTGTATTTTTTAAGTTGTTTTACAAAAATCATCATTGAATGCCTTCAAATAGGTGCTAACATACAAATAAGAACCATTAGACAAATTGATTGACATTGGGTTAAATATGGGTTGTGAGTATATGTTGGCATATCATAAATTAATTGTGGAATTTGTAAGCATCTATCGATCTTGTTTTAATTAGCTTTGTTTATAATTAATAGAACAAAAAAACTTTTATATTAAATCTATGATTTGTTATCGGGTATAAAACTTGCAGGAAACAAAGTATGGAACTATTCCAACAAATGAAGTCTTGGAAGATGGCATACTACATGGTTTCGAAAGAATATGTATAGTTCATGAGTCAATTATTGCTATGGTACGTCATTTCATTTCGATTTACATTGATGTATATTATTTAATATTGCAATTTTCATTATTCTCACTAATGTATATACACTCATTACAATTTATTTTTATGTTTTTGAAGGTGAAGAAGATCAAGAAAACAATCAACACCATGAAATTTTTTTTTCTGAAAATAACCCAAGTCATGGAAGTAGCTCTAGCAGTGACAACAGTTCAAGCGAAGAATGATGATCACTATGTTTAGATATCAAAGTAAGGCATTGTATTTTATGAAATATTTGTCTGTGAATTAGACATTTTGTTTAATGTAATGGACATAGTGTCCCAATTGAAAGACAAAGGGATACCAATAACTGTCCCATTTTGTATGAAAAATATTGTTATATATATATATATATATATATATATATATATATATAATATGTTTTAATTTATTCTATTGCGTTCTCCATTGTCGCTGTGAAATGTAACACTATTGATTAAATCTATGGATGATTAAATATATAAATGAAGAGATGTGAAATCTGATGATATGATATAACAAATTAATCCAAACATCACATTAAAATGCACTAATAAAAATTTAATTCATATGAATAGTGTTATAAGATATGTGTCATCTTTTGATGAATAATGAATTTTTAAAAATCAGAATAATTATGATATGACATGACAAATTAATCCAAACATCACATTCAAATTCATTAATAAAAATATAATTAATATGAATATTGTTATAACATGTGTCGACTTTTGATGAATAATGAATTTTAAAAAATCACAATAATTGCACTGTCACAGGTCGATTTTTCTAAAAAATAAAAAATGAACATCGATGCGTGTTAGTTACTGTACACCAGTGCGTTTGTATGATACATAGCATCGGTGCATTTCTACACCCTATATGCACCGCAAAAATACCAATACCATTTTTTAATAGCAATGCGCTTGTGATATACTATGCACTGGTGTGTTTATGTGAGTCTACGCATCGGGGAATTTGTACGACCTATAGGCACCACAAAAATACCAATACGAATTAAAACAAATGGTGCATTTGTCGGATACTACACACCGACATGTTTCTATAACTCAACGTACTGGTGTGTTTAGACGATCTATGGGCACTGCACAATTACCAAGACTAATTAGAATGGCCCCATGCATTGTATCACCAACATTGCACCCCGGTGCAGTTTTATACCTTGACGGCCCGGTGCATGCACCTTCGATTTCCCCGGGCCACCTTCTAGATGACACGCACTGGTGCGTTGACACCTTCGTAGAGCACCAATGAAAAAAACATCCATAATAACCTTCAGCCACCTAGTTTTTTTAATGGTATTGAAATTCCATTAAAAGCTTCGCCAAAAACCTCCGTAACCATAAACAAATGTTGTAGCAAATGTTTTCTCAACAATTTTGGCTAATTTTATCACACTAAAAACCTCCTTTATAACCTCCACTAGGGGGTATTTTCCTTGTAGTGTTGGTAATTTATTTTTCCAAAGTGTATATTGCAGTTCACAGATACTTGGTAATCCCTTTTGCCTAAATTACCCTTGTTGATTTATTTTATTTAATTCTAAATTTTAATATCAACAATAACATTTTACCCATGTAGAACTCCTTAGCGGATCTTAAGTTGAGACTAATGAAAAAATTTCATGAGTTTACCAATCAAGGAATCCCCTCGAATGGAAATCTTGGTCATTTTCCTTCTTTTGGAAATGTTTTCGCTCCTTATATGGAAACATTTCCCCTCCCAGGATTACCATTGGTTTACTAGTTTAGTTATTTTCAACCCCAATGGTTCCAAATGTCCAAGATGCTTCTCAATTAATTTTGCCTCCACCTGAACAGTTTCAACTTCATGTTGATCATAAAGTTGAGCCCTTCTCTACTTTGCTTGTTTCTTCACCTTTGTCATTGGCCTCTAGAGATCATGTTGGTGACAAAAATTCAACTAGTCATAGTAAGGCCCATGGGAAAAATATGAAAGCCAAATTTCCTTGTAAGTTATGTGAAGGGAATCATCCCATTCGTGAGTCCCGGCTAGTTATGGGAAGCTTTTTCCTAATCCTTTGCTAGTTGATCAAGTTATTGATTAGAAGTCATCTCTGGTCAATCCCACTCTCTCTGAAAGTGAATCTCACGGGTCTATTCCTGACCAACCATTGTTTGAGAAAATGGTTGACCTAATACCACCTTCATTGGATCGTGCTTTTCCCATAGAGATTGAACCTCATACCCACTCAGGTTCTTTTTGTTTCTTCAGATTCCCATGAATTGGAGGGAAATCCTATTGTTATCGCGATACAGGCAGACGATCCTCCCGTTACCATAACACAAGGGGGGATTTCTCCCATTCCCATGACACCCCCTCCAAGTATTTTGATTGCTTTGTTTGATTGGAGTTGACTGACATGATATCGTCTTCATTCTTACATTTCCTTTGAGATCACAATACAAGCCTATAATGTGTATGTACCTAGCATAATAATAGATGAAGGTGCATCTGTTAGTATTATGTCCTCAACTGATTGGCAAGATGTACGTTCTCCGCATCTTGTGGCTGTTACCCATAATATGTTAGCTTTTAAGATAGGAACCAGTCAATCGTTCGGGATCCTTTCAAAGTTGGCTATTAATTTGGGAGGAAACATTGTCTATATACGCGTGATGGTTGTGCAAGTCCCTTTGTATTTTAACTTACCCCTTGGGCATGACTATACTTATGTCATATTAGCTCTTGTCTCTTATCTCTTTTGCCTGATGTGTTTCCCACATGAAGGAAGAATTGTGACAATTGATCATCTTTCATTCAATGGTTCTAATCTAGCTCCCAATAAACCATCACCCCTTAATGGTTCTTATATTAAAGTGGTATCATCCTTGCCATAGGTTAATTATGTGGCCACCTGCTCCATGCCTGCATTTGTTGATTATCTAGTCAGTGATATAGTGCATAATGTATCGGGGGCATTGGACCCTGATTGTCAAAGTGTTGTTCTCCCTTTTATCACATCCCCTTGCTTCCCAAGGTTGAGAATGGAACTGAAGAAATGTAACCACAGACCAATGTTTAGGTCAGGTATTTATCCCTACGAAGACAAGAGAGGGCTCTCTCAATGTCACTTTGCAGCCAAAGGGATGACTGGATATAATGTTTTAGGCTAGTTATGATGCTAAATAGATTAGTGTTTTTGTTTGTTTGGATTTTTGTTGGATAGGAATGACAGTTAGGAACTAGGTTTATGGTTTTGGTCTAAATTCAAAGGTTTGGTTGCATATTTAAGGGTGAGGCAAAGTAGGTAAGCTAAAAAACATGCTTAATTTTTCATTGTGTATCGAGTGAACTGAGAGGGAGTCAGAATGAGCATTAAACTGAATTCATTCATAAGAAGAGAAAATACATTTTCATGTAAATCTTATAAAAAAACATAGCAAGAAAAGCATGATTTCTGTCAATAAACTGATAAGAATTAGCATAAAGAAGAATATATGTGAAATATGGATATCATAACATTCAAAATGATAATTTTATAGAGAAAAAAAAAATGCTCAAGGGCATACCACTAGAGTCTCCACACTATGTCTGCAACATTGTTTTTGATTTCATTAACAAAAGCGTGTATAATATCTCCACTACAAATAAGAACTATCCAACCTCTAATATTACTTGAGGTGAACTACTTATAGAAAATAGAGTTTGTGACACCTCATAGGGTCGAAATCTCATCTAAAACACATCATAAATGTACTGCATGAGTCATTACCTAGAATCTAGGGAAGTTAGAAACTAATCCTTGAAATTTAGCTAAAGACTAGGAGGGTCTGTACCCTTCATTAAATTACATGTTTCCTCATTATAGAGGCAAAAAAATCTCAAATACATGAAATGACAGCTCATGAGACAACTAGCATCAAATTCTAGATTTTCCCTAGCATGGAAACTATTTGAAAGGAATCCTATGCAAAAAAATAGTGCCTTTAACAGAATCGTCACGCCTCCTTGGCAGAAAAGTTGTACCTGTTCAAGGGTGATTTTGACCCACTTAGAAGATTAAAGTGCAAATATGAAGTTTTTGATAAGTAGCCCACTAATTCTAGTTTCCAATGCACCTTGAATTTTTAGAAACCGCCCACAGGAAGACATCCAAAAGTTGTTTTTCCCAACCTCACTTCAGAACCATCACGCCTGGTCAAAAACACTGGCAAAAACATAGAAATAAGGTATTTTTTGAGTTTTTATTCAAAAAAAAAGATTTTCATGGAAAATAAAGTCCACATATGTCATTTATTGATCAATATGAACCCATATATGTAAGAAAAAATTCATTTTGATGCCTTAAGAGAAAGTGTCGAGCTTCAGTGCGACGCTTTGTGGAGAAAAAATTTCCAAAATTTTATAAAATCATCAAAAATACCAAAAATGCTCAAAATTGATCAAAATTTCTTCTGTGACACCTTTTAAGTATAGGCTAAACAACCATGGATGACTTAGCAAGGTGGTATAAGTTTTCTTTCTCCTTGAGCTTCATTTGAGCTTCTTTAAGATTTTTCTTCACTTGTTTGAGCCTCATTTGGGAAATTTTGTTTCTAGCGCAATAATGATTGGATATATGTCTTTGGAGGTTATTTATCTTTTTATATTTCTTAAGAAGCTTCTCAAGGTGTCCATTGACCCTGTCAAGCCAATACTATTTATCTTGATTGATTTCATCAAGAATTAGTTCATCAAAAGTCTTCCAACTTGATTTAGGAGCTAATTCTCTTTCTTTCTGAAATGCCCTCTTGAGGCCTCTTGTTCTTGGTCTCCTTATTTTTGTTTCAACTTCTGCATCCTCCAATTGATCATCATTTACTATTTATTTTCCCTTTCATTTATCTATCTCAACATGTACATGTGGCGTGTTTTGGAGGAGTAGTTTGACCTTTAACTAAAAATTCTCTTGTTGTAGGAATGTGATCTAAGAATTTTCCATTGAGAAAAACTCCCTCAACTCTGATATTTCTTCATATTTCTCCTTTATGATTTCCTCAAGTGACTTATTCTTCACTTTATCTACCATGTCAACTTCTAAGGGTGCTTGTTTATCATGGTGTTGCAATGGTGACTCACCATCATGGCTATGTGGTTGATCCATTGTTTGTCTTTGCTCTAGTGTAATTGTAGGTGCCAAGACACCTCTGATGGTCTTAGGAGAAAAAACCATTCTCTTTCCCTTCTCATATGTTTGAGTGATATCAACCCTAGGTTCTTTTCAAATCTATGCCTACCTGCTTCAAGAGCCAACCTATTTTGGTTGTACCAATGATGTGCTATGAACAATAGGTGGACTAGTAGCAAGTGTTGATGCTACTTTTTCCATGAAAACTTCCCAGATCATATTGTTTGCTGAGATCTGGTGAAAAATAGTCAACTTAACCAAAATATGGTGACATAAACTAGAATGAGGATTTCTAGCTTTACTCTGTACTTTTTCCGCCATCTTGGCCCAACTCCTAAATAGATAGTTTCACAAATTGAGTGATTTGATAGTTGTGAAATGCATTAGTAACCTGACATGGTATTGGTACAGTATTGAAAATATTCCCTCGCATGTAAAATATTTCATGATTAGTTTCATTAATGGGGCATACTTATCAAGTAAATGCTTGAAAGGGAAAACATGTTCAAGTTCATCTCTGCAATGAGGTTTTAGGAACATAGGGTAATTTTCAAGGTCCAATTCTATGCCCTTGAACTATAATTCTCATTCATTTTGAATCCTTGTTGTTAAAGTGAGGCCTCTGCTGATAGAGTGAATTCAATGACTACTATGATGGCCTTGTCTGTGTTGAATTTAGTGGCAAAAATAGTAGTCAATTTGGCATGGCATCCTACCTCAGTTATCTTCTCACAAAATCTCAGACATCTAGTGTTTTCAAAACATGTTTTGGCATACTGGGGGAGATTTAGTTATTGCAATGTGGATGGCTCAAACATGGAATTTTGGCCTCCTTTGTGAGCCTTATTTTCACTCTCCATATTACTTGTGAGCATGATGAAACCAATCTATATGAAATGAGTGGGTAGGGACAGTGAAATTGGGAAAACAGGGGATAGGGATAGGGTGGCTTTAGGGGCTATGAGGAGTTATAAGGAGGTTAAGGAAAGTTCCCCAAAAATTTGAGGAAGTAGGGTGATTTTTTAGCTTGAGGATACACGTGGAATTGATTGAAATAGGTAATATGGGGAGGTGGATCAAAATAGGAAAACACAGGAGTTTTCCAATTTTGTTGTGGAAATGTAGTGGGAATTTAGGGTTTTGATGCAACAATGATAGAGAGTTATGTGAGTGATAGGTGTTGTTTAGGGTAGGGTTTAGGGATGATAAGTGAAGGTTTTTATATGGTGGGTTGAGGGTTTTTAATGGTTAAAACCAATCAAGAAAGGAAATGCTAACATCTAGTGGAGGAAAAACCCTAAAGATAGAAAAAATTCATACACTTATGAATTGACTTGAAGAAGGCATTTAAGGTGCCCACTTACTGATTTTGGAGGCCACAAAAGGTTTGCAAACTTGTTTTGAGGCTTGAGTAGCTTATTTAAAGAGTGAAAAGAAAAAAAATAACATTGTTGGCAGAAGCATAGTGTTGTGGCAGAAGCGTAGTGCCACCTCTTACAAACGTCGTGTTGCTTCCCAGAAACGTCACGTTGCCCTAGAAACGTCGTACTACTTCCCAAAAATGTTGCAGAATGTGTTTTCTTGAAATTGTTTCTAGTTTCCTTCCACCTTTGGCAATGGTAGAGTATTCTGAAGGTGAGAGATGAACTTTATCGAGTAAGAGAGGATAAAATGAGTGAAAGAAATCACTTTTTCCCTTTTATAACATCAATAATAAAATTTAAGGAAAACAAGACCTTTTTGAGGAACATTTTTCTTTTTTGAGTATTTTGTCAATTTAACAAGCTTTTGAAACAAGAAAAATTGTCTTTATTTTGTTTTCCTACTTAAGATAACTCCCTTTTAAAGATAACTTTGTATGATGGAAATGGCCCTTATTTTTCCTTATTTATGACAAAATTTGGACATTTATGGCGGCGAAATGAAAGACATCTGCACACTGACCTAGATGAAAGCATGGTGACTTGACCTAAGACTAAATGATAATAAGGGACATGACCCATGAAATGAAAATAACCATGAATAAACTGGAGGGAGTAGCTTTTAAAAACCTAGACAAATCCAGCGATCAAAATTTATTTGAAAAATGACATGGAAATATAAAATTTTGACCTAAGACCACTAAAACAAATTTGAAAGAGTACATTTTGATCACTGAATATTTGAAACTAACACTCCCATATCATGAGAGCCTATTGGAAGCCATGACCTTTTATGGATCACGATCAGGTGTCACAGCAGAGTTCCTTTTCTTGTGGTAAGCTCCTTAAAAAATGAAACAACCTCTTCGAAGCATAGTTCATTTTCTTCTGTCAAGATCATTAAAAAATGAAACAAGCTCTTTGGAGCAAAGTTCCTTTTCTTTTGTCAATATCCTTAAAAAATGAAACAATATCTTCCAAGAAAAGTTCCTTTTCTTGTGTCAATATCCTTAAAATGAAACAAGCTCCTCGGAGTAGAGTTCATTTTCTTGTGTCAAGATCCTTAAAAAATTAAACAAGCTCTTTGGCCATAGTTCCTTTTCGTGTATCAAGCTTGATAAAAAATGAAACAAGGTTTCATGAGCATATTTCATTTATGGTGTCAAGCTCATTAAAAAATGAAACAAATCCCATATACTTTGAGTCTTTGATTTGATCTCGTAAATTCCCAGTCGATTCTTTCACTTGATCTTGTAAATGAACCTTCATCCCATCCACATGTTAGTAAGAAATAGTCTACTTACGTGAATGAGGTGAAGCTTAGGGGACATGTACCTTGAATTCCATCATTATTCTAGGGGCATGCAAACTTATTCTAAGCATAGTTTGTCTCTGTTTCAATATTGTGTAAAAATTAAACAAATTTCAAGCATAGTTTCCCATGTTTCAAGCTTGTGTGAAAAAAATGAAACCATCCCCATTTTACCTCTCGTGATTTAATTTTATCGGCATGTGTTTTGCCATATGATCCTTGTTTTTTTCATTCCGTCGTCACCATCTGTTTTGCCAATCATACACTCTCACTTGGTTGTTTTACCCTTGCCCAGGGAACTGCTGCAATAAGTGGTCTTACTAGCCAGCCTCTTGACCTTTACATGTTTTGAGCAGTTCCATCATCACTAGAACCAGTCACTACCTTTTATACCACTCGTTATTCTAGGAGGAGTCTTCTTTAAGTTCTTTTCACACTCCCAAAATATAAAAATATTGTTGAGCACTTGTCCTTTCGAGCTCGTTAAATTAAATGAATTGACATCATCTTAGTATACGTTTATCCCTTTTTTCAGGCTGAGGTTGACAAATTATGAAAAATGAATACCCTGACTGAACATGGTCCAGAGGTTTTGATCCGGGTAAATATCTGCTACCCTTTTAATCAATACCTTTTACTTTGCTAATGTGTTAGAATTACATTTTATCAAAACAATTAATGAACAGATGCAGATATAATCAAGAGGAACACATGTCGAAAATCACACAACAAAATGCAAGATGTTTAATAACAGATTTTGTCCAGTGTGGACTACGTCTACGGGCCTAAGTGTCTCGATGGCATTGGCCACTTAATTTGGTGTTGTAAATGGTTATGGTTTACATGAATGTTGTTGACTTTTCATACAAGGAAAAGCCCTCAACATGAGTGGCAAAGTCTCTCCACGAGACGTTTCTTTAGAAGGAACTCTCACTCATCACAAACCTCCTATTAGCATGACAAATTCACACATCGTGGCAAAGAGTATCCCACCATCAAGGAAACAAAGGGATCTCACAACATAAATCACCATCCATGATAAATACATACCACATCAAATACACATAAATATTATGCATCTTACATCGGTAGGAATCAACAACAGAAAATAAACATAAATAATCCACATCATACATCAAGTGAGAATCGACATGACATAAAGCATCCTACAACAATAATGAATGAAGTACATGGCATCAAAACTTCATATACCTCAACTCTAATACCAGCTGAAGAATACACTGCTCAATCGCTGGATCTGAATGCATCATCACAAACGTGGCATCAAATGGCATGAAATCAACTGTCCTCATTTTGAAATCTGACACCATCATTCCATTCTTGAAAATAGCCGAAAAATCAAGACCTTTGCTGCATAAACTGACATTGCCATCAAGTTCATGTCACCAAGAGGTGTAAAATACATATAACATTTGTTCAATTAAGACACTGGGAAAATTTGGTCCCTCTGAAGGTTGAGCTCAAATCATGGTTTTTCCTTCCCCTGAACACTATCTCATGGTTTCACCTTCATGCAAATAAAATATTGATAAACCTTGAGCTCCATGCACACTCCAACGTGTCTCAAAAAATTGTGCGAATGAGTATTTATATACTATTTTGGGTGGTGTTTTCCATAAGCCCTCTACTGACATAATGGTGGATTCCTCAATTGGCGGAGGAGGGGTCGGGGGGGGGGGGGGGATCCCACCCCTCCTATTTTTCACTGTGATATGGTATATATATAGAATATTGTTGGCAGTGTACGGGTCCGCTCCACAAGGCCTGACACAACCGTGCTTCCGTTTAGGCTTAACATAGATGGTGGCTTAGTTAGGGTGGGGGGTCAACAACCCACCCCCACTCATTTTTTTACCATATTGTTATGGTAGTGCCCTTGGGGTTCGATAGGGGGCATGGCCAACTAACCCATGATATATTATATATATATATTTTTAACATGTTTTGGGGAGGGTCTAACAAGGGTGGCGGGGGTCATGGATCCATCCTTGTTTTAATATTTTTTAATATTTTTAAAACCATAGGCCGTTTAAATAAAATTTGGTTCTAAGGTAAAAGAAGAAAAATTAAGTATCCAATGAATTTCCTCAGAGTTTGGCCGAAACTGTTGCGATCAAGATGATGAGATCTATGCTCTGGTCCTAGTTTGAAAGGATTCTGATCACTTTTATTTTCGATCTTTCATGAGCCCACTTTGTCCTGTGTATGTCTCTGGAGCCTCCTAGATCATTCCTACCCACCGAGGAGATTTTGGTCCTCCAAAAGCATCAAAATAATCTGCAACAATTGTGTACTATTTCTACATCACAAGTGTCCAGAAAGGTCACCCTTGCTTCTCCTTCACCTTTTTCCTTCGGAGCCATAAGTGATGAATCGACACCTCTGTCCCCTGCAATCCTGTAGTACAATCTCTTGCAAATTACATGATCAAATGTGACCACCAATGACCAAAACATTTCCATACCTGCCACGAGTTTATAATACGTACTTGGTGGTCAATCTTACATCAAAATGGGATCAATAATACCCTAGCTATCGTCACAAGGCCAAAAAAATAATTATCGCATATTGAAGTGATGAAAAACACATCATCACTTTTACATGAAAGAAATTCACCACATGATTTGCAAAACAAGGCCAAAATATCATGGTTGCTTAACAAGCGATGGAAAACAAATCATCACTTTTAGAGTTAAAAATGAAACATATGATTTACAAAAAAACCATGAAACACTATCACATCTAGAAGAACCATCTCTCACTTATCAAAGTGAATGGGTCATATCTATGTGGCAGACTTGCTTGTCGAACAATCGTTTCAACTAGTTCATGCACCAAATCTTCGTCCTTAAGGTGCTGCTCTAGATGGAGCCTTAAACACTTGGCTCTTTGATGACCATGTTGGTTGTAATTGGTGAAAAAGGTATTCTTCCTCCAGACTTGCTTAACCAATTTCTTTCCTTGCTATGGAAAAGGATTTTCATGCCCCATCCTCCTTTGTGTTGTCAGTCTTTTCCAACAATCAGCAATGACATGGTTAGGTAAACCACAAAAACAAAATTTTATTATGCCATGATTTTTGTTCATGATTAGAAACATTATTATAATCAAAATGAACTTGCGAATATCGAGACTTGTTATACCTTCCCTAGTGGTCTTTGGTGCGATCATGGTCATGAGATCTTGTCTCAACTCTTCTATTGTGACATGCACTGCCATGGGATGATGGTGAAGTTTTCCCATCATTCTTTTCTCTAGAAGAGTTCAATAATGTATTTTTGCCTCTAATTTCATTATGATAATGAGAGCTTTCCTCAACTTTCTCTCTGCAATATGTGTTGTCATAAAATGATGGGGAAGTGTTCCCATCTTTCTCTCTCCTCGACAGTTTCCATAATGTCGTGGAGGCTTCTGACACCTTTGAGAATTCTCCTTTAGTGTATCCCAAACATGCGTATTGAGGTATTTGCGTAACCTCCAATGGCAGAGTCCTGACTTGAAAATTAATGCCAAGTATTCCTCCTTTGTAACCCATCTTAGTAAGGAGTCTCATGCTAGTTCCTGTAATGGGGATATCCACACTTCCAAAAAAAATAATAGCATGTGAAGATGATACTCAATAATTATCACAACTGTTTACCTCTGATATCGATTTGGAAGCATATGATGAGGGCTTCTTTGAGCCTTCCTTGTGCTTCACTTCCTCCAAAGCCTCTGTTGTGGCTTGTAGTTGAAGCTGTAATCCCTGCTTCTCCTCCTCCTATTCTAATAGAAGTGTCTTTAATGCATAATTATCTATCTAAAGACTTTGATCGTTGCACTTCAATTATTCCAATGCCTCTGTCGTGGCTTGCAATTGAAGTTGTAATCACTTCTTCTCCTCATTCTCTTCTCATAGAAGTGTCTTTAATGCATCATGATATATTTGAAGACTTCTGTCGTTGCACTTCAATTCTTCCAATGCCTCGATTGTGGCTTGCAGTTGAAGTTGCAATCGATGTTTGTCCTCCTTCTCCTCTTGTAGAAGCATTTTCAAATCAAATTTATCTATTGCTTATTTCTCATAAGCTTCATACAACATGTTCACTTTCTCGGACACCCTAAGCATGGTCTCGTACATGTCTTTGACATCCTCCATTTCCGCACATTCAACGGTTCACGCTTGCAGTTCACATCAGCAAAAAGACCACTCTGATACCACTTGATTTGGGTAAATATCTTCTACCATTTTTACCAAGACCTTTTACTTTTTTCGATGTGTTATAATTACATTTTATCAAAAGAATTAATGAATACATGCAGATATAATCAAGAGGAACACATGTCAACAATCACACAACAAAAACGCAAGATGTTTAATAACGGAGTTCGTCCAGTGTGGACTACATCTCCGAGCCTCGATGTCTCAGTGGTATTGGCCACTTCATTTGTTGTTGTAAATTGTTATGGTTTACAAGGAAATTTTTGACTTGTAATACAAGGAAAAGCCCTCAACATGAGTGGCAAAGTCTCTCCACGAGATGTTCTATTACAAGGAACTCTTACTCATCACAAACCTCCTATCAGCTTGACAACTTCACACATGGTAACAAAGAGTTTCCTGCCATCAAGGCAACAAAGGGATCTCACAACGTCAATCACCATACATGATAAATAAATACCACATCAAATATACAAAAAGACTTCGCATCTTACATCAGCAGGAAAAAAAATATCAGATAAACATAAATATTTTTCATCATACATCAAGCAGGAATCGACATGGCATAAAGCATCCTACAACAATAATCAATGAATTACATGGCAACAAGAATTCATATACCTCAACTCTAATGTTGGCTGAAGAACAGGCTACTCAATTGTTGGATCTGAATGCACCATCACAAATGTGGCATAGAATGCCGTGAAATTGACTATCCCCATGCTGAATCTAACGTCGTTATTCAATTTTGGAAAATGGATGAAAAATCGAGACCTTTTCTATAGAAACTGATGCCACCATAAATTTCGTGTCACCGAGAGGTGTAAAATCCATATAAATTTTGTCCAATTTGGACACTGGGAAAATTTGGCCCCTCTAAAGGTTGAGCTCAGATCATGGTTCCACCTACCCCTGCAACCTGCCTCATGGTTCCCCCTGCATGCAAATAAAATATTAATAAATCTCAAACTCCATGCCTGCTCCAACCTGTTTGGGCGAATTGTGCGAATCAGGATTTATATATTGTTTTGGGCAGAGTTTCCCATAAGCCCTCCGCTGGTGTAATGGTGGGTTCCTTAACTAGCGAAGGAGGGGTCAGGGGGTCAAATCTCGCCCCTCCCATTTTTTGCTATTATATGGTATATATATGGGCAGGTACACTCCACGCGATCTAACCCAACTGTGCTTCCATCGGGGCTTAACATAGATCCTGGCGTGGTTTGGGTGGTGGGCTTGACAACCCGCCCCCACCCATTTGTTTACCATATTGTTACAGTGGTGCCTGCGGGGTTTGGCAGGGTTCATGTCCCACCGAACCATGATATATTATATATATATTTTTTAACGTGGTTTGGGGAGGGTCCGACAATGGTGGCGGTGGTCATGGCCCGCCACCCTTATTTTAATATTTTTTATTTTATTTTTAAAACCATAGGCCCTTTAAATAAAATTTGGCTCTAAGGTCAAAGAAGAAAAACTAAGTATCCAACGATTTTTCCCAGAGTATTTCCAGAACTGGCTGGAATCCAGCCACCAAAAGTTTGCAAAATTGTGTCCTCCTTAATCCGTCATGTCACGTAGACAACCCTACAACTTTGACCAGCTCTAAATTTCACATACGAACTTGGTTTTATGAACCATTTGCAACATTGCGATTAGGATGACGATATATATGCTCTGGTGCTAGTTTTAAAGCATTCTGATCACTTTGATTTTCAATATTTCATAAGCCCACTTTGTCCTCTGTGTGTCTCTGGAGCCACCTGGATCAGGTTCTCTTAGATACTTTTTTCTACCTTTTTGGATTCGGGGGAAGATTTACAAAAAGGGACCTGATGGAGTTTTCTTTTATGTCTATTTTTCAAACTCCCTAAAGGTGAAAAATACACCGAGTTACTCTTCCATCAGACTCATAAAACGTAAACAATGGAATACTTGTCACTGTGACAAGACCGAGTTACTCCTTCCTAGGGCTTGTTAAACTTACAATCAATTTACAGATTAGGCTCCTTAAGACATGAAATCACTTCAATCAATTATGAATCAGTCCTTCATTCAAAGAATGAACTTATACACTAATAATATGCTATCCTATTCAATCTTATTATAAAAAATAATGATGTACTCGTTAGCAATAACGGGCGAAAATTGAAAGTGAAACTTCCCATGTGTTTTGAGGCATCATGTCGCTCTTGAACATGAAACTTTTCAGTTTCTCGTGTCGGGTTGGACATTTCCTTATCCATCTCTTGTCCTCCTAGGTTTGGGAAATCAATTTACCTCTTAGCTAATTACCACTTTTTCGTCATGACCTCTGATCCCATTTTGAGTTAAATGTTGCCACACTCTAGGGTCATGTCACTGTTATGTTCAAGAGAAGTCTTATCTGTAGTGTCTTACCATTCATAAAGTTCATCTAACCTTTGATTATAGTCCTGGATAAATTTCATATAATATGTTATATCCTTCATTTCATGTCGATAATGTTGGATACATTATGGCCATCCTTTGACAGACCAATTTCTGTCGACTCCAGTTTGTTATATGAGAAGATGATCTAGAAAAAACTTTCATTACCTTAGAGTTTGCATGCCTCAATGGAAATTTCTTCACATTCGATGATAATTGTACCTCATTGACCTTCAAACATATGATTATGTGAATTTTTGACCTCAACTAAATTATTCACACTCGTGGCTTCTAGTGATGTACCTTTAGAACCGTTGTCAGCATTGGTGGTTTTTCTCGTGCCTGTTAATGGTTTTCATTATTGACCAGTAATCAGGTGGTTTTATGTCATGTTTGAATTCAGCACATATATTCACATGACATGATTCATACTATTGTTGGGTTGAGATCGAGATTAAGACCTTGCATTCTATTTGATAAATTCAGGTTGCATGCATTTATGAGTTATTCATAATTGCACACATGTCTCCCTCTATATGAATGGTTGCATCCATGTGGTGGATCTTTGTTACTTGATCCTTTCATTCGAGTGGATGTATACATGTCATGGATCTTTGTTACTTGATCCTTTCATTGGGATGGTTGCATTCATACTGTGGATCCTTATATATCATCCCTTCTAGTCAGATGGTTGCGCCCATGCCGAGGATTCATGATTCATATAAAGATGTGAGATATCTATAATATATTCTTGATTTGTAGGTCTCCTGGTGGTATTTTGAGTGCTTTCCTTGGTTCGTAAATAATTTCACCCATCACTCCCTGTTCTTCCTTCATGCCTTAGGGGGCATCTATTACACAGTAATTTTTCACCCCATTCATTTCTCATCCCTGAGCCTAAAGTGCCCTAAGATGAAAATTTTGTGGTATAACCACCATGGAGAATACATCAAGATATCCCTTGAATACCAATAGAAATTTTCCTTAAATATTTTCTTAAGAAGCTCATCTTAAAACCTAAATTTATGGGTCAATTCTCTTTGTTAGTTGTCTCCCCATGCTGATGGCATGTTTCAACACTTTGACCTAGCTCTTCTAGCATTCTTTTTAACAGGAAAAAGTGTGTTGAACCTCTTATTGTAATGTTTCCTCAAATGGATTAGAAGCTTCATGCACTATAAAATTCTAGAACGATGAGATGGATAAGGTTAGATGTAGATATGCTCGATCTCTCTCATTTGGATCTCTTGATCTTATCCTTAGGATATTTTCCCTCAAGAATTGGCCCTTCTTCCTTCTTTTATGGATCTCTAGCTCCCTATCCCTACATATAAATTGAATCCCATCCTTCCACTTTGGTTGTTCTTGCCTAGTCATTGATCCTTTACATCCCTATAATGTGATTATGCTCGAATTTCCACTTGGGAGAAATATTTCTTGAAGAGCCTCGGTTTAAACTTAGAAATCACCAAAGGGAGGTCTCCAACATCAACGCCATGGTTGTATGCTTTCTTTTTTATATAATTAATAGTGCATATGATGTTTCACTTTCCATATTTGTCTAGATATCTATGCAAGTATCCTAATAATGCTTGATTTATTAGGTAGTTTTTATTTGATGTATGCTATGTATATTTTCATGTTTATTGTTATTGCCTCTTGATTTCTTACAGGTATTTTAATTCCACAAGCAGCGAGGAGGGAGCCCGAAGGATCATAGAATAAAGGTATTCACCAAATTATTATACGATAGCATCAGGAAGATGTAGGTTCTTCTTCTTCTTCTTCCATTTTGAATATGAAATAGGAAAGGGTTCACTAGTTGGTCTCGTGCGTTTCTAGAACAACTCTAGGGCTAGAGAGATCTCCTCTCTCCACAGATGGGATTTTCCTCACAACACTTGCCATCATGACTTCATCTATAATTGAACCCATTCTTTGAATTTTTTATTCTTCCAATACTCATCTCACATCATAGTTCCTCATAGGATAGCATCATGCATACTACTCGAAAGAATTTTGGTAGCTAATGCCTTTGCAAAAAATGAAATTTTTTTGAAGCCCCCATCCTCTCAGTTTCTTTGGGATGGAAATCTATTTCTAGATTTTTGAATGCATCCCTTTCTATTTTTTCCATTCCAAAGAAAATGGAAACATGAAATTCTAATTCTATTTAGAATTTTCCTTGGTACACTATCCAAGGAAAACCAATAGACTAGGATTTATTCCAAAATCGAATTTACCAGGATCAATCAACCCCCAAAGAGAGACATCGATTGCACCAATGTGTTATCTGTCATTCCACTTTATTTACCATCCAAATTCAGTCTGCAACTCAATACATTAGATGAAATTTCATCCTAAAAGCACCCATGAAATGTTCATGTAATTTCCATGTCATAATATGTAAATCAATCAAAATCGTTTAAATTTAAAAATAGGTGCATGTAAATATTTTGTAGGGAAAAGAAGAAAACCTAGTTTTTTTAAATGTGTTTATTTGTGCTCAATCTAGTCTCCTAAATTGAGTTCATTAATTGTCAACCAGGGTCAATAAACTGTTGAAGTGTGGTGCACTATATGTGCCTAGGTATCTATTTCCCACTACGTTGTGTTTAGTGTTTTCTGATGTTTTTGGTTTTATGGTTTTATTTTGAAAAGGAAAAGAACTAAGTGCTAAATGAAGGGAAACTATTGGTCAAACAGAGTGAAGCCTAAACTATGATGGTAAACAAATGCAAATGTTGAAACAAAACAGATTCTAACTATGACTAGCAACCAACAAATACAAAGCTTGATAATGACTCTATTGTAAACTCACAACATGAAATTGAAATGAACCTGAGAAATGAACAAGCTAAGTGTAAATGAAGTTTTCTCCTAAATCACTAATCAAACATATAACTTACAATGTACAACATCTTTATCCATGAATAAAGATTTATTGGAAAATATGTGGAAAAGAATATTTGTAACAAGGTAAAGTTTCTACTCTAAACTAGTTTCTACTTCTATTTTGCAACTCAATTTAACACCATTAAACCTTTCTCAAAAGTTATAGATTTCCTTTCAAAAATAGTCTTTGAGAAAGAGGCTTGTTTGTGAAATGATAAAGAAGCTGCAAATTACTCCAGACCTTATAATAATACTATCTTTTGTCCAGATAATTGTGTATGAGTATGAATTTTGAACAAAAGAAGTTTTGTAAATAATTAAGCCCGTGAGATTGAATTTATCAACTAAGACAAAGTAAGCTACAATGGACAACAACTAAACTTGAAGTGTTAAAGCAATGAGTTAAAACTAAACTAAGATGCTATTAATCTACAATGAACAGTATTAAACTAAAGAGCCATTATCATACTTGAAAAGAAAGGACAAAGCTAAACCACATGCATTCTACCTCCGGAGTATTCTATTGAAATTGACATGCCATTACTCTATGAAATTACACAGTCCATCTTGTTCATCATGAATAATATGTTGGAAAAGTTTATTAGAACAATTATGGTTGTATAACTCAATGCAATTGAAACATAAACATAAGACTGAAAGTAAATACTTATCTAAACTGTGAAAACAGAGCTAAAATACTTATCTAAATTATAAAAAAACAGAGCTGCACAGGAGGTAGGGGCCCTCCACCACCTGGTAGCATGCAATCTAACTCAAAATTGACTCAGCTCATGCAGCAGAATGATGCTTCTTTCATTAAAGGAGAAAATCTTCAAAAATAGCGTATTACAGTCTTAGACAGCTTAACAACCAAACAGCCACCAAATAACCGCATCTTGGTCTCTCAAGTTATTTTTATAATGAAATTACATAACTACTCTATGAGAAAAACATGGATAAGTGTCTTTCCCACTTCTAATCGAATTAAAACTCTTATTGGAGGTTGCGTACTTTGCTGCAGACAGCTATAGAGTTTGTGTCCCGGTAGAACTCTACCTCTTGGTTTTGGTTTCCCACGTGCATAACCACATGTAGAATTGTGCTCAGACTTTGTAGGGAGCAAGGAATGATGTGGATGAAGTCTGGAATTTGCCCATATGCGCCTTTCTTTGAGACGACACCTGTAACCCACTCAAACTGTAAAACAGCTGCGGAATGCGGGATCAGCTACGGAATGCACGGTCAGCTACGGAATGCCTGTATTCTGTAGCTATTTTGCAAAAAATTGTTAAAATAGCAAAAATCATGAAAATACAATATGTTAATCAATTTCATGTAACCTTTAAGCAATCCTAATCATTCTTCATTGATTTTAGGCTTGTGAAGTGATAAAATAATGATGAAATGAAGTGAAGGTTTGTAAAAGAGAAGGCAAGGGCTCAAATAAAGATTTTTTTCTTATCTCATTATAGGTTTACTCAAATTTCAAGTGTAACACTAGTTGGATGAAGAATTAAATTGAACATCCAAAGAGTACCCATTACGCATACTTTTAAGAAACCCCACATTGATAAAAATTGTAGATACATTTAAAATCACGTTGAACATGCTTTTTTAATGTATTGGCAGTTTCAATGTTAAAATGATACACCCTAGATGGTATTGGTTTGAAATCACTCATATTTTGACATTGGGCTTCAATGTTGATGAAAGAGAAAACAATGATAGAGATGATGTAAATTTTAATGGTGTTATCAATTTATTTCATTGTCCAATATTTGGTCTATTTCATTTTTCATACAGGTTGAGCTTCAAGCTACATTTGTGGGCCAAGTTTAGCCAAAAACCAGTTGGGTCAATTTATTGAAAGTGGGGCAATTTCTTCAAATCTTAGTTGCTTGAGTTTAGGCATAGATTGGCATATTTCGTGGGCCATGTTTCCACTGTCAAAGACATCAAGTTTCTTCCTATTTCGGTCTGAGATATGAATATTAAAAGAGGATCCAAACTCAACAATTAAAAGGGGTCGAGTTCATCCTTATATTTTGGATGATTTTGCTGAAGGAATTCAGGTTTCAGTGGTTGAGTTTGCCATCAAAACAGGCTGAGTTTATACCTCTTGTAGGGACCACGAGTGTCCTTGTTTTTTTGGTTGAGTGGAATGATATATATATATATATATATATATATATATATATCTAGTCATTTCATGGGGATGAGTACTCAATGAAGGGGTTGAGTTACTGCTTGAGTAGGATGAATATATTGTTGTGAATTCATCCATGTTGTTGGAAGGGATCACTGATATTTCCTTGTTGTAACACACTCATTTTCCTCATTTATTATTTTTGTAAAGTTCGTATTAGTTTGTAAATTTTGGAATTGTACTATTATCCCAAGCCTTATTAGTGGGTTGTCTATTTCCTGAGTGCAATAAAAATTATATGTTGTTGGTTTGTAGTATTATTAGTTTATTTTAGGCATTTTATATCTCCATTTGAAGTTTAAAATGTTGGTTCAATTGAAAATTAATATTCCTAAGAGGTTGATTGATATTAAGGTCGAATTTTTTAGTCTACTCATGGTGGTTACTACCATATTGATGGGATGAGTTTATCACTCTAATAAGGATGGGTTTTATACCTTTAGATGTTTTTTTGAATCGATGTTTGGGAGGAATAAACATATAAGGCTATATGGTTAAACATTTACACTATATTTGAAACCTACCATTCCAAGTGTTTGACAAAATATGGCTACCATTTGCTCATATATTTTCTCGTTATATCATGGTTACAATTTCCTATCAAGGGTATGTAGCATTTCTATGTTTAATATAATTTATCCAATGATGTTTTGAATTGCTTTTTTGTGGTGTCTTTGGGTACTATGTACAATTATGAAATTAAACCTACAACCATATGAACATAACCTATTTGAAAAAACACCTCAATGAAAAACCCTAAAAAAAATAAAAAATGTTAAGGAAAAATTGAGATATTCCTAAGGGGGATCTTACAAATATTTTTTTACTTGATGAAGTGGTTGATCCTGGTGCGAATGAGATGTCCTTGAGACCACTACAAGAAGAAATGACATTGGTGAGGGGTGAAAAATTTCACCATAAGCTCATTGGTGAGGTTCAAAAGAGTCTTTGTCACCAAAAAATGTGCGTCACCAAAGGTGGCATCGCCAAAAGTATAGGTGTTGTGGTGACATTAAAGGTCCATCACCAAAAATGATTTATAATGATGGATAATCACCGTCACAATTTCATATGAGCAATGGTGACGGAAAATAGCCTCTGTCACCAAAAACCTGAACGTCACCATAGATGGCGTCGCCAAAATTATGTGTTGTGGTGACATTCAAGGTTTTTCACCAATATTGATTATAATGACGGATAGTGACCATCACCATTTCATATGAAAAACAACGATTTTTTGTGATGGAACTTTGATGGTTGTCAATATTGGTGCATATATATGGTGACGCTCATTGACCGTCATAATTTCATATTTACTGAGGGTCAAAAAATTTCATGATAAGCTCATTGGTGACATCAAGGTCCATCACGAATAATGACTATAATGACAAACAATGACCCCCACCATTTCATATCAACAATGACGTTTTGTGGTGATGAACCTTTCATGATCGTCACTATTTATGCATATATATGGTGGCATTCGTTGACCATCACCATTTCATATTTTGGTGAGGGTCGAGAAATATGACCATAAGTTCATTGGTGATGGTTAAAAGAGCATCTGTCGCCAAAAAATTATCGCCAACATTCCCTATGAATATTAGGGTACAATGGAATTGAACCACCAACCTCCTCCATGTAAATCAGGTTCTCTTCCATTGAGATAGCACCCTTTAAATAAATAGACTTTAAACTAGCAATTTCCCCTAAAAGTGCAGAGATACAGAACAAAGGAATAGAATACCTAGGAACATCAAAGTCACTAGAAATAACACGTTCAATATACATAATAAAAATACAATAACAATAAATAAGATATTTAATATACATAATAAAAATACAATAACTCAATTGATTAATTTCCTCTATGATACCTAATATTTACCAAAACTATTCATGATTAAATACTTAATATTTACCAAAAATACTAATGATTAAATACATTTATAATTTCTGGAAGGAACATGATTTTCCTGTTACAATTTTGTTGTCCTATCATGTCATGATTTAATACGGAGAACGGTTAAATTCATACTGATTGGGATTTAATCCAAGGAGTTTTTATTGTGATCATCTCATTGCAAATATAAAGATATTTTTCTCAATTTAATCCAAGCATTTATTATGATTATCAGATTGCAACTATGAAGATGTTCTAAATTTTAAAAATTATAGTAATAAAATCCATCTTCAACATGACTTAACATTTTATATCATATTACACAAATTTTGAGTCAGGGAACAAGTATAAGGTTCAGAGTTAAAATATTTGTATCATGGACAATGAGATATCATACACAACTTTTTGAGTTGAGGTTATACCTAGAGAACATAGTCTTGAGTCTTAAACCAATACTTAATGAGGGACTTTCGGAAATAAATGGGTAAAAAATTTGAATTTATCCCTCATGAGTCATGGCAACCCGCAAACAACTTTTGAGGCTTTACAACCACTACAGCTGCACCCATCACACTACCTTTTTAGGTTGAATTTTCCACACCTGAGACTTTTCCAGTTGAAACCACTATAGCTGCACCCATCACACGATATTTTTAGGTCGAATTGTCCACATGTCCTAATCCACAGAAGTTGTAGTTGAATATTATGTTGTGTTTAATTGCACGTATTTTTCCCAAAACTAACCATAAGTCCTTTCATGTGATGATTTCACCAAACATGTATCATGGGAGCCACAAAACCTGCAAAAAAAATTATCCATGAAGTCCAAAATGGGGAGGATGTAACTGGCAAGAACAAAGCTGGGAAAAATTCTCTCTTGCAATGAAATTCCAGATGTGACTCCTCATGAACAGAGAGCCATTCTTATCAAAATATTCTAAGAGAAACACGTTTTAAAGCTAAATGGATACAATTCTTTAACCTCCCTGCCATCTGCACCCCCCAACACAGTAACTCCCTTAGTAGAAAAGGCCAAACAACTAAATAATTTTTCTCAATAATGTAAAAACAACATCCATATATGGGAAGAATGCACCAATTCCCAATAGTCTTGGGACTAGCACTTAGTAGCGAGGAGTTTCACACCTTTGGTCAAGATTCCATTCTCACAGGCTTCACTCATAGGGGATAGGAAGGGATTGAACTTATGGCATTAGGATGTGATGAACCATGTGCATATATTGCAAACCCAAGCCTACCCTCATTCTCCTTAAGGCAAACACTACTGACAAAGTTCCATTCACATGGCTTTTACCCATCTTGTGGTGGTGGTCATTGAACTTATGCCATCAGGAAGTGATTACACTTGTGTACATGTTATGGGCCTAGGGCCACCTTGTGTTCTCCTAAAGGCATGCCAAAATATCTTTGTCAAGCTAGTTATGATCAAGTGGTAAATCAAATGTTCTATCATTACAGAGACTCAAGTGTAATATTCCCTCAAGAACATGATGTTGTGATTTAAAGATGTCAATTTGATGAAATAGATACACCTTGTTCATGGCATTTAGGTCAAAGGTAGGCCCACTTTGTTAACAAAGGCTTATTTACCAACCAGAATATAGGGGATGAATATTCACTGAATAAATGAATAGGAGCAGGGATAATAACATACAAAGAAGGTTCAAATTTGGCACATATTGCAAAATATCTTTTTTATGCATGAAATCATGCAATCCTTGCACATCGTGGTGTACCAAATAAAGAACTCAAATAGGATGCACATCATACCATGTTTAAACCTAGGAAAGTGAAAAATCATTCCTATTCTTCTCTAATCAAGAGAGTCCACATCTTAAATATCTCCTCATTTATTTGTTAGACAATGTTATTCTAATGGGAGTGTATGTGAAGAAAATTACTTGAAAATCATTCCAATGAGAAGACATACACGTGGCAAAAAAAACCCTAGCATTTGGTCAAATGAGCACATTTCATGGGAACATTTTGGCTAGGAGGATAAAAAAGGCATCACGCAGAAGCTCTCTCCATTGTAAAGGCATGGATGGATTAATGAGAAATTCCCCTGTGAACCTAGTTGAAGATCTACTAGAGAAAGAAATTTCAAGGATTTTTGGCATGTTGAAACAACACTATCGTGCCATCCACTTCAGAATTTCAAACCCTCTGAAGGTTGTCGCTTGACTCCGTTTTCCCTAATTGGATAGGCACTAATCCACACTAATCCCACTCTTCCATCACAATCTATTTGTAAATATATCTCATATCTTAATTAAGGAAACCCCCTTGTTCCAGGAGATAGACAGTCGAAAGCAAGAGAGAACAATATTGTGGTGACAACAAACAAACCCTGTTAGTTCCCCTAAATATTGTACGTGTGTTTTAAGGCTTTACCACTTAAAGTGCGGGTTTGTGAGGTAAAAAGAATCATAAGTGTATCTTAGCATTTTTATAAATGTCAATGTTCGGCATTGACCTAGTTAGAAACAGGAAACAAGCAGTCTTTATGTTAGATGGAAAAATAGCTTAGGATAGTAGTTATGGATTCAGCTCTTCAATATTTTAAAATATTATATTTTTTTTCTTTATTTTTGGTTTACAGTTTCATCATTACCATAGTTCCATTTTAACAATATGTGATACCAATGCTTTAGTGGGTTAAATTCAAATAAAATATATGACCACACTGCATGGATGTGATCTTTCAAATCATATGACATCATCTTGAAAAGAAGAGGCTAAATAAGGATGGGTATGAGAAATGTCTTCTTTGTAATAGAATGGGTGAGAAAAAATGATGGCCCAAAAAAGTAAAAACTTAAAAGAGTTGTAGGATTCTCTACTTGCACTCAAGGAGATACACATTTTCCTTGAGAGGGATCTCTACAATGTGGTCCTTCAAGGGGAAATGACAGTTTGTAAGAAAAGGGACTACATTACAAGGGGTGCTAGGGTGCATTCTCAACTATAGTGGATTTTTGAAGAGGATGAGGGATCCAAATTCCAAAGTCTACTTTGACTACTTTAAAAGAAAAGTGACAGTTAGAATATTCTTTGTTTCCATAAATGGGATGAATCTCTTGCAGAGGATCAAGAAAAGGTCAAAGGCATGTTCTGATTACATTTTCAAAATATTTTCTATTAATGCTTTTATAGATCATGTGGTGGATGTTAGGAACGCTCATTCTAGAGTCATTTCATGCAAGATTTATATATATTGGTGTAGTGACTGAGTCATATTTGATAGTGACTTCTTGAAAGAGATGGGTTTTTTCAGCTTTTAGTTCTATGAAGAATAGCAAGTCGTTGGAAATGGATGGCCTTTGTTGTGATTTTTCCATCAAGAATGGATGGCCTTTTCTCTGATTTCTACAAGGCCATTTTAAACATAATACCAGATTATTTCTATTGTTTGACAGCTGAAAATGTCTCTTCTAAAATGCTATCTAAATCTCTCAATCAAGGCCTCAATCAACACATTACCAAGGACGTAGGTAGGGGCACCATTGGAGGTTGGAGCCTCATTACTTTCTTCAGTGTCTCATACAAGATCATGGCTAAAGCAATGGCTCTTAATTGCATGGAAGGTATTTCAACAAGAGCATATAGGTTTTGTACAGGGTCCAATTATTCTATACACATAATCTAGACTTGAGAGGCCTTGTAATGGGCTTGAGACAATGGCTAGCGGCCTTATTTTCTACATAATGGAGATTCATCATAGACATGTTGGTTTTGTTTGTAATTTGGACCATGATGTGTGGGCATGGTGAACACACTACTCTCTAATGCATCAACATTTCTCCTTGTTCATAACTCATTATCCCCTAAAATTTTGCTAGATAAATCTATTTTTCAAGGGTGCCCCTTCACCCTAGATTTGTATATTTTAAAATGGATGCCTTGGTTCACCTATTTGAAGTTGTTAGCATTCAGGGGGAATTGAAGGAAATATTATGTTCTTATGGGTCAGACATGGTCAACAAACATTTTTCTAATGGATCCTTTATTTCTATGAGTGTTAAGCAAAGTTTGGTTGATGGTGCTCATACTTTTTTGCACATCTTTGGCTCTATATTAAACTTTTTGATTAGTGACCATGAGACAATTTTTTAGTAGTTATAGTTATACTCTCATATTACAAGATTCCCATGGCTCAGACTTATGTTTGACCTAGGGTAACTGTGAGCTATTTAGGCATTTCATTGGAAATTTTGAATTGGGGTTTTCAACAGTGGCTATCGAGGATTGGTGTACCATGTCTCCAACAATTTTAGAGTAAGCCTTTACTTTGGCATCATAAGGACCTATCATTAGATGGGAAGTTGACAAGGGGGTTGGATAGATCCTCTATGCCTCACACATTTATTATATATCTTGTTGGTTGCCAAGTAAGACTTAATTTCAGCATCTAGAGCAGATCATGCAATCATACCTGTGGTAAAATACTAGTGGGAAGAACAATATTCCACAAGGATAGGGGGGCTTAGCCCTTGCTCAACGTGTTGAAAAATACCATTGCAACATCGAGGCTATTTTTCAGGGATGTGGGGTGGATCTTTGATAAGTCCTTGTAGTAGTATCAACCACAAATGATTTAACCTTTGTTGCTTTAGCAAAATATATTAACTCCAACTTTCAATGTAATATGGGGTTTCATTTGATCTAGAAGACATGTGAGCACACAAATTACACCATTTATAATCTGTTTGGAAAGATAATCATGACCAGTATTTAGTTCTCCTTCAATGTTGGGCTCACTAGTGTGCTTCCTTTCTTGGAAATTGTAGTTATTTGGTCCAATCTTCCTTCATTTGGACTTGGCAGTGATTGAGGGTCTCTTCTCTATTTTCCCTAGAAAGATTAAGTGTAAGTTTGTTTTTGATCAAAAATTTAGTTATATGTCTAGTTTTTGTTCCATGTGGTGTAATGGGGTACATGACTAGCTATTAACTGAGGGTGAATGATTGATAAGATATTTTCAATATTGATATTTAGTAACCTATCTAGAGTTTATTTCTGAGAAAATATGAAAACTTGTAATGTGTGGGATTATGTTGAAAAACATAATCGGCTGAACAAAGCTCTCGTGGCCAAGATGATTTAGAGGCTGGTAACTAGTAAGTTCTCCCTTTGTAAAAATATCATCTTATGAAATTATTTCCCAAGGAAAGGACCTAAAAGCATCATGTTATCTTCAGTGGATCAGACCCCTCGGTCTAATTTCTATAAAAAATTAAAGATATTCACCCACTAATAAAGGATAATATTTCATACTTCATATGGATGGAAATAAAGCAATATTATCGTTCCATTACATCATAGGTCACCCCCTCTCTAGCCCAATTCAAAATTTTAAATAACATAAAATATTGGTTTAGTTGTATGAACTTCACAAACATCGGACTTTATAAATTTGACACAACTAAAAATGGTTAACAACCCTATGTATCCCAATTGGTTGTTGCCATTTTTTTGGAGCATTTGGTTAGGCCTATGCCATATTGGTTGAGTTGTAGGAACTTGAAAAAAGTTAGACTTTAGAAAATTTGACATACCATTGTTAATTGTAGAGTCCAACATCTCCCCATAATAAAGCCTTAAGCCATAATTTTCAACTAGTTTGGATGGTTCTGATCTATCGATAATTGCCCTTTGTAATATGTTTACAAATTTTGGATTTCCATCTATTGAGATGTTGTTTGTAAGCCCAGATTAACGAAATTCATTCACCACATGAAAACCCAGAAAATCTGAAGAGCTCACTCTCAATTGTTGTTGTTTTTTAGATTTGGGATACTATTAAGTGTCAATAGGTTTCCAAAACAACAGAAAGGGTACACTCTTTGTGGTTGAGCTAATGGACCTCCCCTTCTCAGCTAACTCTCATAGATATTTTAGGAAGGGAAAAGAACACATTCCAAGGTTCATGGTCTGCATGTGTGGACAGTAAAAAAAACTGCTGCATTTTTCCATGAATTCAATGTATGGGTAATCTGGGCTGGAAAATGTATTTCTTAAGCACTTGACATTCATCAGCAATATTTTGTGCAAAAAAGGTTAGGTTCAAACATTTTTCTTCTTTTGCAGATAAGAAATGCTTAGTTTCTGAATGCAAAAGCGCATAAGCCATACTTATAATAAACTCCCAATTTTAAGAGTTGGGGCATAAAACCATAGATTCATAATTACTAAAGAAATTTTTTAAACGGGGATAAGTGGAACATATATCATAAACATAGGAAATGGTGTATAATATTTCAGATGAATTCATACAGGCTACCATTTATATGTAGGGAAACCCTTTATATGGTTGGTTGAACCTTCAAGCTAAAATTGACTCTAAATGTGACAATATTAAGCAACACTAACAGCCCATCCATGAAGCAATCATTTCACTGGAAACATTGCTGAAGATAAAATCTGCTTTACATACGTTTCTCATACTATAAATTAGATAAGGAAGCTTTTAATGGCTTATTCCTTATTAAAAAATTTATTTTTTTCTTAGCATAAAAACTATATACATATATGGTACAAAAAAATCGTTAATACTCTGGTTTATTTTAGACTAAACACCTAATTATCGCAAAAAAATGAAAATTCAGAGCCTTGTCATTTCCAACTGTCAAGAGAAAATATCCTAGAAAAAATCAGACACAAAAACACAATCCTTAGTGCATTATCCAAAAATTACTAGTGTTAAAGATGCCAAGCCCTTTATGGTAGATTCTCTAAAAAAATGCAAGCCATTGGGATACAAAAACCTTGAGATCCAAGGTAAACATTAGAACAAATTTTTCATAAATCCAATGCCAAAATGAATCAAATGAAAGTTTTCCATAGGAAAAGACACTTTGATTTCAAGATATTGGAAAACATGTCTCTGAGAAAGGAAATGCAAGAACCCAAATATGGAAATTATCACGTCGAAGGCACCGTTAACTTGACTGTGAAATATTTCAAATTTACTCCTTTGTTTCCCTAGAGATACTAATGCCTCTTAACATAGCCACACCAACTTAGTTGCAATTTAGAGATTAATTTAAACATTCACATCAAGGTAAGTATGCATTTAAAAGGGCTGAGAGAATACCCAACTTCTGGATTTCCATCTGTTGAGTTGTTTCCTGTAAGCCCAGTTAAACTAGAGTCACTAACCACATGAAAACCCGAACCATTGGAAGAGGTCACCCTTGATTGTTGTTTTTGTTCATATTTGGGAGACTATTTAATGTGAATAGTTTTCCCAAACCACAGAAAGGGTGCACTCTTTGTGGTTGAGCTAGTGGACCTCCCCTTAGTTTATTTTTGTTCACTTTGTGATGAGTTTGCCATTGTTAGAACACAATATAGGTTTTCATGTACACTGGATTGCTCAAGATGGGAGAAACAACTAATGTTGAGGTCTGTGGAAATAGGAGTTGATGAGAGTGCTCCTCTCTCTAGCTGGTGGAAGCTATCTAATGAAAACCCAGATCACAATTTGTTTGGATGAAAATCTAGCAAAGAAACCCCATAGAAATGACCATGTCTGGCTCCCTATGTTATCACAAAATCAGACCTGATAGGATGCTAATCAATTTAATCTCATGTAAATGTTTCAAAAAAATATTTTGATTTAGGCTTAGCCCCCTCAACCTGAAAGGGCTCTCTCAAGGGTTTATGATTTTTGATAGAAATATAGATGGCTAACTCTATGTAGGGTAAAAAGAAGATAAATGAGATAAATTGGTTATAAATCACATTAGAAATTACACATTGGGCTTATGGATTCCTAATAGCTTCAAAAAAACCAAACAATCTACCTAACATGGAAGTCAAGGCATATCAGAGTTCAAGTCAAGGAATTTACATGTGAAACAGTAAAACACAGACAGTTTGTCTATGAAGGAAGTAAGAGCATAAATGATGAATTCTAAGTAACATAAACAAACACCATTGCAATAGGATATTAAAAGGATTCCATCAGAACAAGAACATACAATAAATCTTCATGAATCTTGAGTTGGCTAAGTAGAAAACTCTGTATTAAGCTGAAAACAGTCACTTACAATAAACACAGTATTTTTGCTAAAAAATTTCCAACCCTTAGCATTTCGACTTCTTCATCTTTTATAGATAATTTACAACATAGGATGACCTTATCCTCATTTAGATACATCGAATTCCTACTTTTATACACCTTTCCCAACTATTAGACATGTCATTTATTACAAAATGACAGTTGCAAACCTAGAGAATAGTCCTATTACAAATAGGACTCAAACTCATTAACTCTACTCATAAAAACCTTATCTAAGCTAGATTACATTAATTTCCAACTTTATTCCCATAATGTTGAATCCAAATGATAAGCTCTAGCACTTTATGACCTCAATGATGATCTCCTGCAAACTAGGAAACTATTCCCTGTTTTCTAGACTTAGGATTCTTTGTGTTCTTTGGAGAGTTTAACCACCATGAACCCATGACTTCGAAGCCATTTGCTGTCAAGAATTGAAATAACATATTTTCGAAATCATCCATAAGTGCCAGCTATACAAAATCATCATCGAACTGCCCAAAATAGAAAAAACCAACCTGCACTATGAAAACAACACAGTTTTGTAGCGCTTTTCGTAGCGCAGACTTTTAACTTATTTTCCTTCAAAATTTGGTTTGCTTCCTTTGGGATTATCTGCATATTGAGTAAAAACACCCTCCTTATAATTTTTAGGCCAAAATATATAGGTATGCCCTTCAAAAATTTATGGAAAAGGGTGAAAAATGTTGCTACAGCAGTTTCATAACGCATTTCACCCTTTTTGCACAATTTGCGCTATGAAACTGCTGAGTGATCAGTTTTGTTCGGATTTTCTTCAAAACTCAAACCAAAATTTTCCAAAACTTAAGAAATTCACTGGTTTCATCAAGACAAATATCCATATGAATTAAAACACCATTTCATGAGGTTTATTCTTTATTACCCATTTGATTTTGCCTTTGAATTTTTCATTCTGCACCTTGGTTTTTTGGTTCACCCTGAGACAATTTCAATTGAAGTTCCAAATCCTCCACTTGGCCTCTTAGCCTTCTATTACTGGCTCTAAAGTGATTATTAATCACTCTGATAATTTTTTCTTCTTTGATAGCTGGCACTGTCCATGTGAAAAACTGTTCTGTAGCACTTGGAATTTCAGACCTAGAAATAGTTTGGCCTTCCCATATTGCCTTCATCCTCTTAAACTCTGTTTTTTCAATGCTGTGCTTTCCGGCCCTCTTTCTCATCATTGAAATCTCTTGGTTTTCTATCTTCAATATCTCCTCAAGCAGTTGACACTTTTTCATGTGTTCCTTTCCCTTCATTGTCTTGCTGGCTGCATGCTCCACTATTGGTGATGACAGATCAACCACCTCTTCAGGGACTCTGGCTGCTTCAAAAATTACTTGGACCTATTTACTACCTTCTTGGAGTTTCTTTTCATGCTTGATTAAATTTTTCCTTGCTTGGAAAATAAATGCTGCATTTTCACCCTCAAATTCAAGTTTTTTAGTTGATTTAACTTTTTTCTGTTTTTGTTCATCCACTCCAATGAAATCAACTTGCACAATGGGTGATTATTCTATATCAATCGCATGAAGGATGTCATATAAGTTTCCTTTCATCACTGGGCTGTCCTCTATACCTGAAACAACTATTTTTCCCTTTGATGCTATTATTTGGCTTCTTGTCTTTCTCTGGATTTCCTACTTGCTGGCCACTTATTTTTGTTTTTCTTCTTTGACACTTTCTAATCTCTATTTTGCAGGTGATGGAGTTTCTGCAACAAGCACATGTGTCGCCTCTACTCTTTTCTCAAACCTTTTTCTTGGTTTCAAATTTACAAACCTCTTTGCTCTTGCAACCACAGGCTGACTAGACTCTGCTGGTGGTGGTGAAGGAGCCTTTTTAGTTTTAGGGTTTCTAGCTGGGGTTAGGGTTTCCATTTCAAATCCACTCATAAACAAAAAGTAAGACCAATCCCTTCTTATTTTATCAAGATTATTCAAAACCAATAACTTTATCAAACCATGGTGAAACAGAGAGGTTTCAGAACCGTTTGACTTGGCTTGTACTTTATCAGCCATTTTGGCAAGGCTCCTATGTAAGTAAAAGGGAAATTCTAATGATATCATACTGATGAAATGCAACAGCAGCTTGAAATGACAAGTATAAAATTTATGCTATTTGCCTTCACATGTAAAGTATATTTTAATGTTGAACAACAACTTGGCATAGGTATCTTTGATGCAGCTCCTAGGTATTTCATTATTCAAGTCCATATCTGCATACTCAGGTTTCATAAATTCCTTGCATGGTTCCATGTCAAACTTAAAACCTTTAAACCAAGTCTCCTACCCCTTGGTATTTATGTCACAAAAGAAATGATCTCAGGTGATTAGCACATTTAACATCCCAATTTTGGTATTTGTTCCACTGAAGTGTAAGGCAAACTCTTTAGACACCTGAGTGTGGAAACCCTGCAGCTTTTCACAAAATTTGAGACAGCCTGCTTTGCTAAAAGCCTCCATCACTGTTTGATCCTCAATAATAGCATTTACATTATCAGGCTCATACCTTAGACAATTTCCCCCTCTGTGGACCTCCTCTCCTCTTCCATGCTTCCTTTTTAAAAAACCCATCAGCTTCTCTGGAATCAGTAAAACAGTTGTTAGCCACCTATAAATTCTGTCATACATAATGGTGGCTAGACTTTGTCTTCAAAACTTCAAGAGATAGTTCGCTTTGAAAAATTATCATCATTTGAATTTTTTATGATGATTATTACTCTTTAAGTTAATATTCACTGTTGTTTCCCTTTTATCCTAAAAAAACCTATTGTTCACCAAGAGAAAGACTGCTTAAAACTCCATTTTCCATCATCTCAATTATCCATCTTTCACTCATTTTTTCCCTTTCATTTTAATCCTCAAGATACCTTCATTCAGCCTCTAAACCATCTCAAAATCCTCTTTAGGTCCTGTGAAATCCTTTCATAAGGTTTAAAAACTCTTATTTCTCCTACCGGAACCCTCAGTTTGGCTTAAAAACCCTGTTTTTTGGCCTAAAATTCACTTTTTTACACCATATGGTTCCTAATCCCCCGAAGGCTTATTTCCTTTACCCCCTCCATTCCATATGACCTACAGCCCGCAATCAGGCGCTAACAGCCTTATAACCTCTTCCGAACCTTATTTTCCTTTGTTTTTTTATAAACCCAACGTTATGATTTTAAATAAATCCCAGCCTTCGATCTCTGCATATCAACGGCCATCGGCTCATCGCATCGCAAATCTAAATGGGTCCTTCCTTTTTCATCTCTTTCAAAAGTTTCTATGCGATCCCTCCGAGAAAACCTCAACTATTGATCCACCTTCATCTAAAGTTCCGGATCTCATCGCATCGCGCCCATCCATCGTGTTGCCCTCCACTGATGCAATCCTCGATTTAATCTGGACTATCGATCTTCCCTTTGATTTGACAGTCGGTACACCATTACATCATAAATCCAAAAGTCCCCATTTCACTTTTCACCTCCGATGTGCAAGCCCCGATTTAATCTTGGTCGTCCATCCCCTAGATCCAATGGCCAGGATCTATCTCACACCATCTAACCTTTCTCTCCCTTTTGAAACGTTTCCGCTCCATCTCTTAATCTCAATCATTCATCCAAAAGATATAACGATCGAGATTTGACCCCACCTACCTTTCCACCTATGCTGCTTACCTTCCATTCTGTTTTCTCTGTGCTGTTAGGTCTCGAGCCTCTCATCTGATGGCTGACATTCCATTTCGCAAAAATTTTGTGCCTACAGTTTAATGCCCAAAAAAAGTGTGAAACAGGCATTTTTTAAAGTGACGCGTGTCAAGCAATGTATCGTATCGCATTTTTTTGGGGAAAACCATTTACCACCCAAAAAAAATGCGAAAACCACTGTCGGTTTTCTGCCAAACCACTTTCCCCTGCAATGTTGTTTTCCACTTTAATCTCCATCGTTCAACATTCTGAACGAATGAATCTCATTGTATTCCATCTCCATTCACTTTTCACCCAGCCTTCCCCCAAACATTTCTCCGAGCAATCCTAGCCGTCGATCTCTGCGATCGAACAACCCACGTTATATCTCGCCCCCATTTGTTTTCCTTCCATCTATTCTCCCAAGCGACTGCATCGGATGATCTCCACCGTGGATTATTATAATCCAACGATCCACATTCGACTCATACCCAAACCTCCATTAACTTGGTTAGCTGCTCTTCCAGGATTTTTCCCCCATCTCTTGCATTCACACTTCCTCTGCATCGCTCCGAAATGCTTCCACCAATCCTCCTAAGCAGTGTAAACCATGAATTCAAAGGATTTAAATAATGTTTGTGTTTTTTATGTAGGTTTAGACAAAGTTAAAGTTAAATCCTCCTGCAGATGATTAAACTGTTATTGGCCAAGGATGATGATCCTTATGGCCTTTTGATACATATTAAAGGGTTTCAAAGGGATAATTTAACCTTTTTAGGGAATCGATAAGTCATGATTATCAGTTTTATGAGAAAAAAATCCAATAAACCTTTTGCGCACTTGGAAACAGAAAACACAGTCAGCAATCAATTAATGAAAGGGTATCAGTGTCAAAGATGAAGATTATGGCTTAATCAAGCCTAAACACAAATCCAAAGCTAAATCATTGGGTTTATGAAACAGAGAATCAGATCCAGAAGACCTCAAATGCCACATCACAGAGGCCAATTGATTCCCCAACTACTATATTGCCACCATGCAGCCTCTCTGCCTCAAAGGAATACCCAAATCAAATCTCAGTCTGAAACATTAAGGCCAAAGACAACTGAACAGTTATTACAAGCAAAAAAAATATCCTAACTGCCAGTAGAAGTTATTATAAAGATAAGAAGAGCCTTGAAGTCAATCTTTTTACCCTTTAAGCCTAAAAATCAGAAACAGAGTAAATGAAATAGAGTTGTAATTCGATGCTTTCCTACCTTATGCCTTGCATGGTTTTCAAGGCTAGGAGTTGCATTTAGTGCAGAATTGATTACACTTCAACCCTAGGAACTCTTCCACTTCCTCATTTTCTTATAAAATCTCCTTGAGGAGAACATTGTAAAGGGTTGGTTGGTCACTAGTTGCAATACTGAAACTCTCTAAAATAATACATAGTCTGTTCGAAGTTGAAGAAGAAATTGAAGTCTTGGAAGCTTGATTTTGATGTGATATGATTGTTCTTGAGAAGGCTCTATCATTGGATTCATGAGCTTGGCTATTGGTGATGTATTCACAACTATCTACTGTTTTTCCTATTTTGATTATGTTCCATAAATTCTTACTACAGTAGGATGAAAATTTTAGGCTAAGAAATGACTCCTAGAAGCACCTTAGACCTGTTTATCCTTCACTATTTTATGTTTTCTTCTGCTGAGGTATTTTAGAGTCTTAAATCTTTCTCTTTAGTCCTCATACCTATTTATTTCTCAATAGTTAAAATAGTATTTTTCCGCATGATTTATGGTTTTCCCTGCTTGTCTGCTGCCACTTGAAAACTGTTTTTGAAGTCTCCCTTTGAAGTACCATTGTTTACAGTTAGCCAAGGAAGTATGTTTTGATCATACCCTTTTTCCCTTCTTGAAAATTTGTTTTAAAGGTCTTTATAGTTGTGATCATAGATGTGTTAGGTGTTCCCTCTTCTATGATTGCAATTATCAGTGAATCTTTTATGTTTTCTAATTCCTTTAAAATAAAATCTTTGAGGAAGTAGGATGTGCTCCTGAATCTTAGATTTCATTTTAAAATTTGTATTGAAGTTATCATTTTCTTAAAGGGAGGTTTGTAGAATTCATGGTTAGCCCTGTCTATCAAATATCTCTTTATTGTTCAAGTTATGTTTTCAAGTTCCCTTTGTTGAGAATTAATTTTCTCTTTCCAAATCATTAATGTCCATCTCATTCACAAAACTTAAGGATCCTGTGGCCAATTTATATTTTCCCTTTGATATCCCATATCCATTGATGTGTTTTTCATAAACCTCTTCTTGAATCCATTTCCTAATGAATCTAACACTTCTTCTTTCTGTTTATACTGCCTAGAACTTTCATGTTCTGCTGTACGAATTCAACCAAACAAACAAAACAAACACTTGCACTCAATAAATAGTCTAAAATCATACTTAAAAGCAAACAAGACATACCTTTGCAAACAATTTGAGAGATCCCTCTCTGAGAACAGGAGGACTAGATTCTAGAACTCTAAAGATTGGTTCTGATGTTACCTTGTCTTTTGGTTAGCCAATCTACAAAACACAGGATACCAACATAATGGCGATCACAGTGGGACCTATTGAATCTATGATAGCTTAGAAAACTATTATAAACTCTTTAGTCCTACAAATCTCTAAGAAAATTAGTTAGTAAGCCATAAAGTAGAATCTTTTTGTTTGAGCACCTTAGATAATTGTTAAAATCAAACATAGAACACTCTCATAACCATAGAAATACACAAAATCCAAAATATTTCAGCTTAGCTTCATAATAAACATGGTGGTGGAACCATAAAACATTTTACCTTCACAAAAAGCTAAAAAGTTTCCACTTGGCGACTCCACTAGCCGCAGTAGGCCTATTACTCATCCAGGTCTCCAAATCTCTTTAGGACAGTGTTAACCAGCCTTATGGAAGTTTAGAAGCCTAGTCCCATACTAGATAAGACATTGTGAGAGGCAATACTTTCAAAACAATCCCTAAAAACTTCAGCCTATTTCATTTTTGAAACGCAGTCTGGATTCACATAGGATCAACACTAGATCTTATCCAGACCCTATTCCACCTAAGATAGTTGACAATCCAGAGAAGATTTTTTGGGAGACTTCTAAGTCTGGAAAATCAGCTACTAATAAGAACATCCCAAGAAAAAAATCTGTCCCTGAAAACCGTGTTGTCTTGGAGGATTTACACTTTGACTTACATCATACAAAGAACATATTTAGAACTAGGTCTAAAGGTGATTTAAACCAAATTTATCTTGAAACTGCAGATTTGCAACAGAGCTTTAGTAGAGAAGCCTCACCTTCTACTCCTCCTGGTTCCCACCTTCTTCACAACTTTAGCCTCTTTCATAATAAATCTGCTCAAAACCAGTTTGTTGGCCCAAGTGTTTCTTCCACTCCAATCCATACTACCACTGTTCAAAACACTCCATTTCAACCTATTTTCCCTCTTGTAAATCCACCTTTCCTTCTAGCCATGGCAACATGGTATGCTCCATTAGTGTTACCACAACCTTTGGTTCCCTTACCAAATGACTATCAATCTAAAATTCCTCATTTCACTGCAAATGAACCTACTGCTTCTCAACAGCATGTATCCAAAATGAATGATGCATTTGATTACATGGAGATAGATGATGATACCATTAAAATGAGAATCTTTGCTCAAGTTTTAGGAGGAGAAGTAAAAAAATGGTTTAAAATGCTAACTCCTAACAGCATCAATGATCTCCCTGATTTGCATCTAACATTCATAAATATATGGGAAATAAAAAAGAACCCGCTCCAAATATTAGCAGAGTATAGCAGTCTTAAAATAAATCAAGGGGAGAGTGTTCATGATTACTCCACCAGGTTTAACAGTATCTACAATGCTCTTCCACCTCACATTAAACCCCCCCAAGTCATGGCCTTTGTAAGATATCCTGAAGGTTTTGATGTTGAAATGGCCTATCAAATAAGAGAGAGAGATTACTTAACTTTAGAGGACATGCAGAAGGGAGTTGTGAGTGTAGAAGCAAACATAATTGAGAAAAGAGCTAGGTTAAGATCAGAGAAGAGGGTAACTTATAAAGATGATATTGCACCCTCAACCTCAGCTTATGACACCAAAATTGACAACCTAGTGAAGGTAATGGAGAGGATGCTTGAAAAGATAAATCTGAATGAGAGAGTGCCTCCAAGAGAAAACAAAATAGAAATAGAAACCAAAATCTTAGAAGAGACCCTAATCAAGATAGGCAAAGAGATAATGACCAATAGGTTAGGCCTCCCTTTCAACAAAACTATGTTGATCAAGAAGAAGAAAGGGAAATTCAAAGGTTGGAAGAAGATCATGTAAACTTGATAGGATCTAACATCGAGACAGATGTTTTTCTCACTGAGGAAGAATAAGGATTCTTCTCTTCAGAACAAAATGAATATAATTATGAGGATTCTGAAGATTATAGATTGGGGTTTCAGAACACAATCATAGAGGTACATAAACAATATGATCTAAGAAGCAAAGGGAACCTAGATGATTCAAATGACAAGAACAATAACACTGCTATTAGGAAAAATGCAAAAAAATAGCCTAAGAAAAAAGCAGAGAAACCCAATATTTTGGCTAAGAAACTAGATTTAAACAAAGAGACGAATAGTCAGCCAAATGTTGAGCAAAGCATCCCTAGCACTTCAACTAGTGGACCTAACAAAATTTTCCGAAATAGAAGTACCAACAAGGTTCAGCAAATCAAAATTGTTGAAAGGAATTCAATTGAAAAAACATATGTAAATATGACAAAATCAATAGTTCCTTTCAACCTTGAGGGAGAGATTGCAAAGATAAAAATTTCCATACCTCTAGCTGAACTAGTAACCCAAGAAGTGTACAAAAACCAAGTTTTGAAAGCTTTGAACTTAGGAAGTGACACTGATACATTGAACTTGACAGATGACAAACCTGAGTTGTTGTTTGGTCCAAAAGTTGAAGGAAAATACCAAGAAGGAGTTGTCCCTCCCTTCTATGTCAGTTTGAATATACATGATAGGATATTACACAATACCATGTTAGACTCTTGAGCTTCACATAATATTATGCCCAAAGTAGTAATGGAAAGCTTATACTTAGAAATTACTAAACCATACAAGGATTTGTATTCCTTTGATTCAAGTAGAGTCAAATGCTTGGGTTTAATCAAATATTTATGTGTTAACTTATCTCAAATCCCTACTAAGAGTCTAGTGATAGACATTATAGTAGCTGACATTCCCCCAAGATATGGAATGCTTTTATCAAAATCATGGGGAGCCAAACTTCAGGGGAGTCTTCAAATGGACATGTCTTATGCCACCATCCCAATTTTTAACCAAAGCAGAAGATTATACAAGGAATCCCACATGAAATACATGGTGAGCAACATAGAAAAACCAACCAACTCTCCAATCTATTCCATTCAATCAAGCTTAGGTTCCTTTGTCTTGTACAATGAAGATGAATTCACCCAATAAGAAAAGGAAAACAAAGAGGAAATTAGTTTACCAGAACAATCAAAACTTCCCTCAAATCAGATACAAACATTAGTAATCAAAAACAACAAGATAATGAAAATGAGGCAGATATCATTTGGACAATAAACTTTGATGGATCAGGTAATAAAACAAGTGTAGGGGTAGGTGTATGGATTCAAAATACAAATCATAATTATTCATATAAACTAGATTTTCCATGCACAAACAACATTGTTGAATATGAAGCACTTCTCCTTGGCTTACAGTTGCTTAAACAATTAGAAGCCCAAAAAATATCAATCCTAGGAGATTCTTAACTTATCATAAGACAAATCAAAGGAGAATATTCAGCTAAAAACCCAAGACTTAGAGAATATTGAAATTCTGCTCTTGATTTCTTAAAGACCTTTGAAAAATATGAACTCATTTTCATTCCAAGAACACAAAATCATCTAGCAAATGAACTTTCCTTCAATGCCAGCAATTTCCAAACACCTCAGATATATGAAAAACTTAGTGTAAAGGTAAAACAAAGGCCTGCAGTGCCTGACAATGAAGATTGGGGATAAACCTCCTCAGGATAACACTAGCATCATCCAACACAAGATTCCTCTAAAGGAAAATAAAAAGCCTTTAAAACAAAAAATACGGAGGAAAAATCCTGTTTTATTTCCTTTAGTTAAGACTGAAATTGAAAAGATGTATGATGCTGGGATTATAGTACCCTTAGATATTCAGAATGGGTGTAAAACTTAGTTTCTGTTAGGAAGAAGACAAGTGAAATCAGGCTCTGTATTGAATTCAGAAATCTAAATAAAGCCTCCCTAAAAGACAACTACCCTTTACCCAAGATAGACCATATACTTCAAAGGGTAATTGTGTCAAAAATAATATCACTATTGGATGGGTTCGCGGGTTGCAATCAAGTGTTAGTGCTCCCAAGTGATCAATACAAGACTACTTTTACTACACCTTGGGGCACACTTATGTATGTTAAGATTAAATTTGGTTTGATGAATGCAGGGGCCACCTTCCAAAGGGCCATGGACATAGCCTTCTATGAAGATATTGGCCATTTTATAATTATTTAAGTTGATGACATAACTGTTTTCTCAAAAACTGATGAAGAACATTTGATTCATTTGAGAAATTTTTTTGAGAAATGTAGGAAATTTGGCTTATCTTTGAACCCCAAAAAGACACTCTTTGGTCTCCAAGAAGGTAAAATTCTTGGTCACATAATTTCAGAAGAGGGAGTCAAAATAGACCCTAAAAGGATTGATGGCATATTGAAAATCATCCATCCAAGAAGCCTCAAGGAATTACAATCTTTCATTGGAAAGAATAATTTTTTGAGGAGGTTTATCCCCAATCTTGCTGAGCTATTAAGAAACATTACAAACATGCTTAAGAAAGAGGCAGGTGTGAAATGGACAACACAAGCTAAACAATCATTCGAATTGGTTAAGGAAGCTCTCACTCAAACACCAGTCTTGATTAGTCCAGATTTCACCAAAGACTCTTATATCTTTTCTTTTGCATCCGAACATACAATAGCTGCAATATTACTTCAAAAGAATGATTTGGGGCAAGAACAACCAATATTGTTTTTTATTAGGGCCTTAAGAGATGCTCCTCTCAAATATAACATCATGGAAAAGCAAGCCTTAGCATTAGTGAAATCATTAAAGGACTTTAGAGTCTACATTTTACACTCTCACATAATTTCTTTTGTTCCACATTCTGTTTTCAAGGATATTATAAGTCAAGACCCTGATGGTAAAAGGGGAAAATGGATTACTACTATTCTTTAATATGACTTAGAAATCAGGCCCACCAAACTAATTAAAGGGCAGGGATTAGCAAAACTCATGCCTATGTCAAACTTCCAAGCACTAGATATGAATATGGTGGATGTGTTGGAAGAAATAGAAGAATTCACTGCTCCTTTCATTGAAGAAACATTTCTCAATTCTCCTTGGTATTCTGACATCATTTATGTACTCTTATATTTGAGTCCCCCCCCCCCCCTTCTTTGTTCAAAACTAAAGCTAGATTTTTGAAACAGAAAGATTTAAATTATTGCATAGTAGATGGGGTATTATATTGGAAAATTGTTGTTGGAATTTTTCTTAAATGTTTACTTGAGGATTATGCAGGAAAAATCATGCATGAACTGCATGAAGGAGAATGTGGAGGACACCTCTACTAGAAGACCACAGCAAATAAAGTCCTCAAGTCTGGCCACTATTGGCCCACCCTTTACCCAGACACTTAAAATTTAGTCATGTCTTGCCATAAGTGTCAATTTTTTGATGGAAAAAGAAAACTCCTTCCCTTACCATTACATCCCATCAGTGTTGAGGCACCCTTCCAGCAATGGGGCTTGGACTTCATTGGGGAAATTCACCCATCCTCATCAGCCCAGCATAAGTGGATCCTCACTGCCACTTATTATTTTACCAAGTGGATAGAAGCCATACCATCTAGGAATGCTACTGACTCTATCATTATCAAGTTCCTTGAAACAAACATCATATCCAGATTTGGTTGTCCTCGAAAAATTATAACAAATAATTCTATTTCTTTCAAGTCTAAAAGAATGGTTGATTTCTATTACAAATACCACATTACCTTGGGCCACTCAATTGCCTAATATCCCCAAGGAAATGGATTATTTGAATCCTCCAATAAGAACCTTATTAACATCATCAAAATGCTATTGGAGCAGAATCAGAAATCTTGGCATAGTAAACTGGTTCATGCCTTATGGGCTGATAGATTAACTACATATAAGTCAATCAACATGTCCCCCTATCAGCTGGTCTATGGCATGGATGTAGTATTTCCAACATCATTAGGAGTTCCAGTCATGAAACTCCTCCAAGAAGTAAAAATTGAAGAGAATGATATGCAAAGAAGAATCAACCAAACAATTCATTTACAATAGTCCAGAGAAGAAGTCTATGAAAGAACACAGTTAGTCCAAGAAAATATCAGGAAGCTATTTGATAAAAGAACTAAGGAAAACAATTTCCAAGTTGGAGATGTTGTTCTTAAATGGGATTCGAGAAGGGAAGAGAAGGGAAAACATGGCAATTTTGAGAACTTGTGGAAAGGGCCCTATATTATTGATGCTGAGAGGGGTCACAATGCATTTTTCCTTAAAGAATTGAATGGAGAATATCTGTATGGTAGTCCTGTCAATGGCAGGATGCTCAAACATTACTTCTATCAAGAGTCATGAGTTTCAAAGCTTTTTTTTTTCCATTGTAAATATAATTTTTCAAACATTGCATTCAAATTTAGAAAAATAAAAATACAAAAACCATAGAAAAGAGAAAAGAGGGAAGATTGTAAAACAAGAAAGGTACAACCCCATACCAAAAAAGAGAAACAAAATCTGAAAGTGTGAAAGCTCAAATTCCACTCCTAAAAACACACTTCTAGTTAGTCATACAGTTTAATCATGACTAATTAGCTTTTCAATTTACTGTTGATAGGTTAGTGAATTGGGTCAGCCAAACAACATAATCTTGGCTTATCAGTAAGGTAGATTAGATAGAAAAACAAAGGTTCCAACAAGCTCAAATCATGAACCTATGAGACTGATGAAGAACTGGTTCAAATATGCTCAAAACTTGGACCAGAAAGAAAGAAAAGAAAACTCAAACAAATTCAAAATTAGAGCTGAAGAGATAGTGAAGGATGTTTTAGTTTTTCAGATTTTAAGCCTTCAAAAATTTTGTTTTATTTTTTCTGCAAATAAAATATATGTGCAGCTTGTTTTTATGCCATAGATTAGAAACAAGTTAGACTATTTAATCCTGGCTTGGCTATTTTTAAATTTCTGTTTTAGAATTTAGTGAATAAAATCTGTCGGACAGTCTAATCCTGACATATGGTAGTTAGGTAGAGAAGCTTATGAAGTCAACTATTTAAACTAAGTTCATGGAGAAATAAGAATACGAATAGATTAGTTTTATGTTTTTTCAAAAGAATAAAATGTTGTTAAGAGATTTTTCTAGTCAAAATGCACTCTGAAAGAAGAACTAATGTTAGGATCAGTAGGAATGGGTAGGTAAACATGTTGTTTTGATAGAATTCCATTGTTTCAAATTGCTGCAGAGATCATCAAATTAGAGAGAAAGGTCAACCAAAAGAAAAAGAAAGGTAGCTCCCCAATGGATTAAGGCACTAGTTTAATGAAAACCAGAGATTTGCAGCTGAGGTTCTAGACACCTAAAGAACCAGCTGTCTTCCCCAAGTGGAGCCATTGTTAGCCACCTATAAATTCTGTCATACACAATGGTGGCTAGAATTTGTCTTCAAAACTTCAAGAGATAGTTCCCTTTAAAAATTTATCATCATTTGAAGTTTTTATGATGATTCTTACTCTTTAAGTTAATATTCACTGATGTTTCCCTTTTATCCTAAAAAAACCTGTTGTTCACCAAGAGAAAGACTGCTTAAAACTCCATTTTCCATCATCTCAATTATCCATCTTTCACTCATTTTTTCCCTTTCATTTTAATCCTCAAGATACCTTCATTTAGCCTCTAAACCATCCCAAAATCCTCTTTAGGTCTTGTGAAATCCTTTCGTAAGGTTTAAAAACTCTTATTTCTCCTATCGGAACCCTCAGTTTGGCTTAAAAACCTTGTTGTTTGGCCTAAAATTCACTTTTTTACACCATATGGTTCTTAAGCACTCGAAGGCTTATTTCCTTTACCCCCTCCATTCCATACGACCTATAGCCCCACAATTGGGTGCTAAGGGCCTTGTAACCTCTTCCAAACTTAATTTCCTTTGTTATTTCATAAACCCAACGTTATGATTTGAAAGAAATCCCAGCCGTCAATCTCTACAGATCAACGACCATCGGCTCATCGCATCGCAAATCTGCATGGGTCCTTCCTTTTTCATCTCTTCCAAAATTTTCGATGCGATACCTCCAAGAAAACCTCAGCCGTTGATCCACCTTCATCCGACGTTCCGGATCCCATCGCATCACGCCCATCCATCGTGTTGCCCTCCACTGATGCGATCCCCGATTTAATCTAGACCGTCGATCATCCCTTTGATCCGAGGGTCGGTACACCATCGCATCGCAAATCCAAAAGTCCTTGTTTCACTTTTCACCTTTGATGTGTGAGCCCCAATTTAATCCTGGACGTCCATCCCGCTAGATCCAACGGCCAGGATCTATCCTGCACCATCTAACCTTTCTCTCCCTTTTGAAACGTTTCCGCTCCATCTCCTAATCTCGACTGTTCATCCAAAAGATCTAACGGTCAGGATTTGACCCCACCTACCTTTCCGCCCGCGCTACTTACCTTCCATCGCACTTTATCTGTGTCGTCAGATCTAGAGCCTCTCATCTGACGGCTCACATTCCATTTTGCAAAAAAATTGCACCTACAGTTTAATGCCCAAAAAAAGTGTGAAATAGACAATTTTTAAAGGGAAGTGTGTCAAGCAATGTATCGTATCGTGTTTTTTTGGGGCAAACCATTTACCACCGAAATAAAATGCAAAAAATGCTGTTGGTTTTATGCCAAACCACTTTCCCCCGCAATGTTATTTTCTGATTTAATCTCCATTGTTCAACATTCTAATCAAACAGCTCTCATTGTATTCCACCTCCATTCACTTTTCACCCAGCCTTCCCCAAAAAATTTCTTCGAGAAATCCCAGCCGTCAATATCTTAGATTGAACGGCCCACGTTATATCTCACCCCCATTTGTTTTCCTTCCATCTATTCTCCCAAGCGACTGCATAAGATGATCTCCACCATGGATTATTCTAATCCAACGGTCCATATTCAACCTCACACCCAAACCTCCATTAACCTGGTTAGCTGCTCTGCCAGTATTTTCCCCCCATCGCTTGCATTCGCACTTCCTCTGCATCACTCCGAAATGCTTCCACCAATCCTCCTAAGCAGTTTAAACCATGAATTCGAAGGATTTAAATAATGTTTGTGTGTTTTTATGTAGGTTTAGACGAAGTTAAAGTTAAATCCTCCTGCAGATGATTACATTGTTACTGGCCAAGGATGATGATCCTTATGGCCTTTTGATACATATTAAAGGGTTTCAAAGGGATAATTAAACGTTTTTAGGGAATCGATAAGTCATGATTATCGGTTTTCTGAGAAAAAACTCCAATAAACCTTTTGTGCACTTGGAAACAGCAAACACAGTTAGCAGTAAATTAATGAAAGGGTATCAGTGTCAAAGATGAAGATTATGGCTTAATCAAGCCTAAACACAGATCCAAATCTAAATCATTGGGTTTATGAAATAAAGAATTAGATCCAGAAGACCTCGAATGCCACATCACAGGGGCCAATTGATTCCCCAACTACTATATTGCCACCATGCAGCCTCTCTGCCTCAAAGGAATACCCAGATCAAATATCAGTCCGAAACATTAAGGAGAAAGATAGCTGAACAGTTATTACAAGAAAAAAAAATATCCTAACTGTCAGTAGAAGTTATTGTAAAGATAAGAAGAGCCTTAAAGTCAATCTTTTTACCCATTAATCCTAAAAAGCAGAAACAGAGTAAATGAAATAGAGTTGTAATTCGATGCTTCCCTGCCTTATGCCTTGCATGGTTTTCAAGGCTAGGAGTTGTATTTAGTGCAGAATTAATTACACTTCAACCCTAGGAACTCTTCCACCTCCTCATTTTCTTATAAAATCTCCTTGAGGAGCACATTGTAAAGGGTTGGTTGGTCACTAGTTGTAATACTGAAACTCTCTGAAATAATACATAGTCTGTTCGAAGTTGAAGAAGAAATTGAAGTCTTGGAAGCTTGATGGTGGTGTGACGTGCTTGTTCTTGAGAAGGCTCTGTCATTGGATTCATGAGCTTGGCTATTGGTGATTTATTTTGAACTGTCTACTGTTTTTCCTATTTTGATTATGTTCCATAAATTCTTACTACATTAGGATGAAAATTTTAGGCTAAGAGATGACTCCTGGAAGCACCTTAGACCTATTTATCCTTCACTGTTTTATGTTTTCTTCTGCTGAGGTATTTTAGAGTCTTAATTCTTTATCTTTAGTCCTCATGCATGTTTATTTCTATAATAGCTCAAATAGTAGGTTTCCACATGATTTATGATTTTCCCTGCTTCTCTGCTGCCACTTGAAAATTGTTTTTGAATTCTCCCTTTGAAGTACCATTGTTTACAGTTAGCCAAGGAAGTATTTTTCGATCATGCCCTTTGTCCTTGCTTGAAAAATTGTTTTAAAGGTCTTTATAGTTGTGATCATATATGTGTTAGGTGTTCCCTCTTCTATGATTGCAATTATCAGTGAATCTTTTATGTTTTCTAAGTCCTTTAAAATAAAATCTTTGAGGAAGTAGGATGTGCTCTCGAATCTTAGATTTCATTTTAAAAGTTGTATTGAAGTTATCATTTGCTTAAAGGGAGGTTTGTAGAATTCATGGTTAGCCCTGTCTATCAAATATCTCTTTATTGTTCAAGTTATGTTTTCAAGTTCCCTTTGTTGAGAATTCATTTTCTCTTTCCAAATCATTAATGTCCATCTCATTCACAAAAATTAAGGATCCTATGGCCATGTTAGATTTTCCCTTTGATATCCCATATCCATTGATGAGTTTTTCATAAACCTCTTCTTGACTCCATTTCCCAATGAATATAACACTTCTTCTTTCTATTTATACTGCCTAGACATTTCATGTTCTGTTGTACTAATTCAACCAAACAAACAAAACAAACACTTGCACTCAATAACTAGTCTAAAATCATACTTAAAAGAAAACAAGACATACCTTTGCAAAAAATTTGAGAGATCCCTCTCTGAGAACAGGAGGACTAGATCCTGGAACTCTAAAGATTGGTTCTGATGTTGCCTTGTCTTTTAGTTAGCCAATCTATCAAAACATGGGATACCAACAACAACCTCGCTTGATTATGAATGAATAGCCTCGCTTGAGAAAAAGAAACAACATTGCTTGATTATAGTGAAGATAGCCTTGGTATAGAACAACCACAGGCTTGACTTTACTGCTTCAGAGGTTAAACAATTGAGTGGAAGAAAATGAAAACTGAAGTTTCTGCAAGATTTTCGAATTTGAAATCTCATATTACAACTAAATGATGCCCCTATCATGATGATGATGGCTGTGAGATGGGTAAGTACTTCAAACCTGACCTCTCACTGACTCACCATACCCTTGTCCTATCATTTCTTAAAGGATTTTTGAAAAATTCTGAATTACTTGACATGACAGTTAAGAAACCGCACTTTCGTAGCACACACAGTGTATTTTTTGCAGTTTACGCTACGAAAGTAGCAGTACTTTCGTAGTGCAAAACCCCTTTTTTGAACTAACGACGCTAAAAAACAGAGGATTCTTGGCTAATTGTGAAAATTTAGCCTGAAACTTAATGGAATGACCCCTAAATGAAAATATGAATCTTTGATCATGTAATGGACCTCGAAGGACTTTATTTGAACTCAAATGATGACCTACCCTTAACCAAATGAAAAATGACTTTCAAAACTATTTAAGACCATGATCAAAAACAGAGTTGACATATAATGTTTTGAAAAAAAAGATTGGGTGATAACACCCTACATGCCTGCAAGAACATTTTTTGAAAGATTGTGCCAAGATTTAATCTACCCTAGCACATTATTGGTAAGTGTGGCCATTTGAAGTCCTCCCATGATTCCATTCCCCTCAAACTGATACTCTGGATGCTAACTCACTGAAAGATTATTCTTGGGTAGTTTGAAAGGCATGAATTGGATGGGAGGCACATTCGAAGCAAATTCAACCAGCCATGGACTCACTCTATTTCTGAATGAAAAAGTGCATGCCATATTTATAATAAACCCCAAATTTTAAGAGCTAGGGCATAAAACCATAGATTCATAATTACTAAAGCAATTTTTTAAACAGGGATAAGCAGAACATATATCATAAAGATAGGAAATGGTATATAATATTTTAGATAAATTCATATAGACTACAGGTTCTATAAAGGGAAACACTTTCTATGGTTCGTTGAACCTTTAAGATAAAATTGACTAAATGTGACAAGAGTAAGAAACACTAGCATCCCATCCATGAAGCAGTCATATCACTAGAAACATTGTCGAAGATACACTCTGCTTTACATAAGTTTCTCATACTCTAAATTAGATAAGCGAGCTCTTAATGGCTTTGTCCTACTTATAAAATTTATCTTCTCCTAAGCATAAAACTATATACATATATGGTCCATAAATTTTATCAATGCTTTGATTTATGTTTAGGTTAAATGCCCAATTATCACAAAAATGCAAATTTAGAGCCTTGTCATTTCCTACTATCAAGACAAAAGCTGATGGAGAAAATCAGATAGAAAAATAGAATCCTTAGTGCATTATCCAAAATATCCAAAAAATTTACAAGTGTTCAAGATGCCAAAACATTTATGGTAAAGTTTCTAAAAAAAACACAAGCTAATGGGATACAAAAACCTTGAGATTCTAGGTAAAAATTATAACAAATTTTTCATAAATCCAATGCTAGAAGAAATCAAATGAAATTTTTCCATAAGAAAAGGAACTTTGATTTCAAGATACTGGAAAACATGTCTATGAGAAAGGAAATTCAAGAACCCAAATCTAGAAATTATCAAGCCGAAGGCACAGTTAACTTGACTATGAGATCTTTGAAATTTACTCCTTTTTATTCCTAGAGATACTAATGCTTCTTAACATAATCACACCAACGTATTCACAATTCAGAGATGAGTTTGAACATTCACATCAATGTAAGTATCAATTTAAAAGGGCTGAGAGAATACCCATATTTTCGATCCCCCATGTGCCTTTCAACACAACCTACAACGTTGTAAAGAACACGGTTTGATAGATTTGAATCTTCTAGCTCACATCACCTTTACTTGTGAGTGTTGCTCACATGACAATATTAGCCAATGAACATATGCAAAACGGATTTCAACTTATAGCTTCATGATATTTGTATCCCTACGCCCAGTTGCATAACGCATGGTGTGGAGTTCTGAGATATTTATCCCTCCGCCCAATTCCATGATCATGAAAAATTCAAATTAGTGTGAATGCCCAACAATCCTGTGAGTTTTTATCAATTTTCTTGTCCTATACAACCTTTAAAACCATTACAGCTATTGTTTCTAAAATCGAGTGACAGAGTCCTCACAAAACAAAGGGGCATGGCCATATCCTTCTTGTGGAACAAATTTATTCTCAAGGGGGTATCGTGGATGTTGCATAGAACCGACGCCCATGCGAGCATTACCAAAAATTTCATATCTCGGGGGCTTGTTGGGAAACATTGGTACATATGGCCCATGATCAATAGTATTGAGAGCCAGGTCAGCATAATACATATTCGCCTTGGAGTCCTACGTATCGAGGGATAATTTGGTCGCAATGCTCTACTAGTGATGTTGCTAAGGGAAGTAATAAGGAACACTCTGCTGTTGAAGTGGTTGCATTGAGCCGTAAGAACCATTAAATTCCAATGGGATTGAAATATGTAACCCCGATGGTAATTTTTCATTGGATTCCATACCATATGACCCATAGCTAGTCCCTAGAGAGTAAATTTATTTCTGGGTGTTTTGAGAAGCGAGAGGGAAAATGATTGGAGGGACTCAAGGGTATAGAATCCTTGAACCGAGGCTAAAGTTTGTAGAGAAAATGAATCCCCTCCCATTGCATATTGTTTATTTTTGTGTTGTTGTTGAGACTCGGAACCCTACTGCACAACCTTTCTCACATTCGTATTTTTCCTACAAAGACCGAATTATGAGAAATGCCACCAGAACTATCAACAAAATCAGTCCTACCCTTGCCATTTCTCCTAAAAATTCATTCCTTTTACCTGGGTATTGTTGAAATCCCCTCAGATTAGATTCCATTTCACCACAGAGCAGGCAACTTATACGCCATCTAGTACATTTTGGATTGATAGAAACATATATGCAGAGCACTTATATACCTCTTGGCTATGGAATTTCTACAACTATATGACCCTGACCCCTTACATTTCAAAAAATCTGAGAGCGGCTTACGTGAATTATATGGACCTTGACGTGGGTACTTACACTACACCCTTTATAATGGGAATAGGTCACTTGTGGACATGGGTAGGGCGTGGCGAAGAAAATTAATTTTTGGGGGAATTTTAGATGGTTGGATGAGGTGAAAAAAGCAGGATTGATCCACACAATGTGTTCAAAAATCTCCATAGTATCTTTATCCTTGGGGAAGACTCGTTCAATGGAGAAAATGTGGAATTGGGGTTTTGGTCACAGTTTCTTGTTCCTATTGTTTCATTTTTACTTATTACAAATAAATGTGGTTTCTCCACACTTTACTCAAGCAATAACATTCAGACCCGATGGTTAATGGATGAGAGGGGTCGATAATGGAAGAGAGGGAAATGAAATTTCATTGAAAATAATCATTCTTAATATTATTTTATTAGTTTTTAAATTTGTTTTTGTCAGAGTTTTTTTGTTCTTAATTTTTATTTTTAATTCTTAAAAATAAATGTGGTTTATCCATATTATTTTATTATCTTTTTAATCTGGGAGAAATTTCAATTAAAAGTTATATTTTTTTATTTTTTAGATTTTTAATTTATTCACAGAAATTTAGCTCCTCCACTTTTAATTGTGGGTAGAGGTTCTCTAATCTTAATGGTAGAGATGTTTCCATGTCTAGTTAAAAGTGTAATTTCTTATTAAAAATTTTGACAATAAAATTAAACAAAATGAAATATAGATATAAATAAAAGCAGAGTGGAATGGAAATTTTGTAATTTTTTGTTAAACATTTTGACCCCATAAAAAAAATTAAATTAAATTGAATTTATAATTACTTATAATTAATTATTAAACTATCATAGATCCATCTTAACTCCAGATGTACCAAGCATTGAGAGGGATTAAATATATTGAGATGCAAATATATTTTAGAGTGAAAAGAAATTTTATCCCTCTATTTTCTTGGTAGATCTGTAATTGAGGTGGATCTAGGTTGGTATAAAAGTAAGTTATGATTATTGAAATAAAATAGAAGAAAAATAAGAAGAGAGTAAGAGAGAGGTGTCACAATGACGTTAAAATTTTTGTCTTACTTTAAAACATTCATATATAATTATAAAACTTTAGTAATTATTTAAGCATGCTATATAATTATAAAAATTTAGTCATTTGATAGTAGTGATAGACTTTTCTATTTAGGAATAATGATCTATGCTTAACCGATATGTTTTAATTGAACCTGTTGGGGTTCCTATGTTTTGGTAGATTTGGCAATACCAAAAGATAAGACAACATCAAACCACTTTGGGACCTCAGGATCTAGAACTCTTGGGTCCAGAGAGGGATCTCTCTATAAATAAAAATAAATATGTATCTTTGAAGGCTCAAAATGAGGTATTAGGCTAGCTATGAAGCACAATGGGGGTTTAAAATGATTTGGTTGGTTGTTGGGTTGGGCCATGAGATCATCAACTGAGAAGGTAATGGCAGGGAAGGAGCAAAGTAGTAGAGTGTTTTTGGCAAGGAGGATAGGTTAACACTGTGCCATCCATTAGGCTATGGAGTCATGAAATGAGATTACTTGCAAACTACTAACCAAGACTTTCACAAGGAAAGTCGTCTATACTAAAGGATATTTAAGATAGATGGTGGAATGGAACATTAGGAGTGAAGGTGAAAGAAGGAAATACACCAGATTTATGTCTGGAGATCAGGTCAGAGGTCATTTAACTCCAGACCTGCTTTGACATAATCAAAGGCAACTCTCAATGAAGACACAAAGGGCAGCTTGAGATCAGACCAGAGGTCATCTAACTCCAGATATGCTTCAGCATATTCCAAAAGAAAAAGCGAGATAATATTTGACATAAAGCTAGAGTTTATAGATCAGAGAAGGAATTTTAACCTTCCCTGCTATGACACCAGCTAGGACATCCAAGCAACAAAACCTGAATTCCTACATCACCTAGCAGTGAAAAAACAACTACTACACTGGTTAAATTACATGAATTTTCTCTTAGATTCACGTTCAGTAGAAAACATCAAAGGTAGAGAGAGAAGAAACACAGGGTACCATGCGAGGGTATATCCTATGCTATATTTCTAATGCATGTATACAAGAAGACCAATGGATAACATGAAAATTGTAATAAAAAAATATAAAGAGAGAAACATCACCCGCAATAATAGACCAGGATCCTGTGAAATTGCTTGATTAATTGATAGGAAAAACCAGTCACATACACTAAGCTCAATGGCTAATACCATCCAAACTTTCTCCTCCCAGCCTACTACATTACAAACTACTCTGCTACTCTCTCCCAAAACTGTTCTTACAGTAAAAAATGAATCCCTATAACAACAACTACAACAACAACGCAACCCTTTACAATATGTTCTCGGGAATTCTTATAGGAGGAAGAGTAATAGCGGAAGTAGATTTTCATTTCATTTGTTTCATTAAGACAGAATGGCACAAGTATTCACGCCCATACTGCTTAATGTTTCTTAGTTGACTATGCATATCCCATAGTCTGTTTCAGAGGTCTCTGTCAGATCGATATTGACGTTGGATGTGTTCTTGGAGACCTTCTAGTTGTTTAGAACTCTGCGCTGCCTTCTGAAATAAATGACATGGATGGAATGTCTGCAGGCCTCTCCATACCTCCATAACTGTGCTCTAAACCATAGTAACTCTGAATATGGAATACAGGGTGACTTAATCACTCTACAAAAACCTACACCATAAAATAAAAAAATTATAAAATCCAGGTGGCGGAAGAATAAATGCTGTGGAGGCCTAGAGAAATGTTGGCACAATAGTAAAACTGCGAAAGAAATAAAATTTAGTGCAAAACCCAAAGTTTAATGCTTGGGGGATTTACAAAGGGAAATGATGAAAAATGAGCAAAAGTGGGGCCTTTGGATGGTGGGACCCGGTGTGGGCGGATGGCGATTAATTGAGAGCCATTGGATCTGGGTTGAACGAATGGCTACGATGGGATTGGCGGATCGCAATCAAGGGAGGCAGTGGGGTGACACATTGTAAGCTTCCGATTGGTGGCAATGCGATTGAGCGCCAGCCGTCCGATCCGAGTCAAGATCGACAACAAAGATTAAATCGGCGGGGAGGAAGACTAGAGCGATGGGAGGAGAGGCGATGAGATCTGGGCCATCAAATCTTGAGAGATCAATGGTTGCGATCGGATTGGAGGATCGCGATCGAGGAACGCAGAGGGGGATGCATTAAGAATTTTTGATCGGCGATTGGCGTTGGACCATTGGATTAAAACGTGAATCAACAGCAGAGACTATAAGTAGAGGAGTAACAAAGGGGAGATGCGGGGCACAAGAGGACTTGCGTGGACCGTCGGATCTGTATAGATCGACGATGGGTATTACACTCGCACTCCACAGAACAACTAACAATTGCATCGGAGATTTCCAAAGTAACAAAGAAACGTGCTTGCCGCGAGACCTGCGATTGTGATAAGCACCTGCGGGCTCAGCGCCTAGTCTTTGTGCCCAGTCGCATGGAGGGGAAGTGGTTAAGGGGCTGGCCGTAAGGGGCTAAAGCCTCATATGCAAAATATCATCTTTTGGCCTATTTTCAATGCATTTTAAGGCCAAAAAAGGGGTAACGGTAAGGGGAATGAAGGGATTTTAAGCCAAACAAAGGTATTTGAAAGGTTTAAAAGGGGATTTGGGTGATTTTAAAGGGTTAATGATGAATTAAGAGAGGGGAAAAAAGGTGAAGAAACAAAGGTTAATTGGGAATGAAATAATAAGGAAAAGGCCTTTTTGGGCATTCTTCTTCACAAACAGAGAGGCTTTGTAACTGGAAAAAGCAGTGAGGATTCATCAAAGGACAAAGGCACAAGGAGGCTTCAAGGATGATGTTTTTTCAGAATAAATGCATTCCTTGAAGGCTCAAACCATATTTTATCCCCCTGTTTGCTTGTCAAAAAATTCATAGGGGGCTAACAGTGACTCCACATGGGGATGGCTTCTTCTTGAAGGAGTCAAGAATTCATAAATGATATTTGGTGTAGGCCAAATGCCCGGCACTTGACACATCCCTTTCCTTTCTTAGATCACCTACCACAAATCATGAAGACATCATATCAGCAGAAATATTCTCTCAAACAACTACCTACCCATACTATAGTCCTAACATTTTTTCTTCTGGGTGCATTTGGACTTGCAGACCCTTTACATCATCAATTTTTACAAACAATAAAATAAATCTATTCTACTGCTACCCTTATTACTCCATGAGACCAGATTAGACTGTTGGCCTCATAGTTTCTCTACCTAGACTACTATCTGCTAGGATTAAACTATCTAGCATATTTCTTCTCTACATTCTAAGACAGAAATTGAAAAACAGTCAGGCTAGGATTAGACTGTCTAGCTTGCTGTGGACCATGGCATAAGGACAAAGCTGCTCATGAACTGAAACTTTGCAAAAATTACAAACACTAACTAAATTCTCATAGATTGAGCTTTATTGAAGCTTCCTACCTACCCTATTCTACTTGGAAACATCTGATGCATTAGGTGATACAATAATGCCAATGTAGCCAGTCAAGCAGTAACAAAAAAGAATATAAGCACTGACTACTCATCAGAGACAACCATAGGGTGCTCTACATGTGGTTCTTGAAAACTAAGGTCACCATCAGTGGTGACCACTCCTGATCAATCTGGCCCCTGCAAAACATCAATGCTGGATAATTCGAGCTAAACAGGGCCTCCATATACTCTGCCATAGGATCAAAGAACACATGATGTGCACTTTCTTCCTTCAGGCCTCCTAAGACTGGTAGGTTGTCTTCATCTTGGGTAGCTTTTACTACTGTATCTGCCACTGCGTCTTTAGTGTGGCTCTTGGAAGCTCGATCATCTTCTTCTTGTACTTCAACAGGTAGTGGAATTTCTTATTTTTAAGGGGAAGGGAGACTTTCCAAAAATGCTCTCAGGTCTCTGAACTGATATGATTTTTATTGTGAGTTCAAAAGTTTGATCTCAGCTTCATATCTTTCAACCACCAATTCTAAGAAAATTTTCCTGAGCACGGGTTTTAATTTTGAGCTGAGAAGAATAACCCCTGGAAGGTCCTCCACTTCCAGCTCTGCCAAGTCACGTGACATTATATCTCGACACTCTGCTATGAAACTTGGATGAATTTCTACAAACCGCTCAGAGTCTTCCATTAGTGAAGTGACTTGGTCTTCAGCATGGATGATGTTATAATGTGACTGGTCTCCCAGTGGAGTCTTGTGCAAAAAAAGATAATCAGTGGCCTACTGATCACCAGTGAAGTCGTTTAATCATTTAGGAACTGTGGAGTCGCCAAGTGGAGGATTTAAGATTTTATCGTCCACCATAGTTATTTACTACCAAATCACGGCAAATTTGGCTTGTTTTTTCCCCAGTGGAGTTGCCATTATGTTGGGGTTCCTATCTTTTGGCAAATTTGGAAATACCAAAAGTTAAGACAACATCAAACCACTTTGGAACCTCAGGATCTAGCCCTCCTGGGTCCAGAGAGGGATCTCTCTATAAATAAAAAGAAATATGTATCTTTGAAGGCTCAAAATGAGGTATTAGGCTAGGTATGAAGCACAATGGGGGTCTAAAATGATTTGGTTGGTTGTTGGGTTGGGTCATGAGATCATCAACTGAGAAGGTAATGGGAGGGAAGGAGCAAAGTAGTAGGATCTTTCGGGCAAGGAGGATAGGTTAACACTATGCCATCCATTGGGCTATGGAGTCATGAAAGGAGATTACTTACAAACAACTAACCAAGACTTTCACAGGGAAAGTCATCTATACTAAAGGATCTTTAAGATTGATGGTGGAATGGAACATTAAGAGTGAAGGTGAAAGAAGGAAAGGCACCATATTTTTGTCTGGAGATCAGGTCAGAGGTCATTTAACTCTAGACCTGCTTTGACATACTCAAAGGAAACTCTCAATGAAGACACAAAGGGCAGCTTGAGATCAGACCAGAGGTCATCTAACTCCAAATTTGCTTCAACATATTCCAGGATAAAAAGAGAGATAAGATTTGACAAAAAGCTAGAGTCTATAGATCGGAGAAGGAATTTTAACCTTCCCTTCTTTGACACCAGCTAGGACATCCAAGCAACAAAACCGGAATTCACACATCAGCTAGCAGTGAAACAACATCTACTACACTGGTTAAATTACAAGAATTTTCTCTTAGATTCACGTTCAGCAGAAAACATCAAAGGTAGGGAGAGCAGAAACATAGGGTACCATGCGAGGGTATATCCTATGCTATATTTTTGATGCATACCAGAAGACCAATGGACAACATGAAAAATGGAATAAAACAATGTAAAGAGAGAAACATCATTTGTAGTAATAGACCAGGATCCTGTGAAATTGCTTGATTAATTGATATGAAAAACCAGTCACATACACTGAACTCAATGGATGATACAGTCAAAACTTTCTCCTCCTAGCCTACTACATTACAAACTACTCTGCTACTCTCTCACAAAACTGTTCTTACAGTAAAAACTGAATCCCTATAACAGCAACTACAAAAACAACGCAACCCTTTACAATATGTTCTCGGGAATTCTTATAGAAGGAGGAGTAATAGCGGGAGTAGATGTTCATTTAATTTGTTTCATTAAGACAGAATGGCAGAAGCGTTCACGCCCATACTGCTTAATGTTTCTTCATTGACTGTGCATATCCCGTAGTCTATTTCAGAGGTCTCTGTCAGATTGATATTGACCCCGGATGTGTTCTTGGAGTCCTTCTAGTTGTTCGGAACTCTGCACTGCCTTCTGAAATAAATGATGTGGATGGAAGGTCTACAGGCCTCTCCATACCTCCATAAATTATTTCTGACAGTCTTAAAGAAGCTTATGTCAGTGTAACATATTTAAGGGCTCGAGGAGACATGGAAACTTCCGAATGAAGGTGTCCTTCTGGACAAATAGCGCTCTGTTGATATAAATGCACTAATGTAACTCGTTAGTTTGCTTAGTCTTAAAACTGCGCCTTCTTCCTTCGAATCAGGATTAAAGCGTTAAGTATTCAATTACGGGCTTTAACCCCTTTAATATTTTCTGCTGATACACTGGCCGCAGTTGTAATGGCCTCTCTGTGCTCTAAACCACAGTAACTGTGATTAAGGAATACAGGGTGACTTAATCACTCTGCAAAAACCTGCACCATAAAATAAACCATTTATAAAACCTAGGTGGCGGCAGAAGAAATCCTGTGGAGGCCCAGAGAAATGGTGGCACAACAGTAAAACTGCGAAATAAATAACATTTAGTGCAAAACCCAAATTTTAACGCTCGGGGGATTTACAAAGGGAAATGATGAAAAATGAGCGAAAGCGGGGCCTTTGGATGGTGGGACGCAGTGTGGGTGGAGGGCGATTAACTGCGAGCCATTGGATCTGGGTTGAATGAATGGCTATGATTGGATTGGCGGATCGCAATCAGGGGAGGCAGCGGGGTGACACATTGTAAGCTTCTGATTGGCAGCAGTGCAATTGAGCGCCAGCCATCTGATCCAGGTCAAGATCGACGGAGGAGATTAAATCAATAGGGAGGAAGACTAGTGCAATGGGAGGAGAGGGGATGAGATCTAGGCTGTCAGATCCCGAGAGATCAATGGCTGTGATTAGATTGGAGGATCCCGATCGGGGAACGCAGAGGGGGATGCATTAAGAATTTCTGATCAGCGATTGGCACTCGACTGTTGGATTAAAATGTGAATCAACAGTGGAGACTGTAATCAGAGGGGTAAAAAAGGGGAGAGGCAGGGTGTGAGAAGACCTGTGAGGACCATCGGATCTATATAGATCGATGGTGGGTATTACACCTGCGCTCCACAGACCAAAAAACAATCGCATCGGAGATTTCCGGAGTAACAAAGAAATGCGCTTGTCGTGAGACCTCCGATTGTGATAAGCACCTGCGAGCTCAGCTCCTAGTCTCAGCACCTGGTTGCATGGAGGGGAAGTGGTTAAGGTGCTGGTCGTAAGGGGACAAAGCCTAATATGAAAAATATGATCTTTTGGCCTATTTTCAATGCATTTTAAGGTTAAAAAAGGGGTAACGGTAAGGGGAATGAAGGGGTTTTAAGCCAAACAAAGGTATTTGAAAGGTTTAAAAGGGGATTTGGTTGATTTTAACGGGTTAATGAGGAATTAAGAGAGGGGAAAAAAAATGAAGAAACAAAGGTTAAGTGGGAATGAAATAAGAGGGAAAAGGCATTTTTGGGCATTCTTCTTCACAAATAGAGAGGCTTTGTAACTGGAAACAGCAGTGAGGATTCATCAAAGGACAAAGGCACAAGAAGGCTTCAAGGATGATGTGTTTTCAGAAGAAATGCATTCCTTGAAGGCTCAAACCACATTTTATCCCCCTGTTTGCTTGTCAAAAAATTCATAGGGGGCTAATAGTGACTCCACATGGGGATGACTTCTTCTTGAAGGAGTCAAGAATTCAGAAATGATCTTTGGTGTAGGCCAGATGCCTGGCACTTGATACATCCCTTTCCTTTCTTAGATCAACTGCCACAAATCATGAAGACATCATATCAACAGAAATATTCTTCCAAACAACTACCTACCCATACTATAGTCCGAAATTTTTTTCTTCTGGGTGCATTTTGACTTGCAGACACTTTACATCATCAATTTTTACAAACAAGAAAATAAACCTATTCTAATGCTACCCTTATTACTCCATGAGACCAGATTAGACTGTTGGCCTCATAGTTTCTCTACCTAAACTACTATCTGCTAGGATTAAACTGTCTAGCATATTTCTTCTCTACATTCTAAGACAGAAATTGAAAAACAGGCAGGCCAGGATTAGACTTTCTGGCTTGCTGTGGACCATGGCATAAAGACAAAACTTCTCATGAACTGAAACTTTGCAAAACTTACAAACAATGACTAAATTCTCATAGACTAAGCTTTATTGAAACTTCCTACCTACCCTATTCTACTTGGAAACATCTGATGTTTTAGGTGATACAATAATGCCAATGCAGCCAGTCAAGCAGTAACAAAAAAGGATAGAAGCACTGACTGCTCATCAAAGACAACCACGGGGTGCTCTGCATGTGGTTCTTGAAAACTGAGGTCACCATTAGTGGTGACCACTCCTAATCAATCTGGCCCCTACAAAAGATCAATGCTGGATAATTCGAGCTAAACAGGGCCTCCATATACTCTGCCACAGGATCAAAGAACACATGATGTGCACTTTCTTCCTTTAGGCCTCCCAAGACCGGTAGGCTGTCTTCATCCTGGGTAGCTTTGACTACTGTATCTTCCACTGCATCTTCAGTGTGGCTCTTGGAAGCCCGATCATCTTCTTCTTGTACTTCAACAGGCAGTGGAATTTCTTCTTTTTTAGGGGAAGGGAGACTTTCCAAAAACACTCTCGGGTCTCTGAACTGATATGATTTTTCTTATGAGTTCAAAAGTTTGATATCAACTTCATGTCTTTCAACCACCAATTCTAAGAAAATTTTCTTGAGCATGGGTTTGAATTTTGAGCTGAGAAGAATAACCCTTGGAAGGTCCTCCACTTATAGCTCTGCCAAGTCATGTGACATTATATCTCAACACCTGCTATCAAACTTGGATGCATTTATGCAAACCGCTTAGTGTCTTCCATTAGTGAAGTGACTTGGTCTTCAGCGTGGATGATGTTGTAATGCAACTCGTCTCCTAGTGGAGTCTTGTGCAAACAAAGATAATCAGCGGCCTACTAATCACCAGTGAAGTCTTCTAGTCATTTAGGAATTTTGGAGTCGCCAGGTGGAGGATTTAAGATTTTACCGTCCACCATAGTGATTTACTACCAAATCATGGAAAATTTGGTCTATTTTTTCCCCAGTGGAGTCGCCATTATGTTGGGGTTCCTATGTTTTGGCAGATTTGGAAATACCAAAAGATAGGACAACATCAAACCACTTTGGGACCCCAGGATCTAGCCCTCCTGGGTCCAGAGAGGGATATCTCTATAAATACAAATAAATATGTATCTTTGAAGGCTCAAAATGAGTTATTAGGCTAGCTATGAAGCAAAATGGGGGTTTAAAATTATTTGGTTGGTTGTTGGGTTGGGTCATGAGATCATCAACTGAGAAGGTAATGGCCGGGAAGGAGCAAAGTAGTAGGATTTTTTGGGAAAGGAGGATAGGTTAACACTGTGCCATCCATTGGGCTATGGAGTCATGAAATGAGATTACTTGCAAACTACTAACCAAGACTTTCACAGGGCAAGTCATCTATACTAAAGGATATTTAAGATAGATGGTGGAATGGAACATTAAGAGTGAAGGTGAAAGAAGGAAAGACACTAGATTCCTGTCTGGAGATCAGGTAAGAGGTCATTTGACTCTAGACCTGCTTTGACATACTCAAAGGAAACTCTCAATGAAGACACAAAGGGCAGCTTGAGATCAGACCAGAGGTCATCTAACTCCAGATCTGCTTCAGCATATTCCAGGAGAAAAAGAGAGATAAGATTTGACACAAAGCTAGAGTCTATAGATCGGAGAAGGAATTTTAACCTTCCCTGCTTTGACAATAGCTAGGACATCCAAAGAACAAAACCCGAATTCATACATCACCTAGCAGTGAAACAAAAGCTACTACACTAGTTAAATTACAAGAATTTGCTCCTAGATTCACATTAGGAAGAAAACATCAAAGCTAGAGAGAGCAGAAACGCAGGGTACCATGCGAGGGTATATTATATGCTATATTTCTAATGCATACCAGAAGACCAATGGACAGCATGAAAAATGTAATAAAACAATGTAAAGAGATAAACATCACCCGTAGTAATAGACCAGGATCCTGTGAAATTGCTTGATTAATTGATATGAAAAACCAATCACGTACACTGAGGTTAATGGCTGATACAGTCCAAACTTTCTCCTCCCATCCTACTACATTACAAAATACTCTGCTACTCTCTCCCAAAACTGTTCTTATAGTAAAAAATGAATCCCTATAACAACAACTACAACAACAATGCAACCCTTTACAATATGTTCTCGGGAATTCTTATAGGAGGAGTAATAGAGGGAGTATATGTTCATTTAATTTGTTCTATTAAGACAGAATGGTGGAAACATTCACGCCCATAACGCTTAATGTTTCTTCGTTGACTATGCGTATCCCGTAGTCTGTTTCAAAGGTCTCTGTCAAATCGATATTGACCTCGGATGTGTTCTTGGAGTCCTTCTAGTTGTTCGGAACTCTGCATTGCATTTTGAAAGAAATTACGTCTATGGAAGGTCTGCAAGCCTCTCCATACCTCCATAACTGTTGTCTACAGTCTTAAAGAAGCTTCTATCAGTGTAATATATTTAAGGGCTCGAAGAGACATGGAGACTTCCGAAGGAAGGTGTCCTTCTAGAGAAATAGTGCTTTGCTGATATAAATGCATTGATGTAACTCATTAGTGTGCTTAGTCTTCAAACTATGCCTTCTTCCTTTGAATCAGGATTAAAGCGTTAAGTATTAAATTACGGGTCTTAACCCCTTTAATCTCTGCTGCTGATACACTGGCCACGGCTGTAATGGCCTCTCTGTGCTTTAAACCATAGTAACTATGATTATGGAATACAGGGTGACTTAGACACTCTGCGAAAACCTGCAGCATAAAATAAACCAATTATAAAACCTAGGTGGCGACAGAAGAAATTTTTTGGAGGCCCGGAGAAATGGTGGGACAACAGTAAAACTACAAAAGAAATAACATTTAGTGAAAAACCCAAATTTTAATTCTTGGGGGATTTACAAAGGGAAATGATGAAAAATGAGCAAAAGCGGGGCCTTTGGATGGTGGGACTCGGTGTGGGTGGAGGGCTATTAACTGAGAGTCGTTGGATCTGGGTTGAATGAATGGCTACGATTGAATTGGCGGATCACAATCGAGGGAGGCAGCGAGGTGACACATTGTAAGCTTCCGATTGGCGGCAGTGCCATTGAGCGCCAGTCGTCTGATCCGAGTCAAGATCGACGATGGAGATTAAATTGGCAGGGAGGAAGACTAGAGTGATGGGAGGAGAGGCGATGAGATCTAGTCCATTAGATCCCAAGAGATCAATGGCTGCGATCAGATTGGAGGATCATGATCGGGGAACACAAAGGGGGATGAATTAAGAATTTCCGATCGGCGATTGGCACTCGACTGTTGGATTAAAACGGGAATCAACGTCAGAGACTGTAATCAGAGGGGTAAAAAAGGGGAGAGGCGGGGTGCGAGAGGACTTGCGTGGACCGTCAGATCTGTATAGATCGATGGCGGGTATTACACGCACGCTCCACAAACCAACAAACAATCACATCGGAGATTTTCGGAGTAACAAAGAAAAGTGCTCACCGTGAGACCTCCGATTGTGATAAGCACTTGTGGGCTCAACACCTGGCCTCAGCGCCCAGTCGCATGGAGGGGAAGTGGTTAAGGGGTTGGCCGTAAGGGGATAAAGCCTCATATGCAAAATATCATCTTTTGGCCTATTTTTGAAGCATTTTAAGGCCAAAAAAGGGGTAACGGTAAGGGGAATGAAGGGGTTTTAAGCCAAACAAAGGTATTTGAAAGGTTTAAAAGGGGATTTGGGTGATTTTAAGGGGTTAATGAGGAATTAAGAGAGGGGAAAAAAGGTGAATAAATAGAGGTTAAGTGGGAATTAAATAAGAGGGAAAAGGCCTTTTTGGACATTCTTCTTCACAAACAGAGAGGCTTCGTAACTGGAAACAGCAGTGAGAATTCATCAAAGGACAGAGGCACAAGGAGGCTTTAAGGATGATGTGTTTTCAGAGGAAATGCATTCCTTGAAGGCTCAAACAACATTTGAGCCCCATGTTTGCTTGTCAAAAAATTCATAGCGGGCTAACAAAACCCAAAGGAGGCACCTTAAATTATAAAAAATGTTGAAATTTCCATTTAGTGGTAAGTAATGCTACATCATCACCACCCAACCATAAGCAACATTCTACCACCTCCTCTAAGACAAGCACTCTTGAACAACTAACCACCCAATATAGAATTGTGTTGTCTCCATTAACGCTGACTCGGTGTAGTCCTTAATGATCATGTACCTAAAGGAAACAATATTCCACTTACATTTCACTCAACAATGATGTTACCTTTCCATGGCTAACACATTTCCAATTTACATCATCCTCCCCTAAGCTTGTGTTACAATGTTGTGTCAATGATCAACCCTTGTTGAGGGGATCTCATATTCCACACCAAACTAGTACACCATCCTAATTGACTCATGAAACAAACTAAGTCACTCACAAAGTATACCAAAAATATAAACTCAATTTCCACTCTTAGTCGTGTTTACCTAACATGCCATCCATTGTGCCATTATTAATGGAACCTCAAGTAAGATCCTTGCATTCTCCCCCCACTTTAATTCTTGGCATCTTCATCAACATGGCTCCATTGGCTTCTCTAATGGACAAGGCATTGATGATGAACACAAAAGTCATATTTTTTGCATTTAAATGTGGTGTTGATACCATTTGTCATGAGGGTAAACTTTTCAATCCACTTAAGCATCTAATACCACTCAAGAATACTAGGTTCTTTATAGCATTGACATGACATTACTAGTGTGCATGACCATCAACCTCTTGTATCACTCCAAATATGCCTAGCCAACATGTCCTAACTAAACCCAATCTAGGTGCCTTAAAATATAGCAAATGTTGTATTTATTATTTCATTATAAGTGATATTGTGTCATAACTACCCACACGTAAACAACCTTTCACTACCTCCCTCAAGCCACCAAACTTGAATAACTAACCACCTAGTGTAAGACTTTGTTATTATCTCCATCTAGACCAAATTCTTGTAATTTTCTAAAGGTCATGTACGTAGTGGAAACAAGCTTCCACTTACCTCTAATACACTCATCAACTATGTTTCCTTTCCATGGCTAGCACACTATCAAACACATTTCCAGATTGTGATATCTTTTGGTGAATTTTTGTTGCAACACTTCAATGATCATCGATCCTTGTTAGGCTAGACATCCTTCATCCTCCTAGTCCACACCAAACTATTACATCATCCTAAATGTCTCAGGGATCATTATGATTTGTCATGAGGGCTACGAAACATATAAACTATTCATGCACCATTTATCATGTTTTCTTAGCATGTTATGTAATATAACATTTCCAGTGGCACCTCGAGGAAGCTCCTTACATTCTTCCCAAATTGAATTTTTAACATCCTCATCAATACAGCCCCATCAACTTCTCCAATGAAATGGGTGTGGAGAGTGAAGAATAATTCCACAATTTTTCATTCAAACATGGATTTAATACCATTTTTTATGGGGCTAGAATTTTTATTGCACTTGAGTGTCTAATACCACTCAAGAAACATGCTCACCAAGCATCTTCAATGTCACCTTACTAGTTAAGCATGACCACCAACAAGTTGTATCACATGCGTTGCACTTAATTGCCATGTCCTAACCAAAACTAGGCTAGGTACCCCAAACATGAAGCAACCCTTAAACAACCACATAGATACTCTTTAAGGGATATTTAAATTTCAACATGGATATGGTAGCTATGGCATCTTATTCTACATAAAGAGCCACAAGAATTGTCAGTATGTATGGTTTTTTTAAAATAATGTGTGCACATTCTAAGAATGTGAATGTGCTATTAGAATTTGTGCATATTTTTGTAATACATTTACCTGTAGATTTATGTATAGAATAATATGGATTTATATTAATCTAGCTTTATATTAATTGACCAAGTTAATTGTTTCATCCAGCCCAATTCTTAAGGAAATTTATGAGGAGTTGAAAAACTCTTCTTGGGGTTGTCTAACCTTTATTTTGGTTTCCTTTTCATCCTGGATATCAGATAAATACATGCAATGTATTATGACTTTCTTAGGGTTATCAAAAGTTTTAGAAGTTATGACTTTCTCCTGTTTGTTTTTTTTTCTTTTCCTTCATCTCAAGTGCCATTGGCCTTGCCCTCCTTGGACAAACTAGTGAAGGATATCCTTGCCCCGACGATAAAGGAAGGTCAAACTGATGTTGAGAATAACTAAATCCATATATAGTTTAAAATTTAGAGACAAACGGGTATTTATAATTTTAACACTATAGATGAATTAAAATACCCCTTTGTCTCTAAATTTTAACACTTTAGATGGATTCAAAGACCCTTGCAGTGAAATGAAACACTTTAGTATCAAAATTGCATTTTTCCATTTCCGGAGTGACACAATTAAAAATTACTAACATAAATGAATCATTCATATACTTGTTGTACTTATTATTTGGTCATATTTTTATTCTTGGACTTTAGTGGTCATTTATGCTAATCATTATTAATTTTTTCACTTATTATCTAGTCATATATTTTATTCGTCAACTAAATTAGTCATTTTAGTTAGGCGCTTTTTATTTGGTCACTTATTATCTAGTCATATATTCTATCCCTGAACTAAATTATTCATTTAAGTTAATAATTTTTAGTTTGATCACTTAAAATTATCAAATTTAGTAGTAATTCACTTGAAATAATTTCGGTGACTAAGATTTTTAGTCACCTAGTCACTAATTTCATCACTTTCTACTAGTGCATTATGCATTTTTTTGTCGATTCAAAGAGTGTGGTGTATTAGTTGTCTGGAAAGGGCCATCTGAGGGTCCTCTCACTGAAGTAATGGATGGAATGCATTCAAAATCTCAAAGTTATCCTTAAAAAAAAATTCTTCCAACACATCTTGAGAGAATGGAATCAGCAGACAGACCTCCTGTCCAAAAAATCTTTGTAGGTGGAGGATCATTGCAATTTTTTTAAGAAAGAAGAGGTAGAAGAAATTTAAAATTTTTTCTTGATTATTTTAAGTTGTTTCTCATTCTATTCTTTTTTTATTTTAATTTCTCCCGAATACCTATGTTGAATCTAGCAAGGATGAGCTTTGAAAGCAGAGCCATATTGCAACAATTCAAGAGAGATTTAGTCACTGTGTTTTTCATAATTCTTGTTTTTTTTGAGAATTCCAAATCAAACCTAGATACATGAAAATAAAACCTTGAAAACAACAAAACAACCATAAATAAATGAAATGCATGGCAAGAAAAAATAATAGTTAATGAAATGTATGCATTTTTATCATGGAAACCAGGGCATTTCAAATAAGTTTTGAGTTGCAAAGCATATATTGGTGTGGACAGAAGAAGTATCCAAAATTTTAATAAAATATTTAATCGTAGATGTATCAATCTTATTAATAGGTAGGGAATTTAATACCTAAATTAGATAATGATAATTCTCGAGAAAAAATTATCTATCAATCTATGCACAATGATGTTTCTCGTATTGAGAAAATTGGCTAACATACAAATTTCCTTCAAATCAAAACTCTAGGAATGCATATGATTCATCAAACAATTGATCATGCAAATAAGGGAGTACTGAATTTATGAGATGAATGGTCATATATTAGTTTGAAAAGGAAAATTATTTTATGTAATATCGATTCCTAGAAACCATCAGATCAGTTTCCATTAATATTAGCCAACTATTCTGAAAAAAAAGATAAACAAGGGCACAAAGGGATGTTTCTCCCTAAAATTGGTTAATTGCAAAGGAGGGTAATTAACAATAAAAGACACTAATATCATTAAGTGACTACTTCATTTCATTTAGGGAATATTGCATTGATTTGGTTCTCCCTGAATAGTAAAGATCAAAATCTTCAGTTTATACGACATTCATTAATATTCATTTTCGAAGAGTAACAAAAAGAAATCATTGCAATTTCATATACCCTAAAAAATTGAATTAAATTTTCATTCTGGAGGATTTAGAGAAAGTGTGTACATACATGGTTGAAATTTAAGGTAACAAGAGTGATGTTTGAGGACATGCCGAAAGTAAAAGAAATTGAGGAACCCTATCCATGGAAGAATAAAAAATCCCCCATAGAAGAAATTGCAAGCCCTCTTCACACAATCGTCCAGATGGGTGGTTTTGAGACTGTCATCAATAGTGGTCCACCATATCATGACCATGTAATTTTCTTGTCAAGTGATTCATGATACATGTAATTTCTTTTTCTTTTCATTTGATGTGAGGGTCGAGTTGAGCTTGTGCGAGTTGGGTTAAGCTTGTGTAGAAAAAGAGATTAATATAATGAACCTTGTTCAATGAACTTGCACAACCGTTATCATTAAGATCAAAAACCCAACATGAAAGCACAGTGATAAAATTGAAAACAGAGTGGTTTACATATTTATTTTTATGGATAAAATAATTGATTTCCTACTAGAGGGAATCATAGGGCGAGACATCATGATTAAAATTAATGAATATGATATGAAATTATGTGGGATAAAATTTGACAAAGGGAAATAAGGGTATAATAGGATACAATGTGTAGTAATTACTCAAACCACCATTTATATATTTAAACTATCAAGACGACATATTTTTATGAGTAAAATTATGAAACACCATGGAAGAATTCAGCATAGAATCCATAGCCAAAATATTTGAGAGTTAGAATAGAGCCTTTAAGTGATCACAATAAAAATAATGCACATTAGAGATATATACATGGATCATATATATAAGTTAAAGTGATCGTTAAAGCAACATCTTCCTACACCTAGTGTCCTAGATGGCCAAGGCAAGGTGTCATCAAACTAATTATACAATCATTCATATATCTGTGTTGGAAAATGATTAATGTCACAAGAATAATAAGGATTGATATGTAAATAAAAATTTAAAATTATCCTGCAAAAAATCATATATAAAGTAGGGTAACAGGTCCTATGACATCAAACCTGTGATTTGCAATTGGAAATCCTCAACAATCTCTTTGGAGAAATAATGTCCCATTAAGGGGTTCAATAAGAGGTATGAGGCCCCACCAATTTGATAGTGGAAGAAGTTTGAATATTGGCTTTTCAATTTTGTCTCTAAGTAGGCAAGGAAACATGTAAGGATGTGACCCCCTTGGAAAAGTTCAAAAGGGGAAGGCCACATAAAGTCTTATAAAAATATCTAAATCCAAGGACCTCCCTCATAAAAATAGTTAGACATGTATTGAAAGTAATTAGATAACAACCATCTAAATCTTGATAAAATAAAATATAAATCCCTCGACTCCCATAATAAATGGAGCATCTACAGATGAGGTGATCCTCTAACTCAATGTTATGTATATTGAAAAGCTATAAGGTGTTATTGAGAAGAGGAATATCATGATGTCGTTAGTTTCAACTAGATGACACTATTGTAAACCCACTTCGAAACCATCAAGGGGGGGTCTGAAGGTAAACGTCTAGTGCTCTTATGTGTATGAGGGTTAAAAAATAAGGCCCCCTATTATTTGCATGAAGTGTTCCAAGTACAAATCCATATTAGAGTCAAGGACATGAAAATATGAAGTCCAAGTACTAAATTTATTGTTTATAAATAACCTCTTTAACAACTTGACACAAACATATAATGATGTCATTTAAACTTGAGGTGTATGCCACTTGAACAACTTTAATCGCTCTGCCACAAAAAGGTGTCATGATCCCTTGTGATGATGCATCAATCCTAATGGAGAATGATCTCGTGATGTAAAAGGAATTTAAACATGATGTAACTTTAATAGCGCCCTACATTCACCCCTTGGCTCATCACTCATGGAAAATGTGAGGCTATTTCAAGCATTGATGTGGATAATATCATTTTATTTTCCCTTATGTATAGTATTCTACATTGACACAATCACATTTTTTTAGAAAAAAAATGTTTGTATCAAGGGTTAGCTCCTTGTTCATTAGGGTTGAAGAGGTTGCATCATTAGGAGTGATATATTCATTTCCAACTCCTTATGTGTGAGAGCACTACAATATCCATGCCAACATGAAGTGTATATATTGTGAGAAATTATTATTGATGTTTTGCAAATTATACTTTTGGTATACATGTTAATAATGGCATTACCAACAAATGCACACCCTCGAGAGCAATACCTAGTTCTCTAAAAATAAAATGGTACCAATATTCTTAGTTAGAGGTGAAGGATTCTCCTAGGAGGTTATTTTGTTGGTTTGATGTGTTTTTTTTTTCCTTGGACACTAAGTGGTTAAGGGCTTCAAGAGTTAAGATTTAAGGGCCAAGGGCTTGGGGGAAATGTATTTAGGGTTTAAGGGCTTAATAATTAAGGGATTTAGGTGTTATGGGTTAAGGGGTTAGTTTTTAATGTTTTTAGGGGTTATGGATTAAGGTTTAAGGGTCACGAGTTAAGAGAATAAGGGGTTAGTGCTTAGGGGGTTCATGGATTCTAGGTTAGGAGTTAATGGTTTAAGGTTTAATGCATCAAAGGGTTGATGGCTTATGAGTTATGAGTGTAGGGGTTAAGAGATTATGGCTTTGGGGTTAAGGGATAGGGAATTTAGAGGCTATGGGTTAATGGCTTATTGGTTGTGTTAATGGGGCCCCTAATCCCCTTATCACCACTATCGTGGGTTCCACTTTCAATTTCTCTTGTTACCTTCCCTCTAGGCCCCCTATCCCCTATGAAATTAGCTCTTAATCCCCCTTCTCATTTTCTATTTCATGGATTATAGATCTTAGTAAACCATGCTTGGACATCCCACTTCTACCCATCCATGCTACATGTGTGTCCCCTAGTCCTTTTCAATACACCACAAAATACTCCTCCCACCTTTTTGTTCATATCATTCAACTTATCCTAACATTATGGGTGAAATTGGTGTTTATGTTGTAAAGTGAATAGAGAAAAAATTTACTTGCTTTTTCTATTGAGAAGATGTAGAAATTGATTTTCATGATTGGAATGTGCATGCATCAATCTACATTGGCTTGTTTTTCAAGCTTAGACATGAATAATCATTTGGTCATACTCTATCCTATCGATGGAGTCTAGTATCACAAAGGCATTGATGGGAAATTTGAGATACTGTTTTGAAAGCTTATGTGTTGTGGTATTTAGCTCATTGAGAATGTGTCTGAAAGATAGCTAGTCCAAAGAGTTGGGGGAATATATGATATATTGTAGGATGGGATATAGGTAGATGTTTTCTATCATGAATTATTGACCCAAATGATCATGATTTTTTAATCCCTCATCATATATAGGTATTTGAATATTTTGATGGATGCAATCCAGAAGGGTACAAAGAGTAATGTAATAAACTCAGTAGTTGGAGCCTTAACTTTGGGTGTATCATATTTTCTCGTTATAATACTAGGAGAGGAAGAGTACCATACCCACTTTGCACTTAGGTGGGATAACTTGTGCAACACCATCAAAGAAGTCACAGGGGCATCTAAGAGGGAGTGGAGGAATTACCAGAATCCATTATTTTTGTGGTTTAGGATGAATCTTGTCTTCCAAACACTATTTTTTATCAATTCAATTGTGATATTTATTATAATTTCTCGTGAAAAAAATGGGTGGTTGTTCCAATCCCACTAGATATTGTCGATTAGAATGCATTGGAGGCCTTTATAATAATCTTCCATGACGTTGAGTACCTAAGTTTTGAAATTTTCTTCCAAGCTTAGATAGGACCACGAGCCTATCATGTTCAATTTTGCAATAGTGGGGGTGATGACTTGCACCGTGTTGGGACAAGAGATAAATATGTGTGAAGAAATATCATCATATGAATTTCCTAAAGGATATATGTTGGGGTGATTCATAAATTATCATGTATATTTCTCATGAAAAAAATGTGTTTTTGTTCCAATCCCACCAGATATTGTTGATTAGAATGCATGGGAAACCTTTTTAATAATATTACATGATGTTGTGTAACTAAATTTTGAAATTTTATTCCAAGCTTAGATAGGACCACGAGTATATCATGTTCAATTTTGCAAGGGTTGTGCTGATGATTGCACTATGTTGGGATAGAGATAAATAAGTGTGAAGAAATATCATCATATGACTTGCATAAAAGATATATGTTGGGGTGATTCGTAAACTATCATGGATATTTCTCATGAAAAAAATGTGTTTCTCTTCCAATCCCGCCATATATTGTTGATTAGAATGCATGGGAAACCTTTTCAATAATATTACATGATGTTGTGTAACTAAGTTTTGAAATTTTTTTCCAAGCTTCGATGCGACCACAAACCTATCATGTTCAATTATGCAAGGATGGTGGTGATTACCCACACTGTGTTGGGACAGTATATAAATAAGTGTGAAGAAATATCATCATATGACTTGAATAAAGGATATATGTTGGGGCGATTCGTAAACTATCATGGAATATATTTGTCGTGATCAAAATGTGTTGTTTTTCCATTCCCACCAGATATTTTTGTTTAGAATGCATGGGAAACCTTTATAATAATCTTCCATTATGTTGGGTAACTAAGTTTTGAAATTATCTTCCAAGCTTAGATAATACCACAAGCCTATCATGTTCAATTTTGAAAGGGTGGTGGTGATGATATGCACTGTGTTCGGACACGAGATAAATAAGTGTGAATAAATATCATCATATGACTTGTATAAAGGATAGATGTTGGGGTGATTCATAAACTATCATGGATATTTATCATGAACAAAATGTGTTGTTGTTCCAATCCCACCCGATATTCCTGATTAGAATGAATTGGAAACCTTTATAATAATATTCCATGATGTTGTGTAACCAAGTTTTCAAATTTTATTCCAAGCTTAGATAGGACCACGAGCCTATCATGTTCAAATTTTCAAGGGTGGTGGTGATGCCCTGCACTGTGTTGGGAAAAGAGACAAATAAGTGTGAAGAAATATCATCATATGACTTGCATAAAGGATAGATGTTGGGGGGATTCATAAACTATCATGGATATTTATCGTGAAAAAAATTTGTTGTTGTTCCAATCCCACCAGATATTCTTGATTAAAATGCATGGGAAACCTTTATAATAATCTTCCATGATGTTGTATAACTAAGTTTTGAAAATTTCTTCCAATATTAGATAGGACCACGAGCCTATAATGTTCAAATTTTCAAGGGTGTTGGTGATGACCTGCACTGTGTTGGGACAAGAGATAAATAAGTGTGAAGAAATATCATCATATGAATTGCATAAATGATAGATGTTGGGGTGATTCATAAACTATCATGGATATTTCTCGTGAAAAAAATGTGTTTTTGCTCCAATCCCACCAGATATTTTTTATTAGAATGCATGTGAAACTTTTATAATAATCTTCCATGATGTTGTGTAACTAAGTTTTGAAATTTACTTCCAAGCTTAGATAGGACCTCGAGCCTATCATGTTCAAATTTTCAAGGGTGGTGGTGATGACCTGCACTGTGTTGGGACAATAGATAAATAAACATGAAGAAATACCATCATATGACTTGCATAAAGGATATATGTTGGGGCGATTCGTAAAATATCATGGATATTTCTCTTGAAACAAATGTGTTGTTGTTCCAATCCCACTAGATATTGCTAATTAGAATGCATGGGAAACCTTTATAATAATCTTCCATTATGTTGTGTAACTAAGTTTTTAAATTTTATTCCAAGCTTAGATAGGAGCACGAGCCTATCATGTTCAATTTTGCAAGGGTGGTGGTGATGACCTGCACTATGCTGGGACAGCTAGAGATAAATAAGTGTGAATAAATATCATGATATGACTTGAATAAAGGATATATGTTGGGGTGATTCGTAAACTATCATGGATATTCCATTAGACAATTCATCATAACGGACCAGATAAAACTATATTTAAAAATGAATGAATAAGAGTTTGTCACAGGAAGTGTAAGTGAGTTTCAGGAGTGCTAAGTATGGAGTGACATCAAGGTATTCTAGGTAGTGTTAAGGCATGCTACAGGCCAGGGAAGCATGCCAAGATGTGCTAGGTGCCAGGGTGTGCCCTTCTTCTCACTAAATAAATCCTCTACAATATAGTGAACTAGGGCTAGTTGGCTAGCCCACTTGACTGCTACTTTAGTCCTTCAAATTATACACATCCTTAGGCCCTATACACTTTCCCTTCTACCAATATTTTTTTCCTTCACAATTACAAAAGTTAGGGCTCTTCTTTGACAATCAACTAGCAACCCTCCAGCTATACTTGGACTACCATTAATTTTTCCAACTAAAGTCAACTATTTTTATTGATGTAGGGCTCACAATATTGTGTTCATCTAGGGCTCTTCAAATCTTCCACCTAACAATGGTTCAAGTCCTCTAAAAATCATTGTTCTTATGTATCAACAATTTGATTTTTTTTGTCTAATCTATGAACAAATATGAACTACTCCTCTTATCATCCTTCTAACAATCTGTAGATGACTGAACAAGGGTCACAAATTAGCCACTAATAGTCCATTGACTAATTTTGTATAGTTTGCTTCAGATATTTGTCTAAAAATCTATGGGTAGTCCACCAAAATCAACTCCTTTGCACGTAAATCCATTCTTCATATGGCACATTTCTTATGCATGCTCAATCTTCTGCTTAGGTTCCACCCTCCTTTGGATCTGTTATATCCACACATACTAAATCTACAAACCATCTTTCAGATCTGCGGCCTATATTTTAGAAATAGACCTTGTTCTAAGAGTCACAACCACTCTTCTTCTACACAAATTTGTCACAGTATTAAGGGCATACCTTATGAACTAAGCATGCTAGGAAATTTTCCTAACTAGGGCACTATACTTATGTACTTATAATTTTTTTAGAATAAACCCTATCCACTCATAGAAAAAACCATGACTCTTGCCTCCATAAGAGACTCGACCTAGCTCATATGGATCCATAGATTTTGGCAATTTCTTTGACTGAATCTTGACATGAAATTCATATCTCAATGTCAACCCTCAAACTAGGGTTACCTTAATCAATATTAAGCCTATGCCTACTTCTTTTCTGGTTCTAAATTACAATGCAAGCCCTTATCCATTTATGTTGGTCTTTATCATAGACCTTGTGGTCTACTAACCACTACAAGAAAATATCATATAAAACCTCTCTTCTATTTCATGTAGAAAATCTAACCAACGGGATTCGATATGATATTGTAATGTACCAAAACAAGATATTGAATCCTTCCTACAATTTGCCAAAGAAAAACGTGATTGCAGAGTCACATATAAGTAAGAGAAAGAAATTATCAATCGCACAATAGAAGATGTATCTGGGGAAAGATACTGCACAAAACCCCTCTATCTCTATAGTGTATTAAGTCAATAAATCCTAAAACAATACAATGCTTAGTCTCTCATGAGATTCTCAAGCACTCTGCCAATTGTCTCCTACTAATCTAGGAAAACTTAGTCTAGTGCTTAGCCAATTCTCAACCTTCCTTCAGCTTGCCTTGCTTACCCATTTCCTAGGGAATTAGCTCCCTACTAATTAGGAAAATCATACTTCCTTGATTGTGCAATCCATCATGGAATCCAAATGACTTTATAATTTCACATGGGCAATTTTGTATAAATACAAGTGATAGTTATGTTCCCTTTAACCTCTAACTCAACTGGGTCTTCCTCAGAACTAAAATGCATGCAACTATTAATAGTGGATTATCAGATATATAATTGATCACTCATTGTGAATTAAATCTAATTTAATTCAGTGGACCTCGCACTAGCTCATCACTCAGTTAGAACTAGTTAAACTGATTCTAACTCAATTATTTGAGTTAACTAATTCACACCTACATCCCAGTAATGCATCAACTGCAACTGAACCCCCAAAATATTAGAATCCATATACATGCCTCATATTAGACCCTCATAATCCGAACATATGCAGGAACAAAATAAAATACATAAATAAACATAAACACAAAGATGAAGTAGGAATAACACTTCATTTCATTAATATCAAATACTGAAAAATGCTTAAAGACAGAATGGAAAAAAAACTAGCTTGGGCGATGGTAGCTTATCTCTGAGAAGAGATGTGGCCACTACATGCCTCTGAACTATGTTACAATAAGTCTCAACACCTTCTTGTTATTAAAAAAATAATAAAAATCCCTAACCCGAGGAGATGTAACACCAAGAGTTTATGGGCCCCGTTGGGGGTAGTTGGGCATCCAACTTCCAGGGGTGTAACTTGGTAATATGATCTATGTTTGATGTACATGATACCTCGTTAGAAATATATCTCTGAGGAATACAACTACCAAGGTGACTTCATGCCGAAAAAATGTCATTTGGGGCCTTAAAACTACTTCGGAAGTTCAGGAGTTGAAAAACTGACAAAAATAGTAAACTATGCTATAATTAAGGAAACTGAAAAACTGAAAGAGACAATGGCAAGGGCCGAGGGCCCAAGTGGAGTAGGCAGGTGGCCACCAATATCGACCTTGATCAACTCAACTTGAATTTCTCAAGCTAACTCAGTCATCATGATTTAGTTAACTAACCCAAGTTGTTATGAGATGAAATCAGAATTTATTTTCCAATTTATTTAAGGGAAAAATAAATTAGGTGCCTCACATTCCTCACTACTGGTACATCAAAATTCCTCACCAGTGTGGCTGCATTTTTTTTTGTCCTTTCTAGTTTCCAATTTCATTGTTTCTTGTTGCAAATTTTAGCACTCCCTCCCAGCAAAAAAGGAATTCAATCTATCCTGATCCAGTACCTTTTGAATTATGCATGCAACACTTATTTAGTGTTATTTGCACCTGCAAATCCTGAAACTAAATAGCCTCCAAACAACTGAATCAGTATAGTTAATTTTTCATCAGAGTCTTTTGACTGCTGCTAGCTACTGCACCTTTCTATTGGACTCTCTGCGCTGTTGCTGGCATCTGCATCTGTGCCCTTTACACTGTTGCAAAATCTGATATGTGCTCTAGTATCTGACATCTGTCACTCTAATTTTTGTCTTCCTGACATTTGACTGCATCAATATGACTGATCCTTCATGCTACTATTGTATTGTGGACTCCTCATGGCTAGTTTCGATCCATGAGACACACCATCTCAATGGACCCTGCCCAAATTTCTTTTCTTGGGATTATGTCTATACATCACCCCACCTTTCACATGGAGGTATGGCTACATGCGCTCCCTCTGCCCATCTTGCTCAAAATTTCCCCCTCATGGAGGTATCTGCTTGAGTGGACACTTCCACTCAGTCTCCTCTCTGCTTCTTCAATTGTGGTTGCTACACAACCTTCTAAGACTTCTTCTATGGTTGCATGTTCAGAGATAATATGTACTCCCTCTCAACAGCCAAGTCTCTAACCTTTGCTTTGCTCCTCAAAGATTTGCATGCATATGGTACCTCAAGTGCATATAGTTTCTTGACTCAAACACATTGTAATATATAATTTTCTCATAATTACAAAATTTTCTAAAAAGGAGTTTATTTTAAATCGACGATATCTCCCTCATCTGAGCTTCGAATTGATTTTCCATTTGGGTAGTTTTTCACAAGGAATCCAAATATGCTATTTTTTTAAAAATTTTACACCAAAATCTTCAGATATTCTCTGCAAACTCACCTCCCAAAAAATTTCTGCTCTAATACCATGTAGAAAATCTAACTAATGAGATTCAATCTAATCTTGTAATGTACTAAAACAAGATACTGAATCCTTCCTACAATTTTCGGAAACAAAACACGATCGCACAATCACATATAATTAAGAGAAATAAATTATCAATCACACAACACAAGATGTATCTGAAGAAAGAAACTGCTCAAAACTGCTCTATCTCTATTGTGTATTAAGTCAAGGAATCATGAAACAATACAATGCTTAATCTCTCATGAGATTCTCCAGCGCTCTGCCAATTGTCTCTCGCTAATCTAGGCAAACTCAATCTAGTACTTAGCCAGTTCTCAACCTTTCGTCAGTCTGTGTTACTCATGCAATGCATAGGGAATTAGCTCCCTATTAATTATGAAAATCAATCTTCCTTGATTGCGCAATCCATCATGGAATCCCAATGACTTTATAATTGCAGATGGGAAATTTTGTATAAATACAACTGATAGTTATGTTCCCTTTAACCTCTGTCTCATCTGCATCTTCCTCATAGCTGACATGAATGCAGCTATTAATAGTGAATTATCAGTTATCTAATTGATCACCCATTTTGAATTAAATCTAATTTAATTCACTGGTCGACCTCTCACTATCTCATCACTTAGTTAGAACTATGTAAACTCATTTAAACTCATGTAATTGATTTAACTTATTCACACCTGTACCCCACTAATGCATCAACTGCAACTGGACTCCAAAAATTTTAGATTAATACCTCTGCATGCCTCATCTTAGACGCTCAACTCTAATTTCTTAAGCTAAATCTTTCATCATGACTTAGTTAACTTACACACGCTGTTATGAGATTAAATTACAATGTATTGTCCAATTTATTTAAGGAAAAAATAAATTAGACGCCCCACATTCCTCACTCCTGGTGCATGAAATTCCTCACCACTGTGGGTGCATTTATTTTTTTTCCTTTCTGGTTTCCAATTTCAATGTTTCTTGTTTCAAATTTCAACATTTCAGAATTTGATGTGGCCTTCATACAAAGACACCCTTGAAATCACATGCCCAGATTCTCATGAGAAACCTCTCTTAAGCTCGATCTGCCATAATAGAACCAACAATATGCCATACTACTTCCTAGCTCGAACCAACCATTAAGATATACAACATTCTTGTGAACCCTCACATGATGATCTTGCTCTTAGAGGATGATCATGGCCTCCCTTTAGCAATCCTTAATCGGCCCTCTTACTCGACCTACTTTAGGACTACATCTCTCTTTGCCCCCTTGATCAAATGATCTCCTTCTCACTTGATGTTATTTCCTTCATCCTAAGGCCTCCTTAAATAGTTTCTCGTAGGCATCTTAAGAACCCTCTAGAACTTACGGGTTTTATCCACTTAGACATTAGGAAATATTAATTTTCTTTTAGATTTTAAACCCCATATTGGGTCCAAAATCCCTTTTCTTGGCTTCTTTGCCCACAAATCCTTTTGTGACCAAACTCACACAAACCTATGTCACTAGGCTTATGGAGTACCTCCCAAGCTACACCATTTAACAACATGGTATAGTCGTAGTAACTGTAACTTTGTCGAGCGAGGGCTTGGTTAGGTTCCCAAGTTGAAAATTAAGTAAGGGTAGTTGTGAGGGCATGATAACTAGGGAGGGTCAAGGCATGCACATTATGAATGAAAAGGCATGCTAACACACGTCAGATAATGTTAGTGCATGTTGAAGAGTTTTAGGCAGTGTTAGGGCATATCAAGGGATAACTAGGTCAAAATGCATGGAAAGGAATGAATAAGAGTGTGTGCCATGGACTGTCGACAAATTGAAGTGTCCTAAAGATGAAGTGTGTTAAGAGAATTTTAGAATAGGATTTACAGGAGGGAAGCTTATGATTGTTATACAGGGCTTGACATAGCAGTTTTAGACAAAGGGAGATCACTTTGTGCTAGGCACAACATTGTTTTGCATTTAGCTATTTTTTTTTATATGAGATGTGGCACACTTTGGCTACATGTTCATGTTTTAAAATATTCTAGATAATTTCATATTGTACATTGTTGTCTATAAGTTTTGGGGCACTCGACTTGTGTCAGCTTATATCTTGTGTGCCTTGTGAATCTTGTGGTTCTTGAAAACTCTTAGTTAATGTTTTATTTTTTATATGAATTGAACATAAATGTGAAATATTTCCTATGTAAGCTATGTTGCCTAGTTGTTTTATGGCCATGGCTAGATCATGTGATCCTTGTCTTCGTAACTAGTCAAGTGGGACAAGTTGAGCTTGGACATGAGTGGCATAAGATGAGTTATAGCTATTTCTTATGTGAAAAAGGCACAATCTACTTGTAGTAGGTGAAATTGGTCAAGTTGTTGTAGTTGAAGCAAGCCAATATTGTCACATGAATTACAGTAGCCAATGAATTGATTGGGTTCCCAAGTAGTGAAAAAAATTAAAGGCTAGTTGTGAGGAAATGAGTTCCAAGGCATGCTAGGGAATTCTAAGATGTGTCAGATAGTGCGAAGGCATGTCAAACATGGTAAGATGTGCCAAGTGATAAGGCATGCCAAGATGTGCAAGGGTGTGTCAATGTGCACTAGGGACTGTAAAGGAAAAAAAAGGGAGAAACAAGTTAAACTACAAGGAAATGAACACATAAGAGGGTTGATAAGTCATCAATTTACCTTTTCCAAGAGGGGAATTCTAGGCACACCAACACTAGGAACAAATAGGTGCCAAGTGAAAATTCTTAGTTCATTCTAAGTGCCAAGTCTTCCTTTGTTGTTTCTCATCTACTTTCCAACAGTTGATCCATGCCAAATTATACCAACGCATGTCAATGTATTCCATACATGCTAAGACTTTCCAAGCGCCAACACGCTCCAAGTGCCAAAATGTGTCACAGATTTTTATGCATTCTATGAAGTGGAAGGGCATGTTGAAGAGTGATAAGTTGTGCTAGAGAGTGGTAAAGCATTTTGATGATTATTAAGGAATACTAGGACAAAACATTAAGGGAGCACTAGGTCAAAATTCATGGAAGTTAATGAATATGAGGAACGTGTGACATGGACTAGTGTTAATGAGTGCTAGCTGTCATGCCAAGGAGGGAGTGACAAGGTATGATAAGGATTGGTAAGGCATGTCAAGAAGTCTCAAAGTGTGCTTGGGGGTTCCAAGGTGTGCTAACTATATGTGCCAAATATTGCCAAGATATGCCAATACATTCCAGGTGCTAAGGATGGTGCAAGGTGCCAGGGCATGTAAATATGTCTCAAGAAGTGTCAAGGCACTAAAAGGAAGAACCAATAAGAGGGTTAATAAGTGGGGACTTTATCTTTTTCAAAAGGGGAATGGTAGGCATACTAATAATAGGTCCCAATACATGCCAAGTAAAATTGTGTGCCAAGTGATAATGTATGTCAATGCAACTAACCAAGGTGTCTGGTGGCTTGTTAGAGACTACATGCATGCCAACACTTTCTAGGAAAGTTCCATGTTGTGCTAGCCGTATGCCACCATGTGCTTGGGCATCGCTGCTTTCATGACAATATGTTCTAGGTACAAAGATGTTCCAAGACATGCGAGGTGCTAAGAAATGTTAGTGTGTACCAAAGCATTAATTTAAGGTGTGCCCAGATTGTTGAGGAGTGTTAGGTCTTTCTCATTAATAGAATTGTCAGAGCTTGATTATGTATTAAATAATATATTTCCTACACACGCTAATGGAACTTTATCTAAAGGGAATTTTCTAGATAATAAATTTAATAGATATGAATCATGCGTTGACTCGTAGGAAAACTTTATTCGACTAGTCATTACTTGAGGGAAATGATAATTACTTCTTAAAAAATAGACTAACTCTAAACATTATGGTCTTGTACATATTATAAAAAATACTCCACAATAATGGTATTGTATTGTTATCTTTTGACAAAAAATATATTTAACACACACATAGCGTCATAAAAAACTCATTGGATGGATCAACGATGACTTCCGACATTTTTTTTGACCGTCACCAAAAGTAACAAAAAGAGAATTGGTGAGGGTCATTTAAAGTTCGCTACTAGAAGTGTCACCAAAGAGAGAATTAGTGATGGTCCCTAACGACCCCTCACCAAAAGTGTCATTGAAAATGGCTTTGGTGACGAACCTTAAAGGACCATCACTATATACACTTACAACGACGCTTTTTTAAGGACCGTCACCATATGTGACATTGGTGACGGACCTTAAAGGTCCTTCACAAGCATGACCCTCACCAATGTCATTTTTTCTTGTAGTGGCGGCTCATCCTACCGACCATAGAATACCCACTACCATATACCATTAGGTGGCTTCACCCAGGGAGAGACCTCCGTGTCTGCCAGTAGTGCGACCTTCCGTACAACATAAAGCCATTCGCGGATGAGGTGTTGTGTGATGTTGCTCCTCTTGATGTAGCTAATGAATTATTGGGCCAACCATACTTGTGGAGGCAACATGATATGTATGAATCTAGGCCTCGTGCTGTCATTATTACTTTGGGAAATAACTTGTACAGGATACTAGAGGTAGTACCTCCTCCTGCAATCTCTTTGACTACTGCAAAATAACGTAGTAAGATTGTTTCCCAAATAAGGAAATTTATTTGCATTACCATTCACCCATAAGGAAAGAAGAATATTGTGGCCATAGCCTCAAAATAGGGCTCCCCTACATAGTAGTAGATGGAAAAAGGCATGGAGGAATACAAAGACATTTTCTCCTCACCCACAGAGGTTCCTCTACACTATCTGGACAAGCACTCCATTGATCTAACCCCTGGTGCACCGCTGCCTGATATTGTCATCACTCATGCGATTACAAAAAAAGAATCCACACATATATTGTTTGAGGAAACAAAATTTATTGAACGCATCCAACACATATGCCAACACGTCTGCCAGCACGTCCATGACATCCTGGACAAATCCAATACCAAGTTTAGAAGAATTTTCCTCTCATGGAGGAACTTAATGCAGTGGGGACCATTGCTTCCTAAGGAGGGAGGAATGATCCAGGTGGACATTGGTGGCCACCCACCTATTCCATTTGGACCCACACGATCAATTCTTTCAGTTTTCACTTTCAGCACAACTTACTATTTTTAGCGGATTGTCAGTTGCTAAAATTTCAGAGCCGTTTGGAGGTGTTAATGAGCCACTTGGATATTGGTGGCCACCTAACTATTCCATTTGAACCCCCACCATCGATTATTTCAGTTTTTCAGTTTCGGCACAACTTACTATTTTTAGCAAGTTTTCGGATCCTGAACTTCCAGAGCCGTTTTGAGGCCCCACACGACTTGTTTTGGGAAAATCGGGAGCAAAATGGGTTAATGGACTGATGTTGCTAAAACTAAAATTTTTACTCCTTCGATAGATATTTATAATGAGGTATGATGCGTGTCAAACGGATATCGTATGCCAAAGTTACATCCCCGAGAAGTTGAAACACCAATTTACCCAAACGGGGCCCATAGTTTTGACACTTCATCTCCTACAGTTAGTTTTTTGGATGTTTAGGGTTTTACACTGTTTCTCAACAATAAATAGGCCTTTGAGCCTCATTGTAACACAGTTCAGAGGCATGTAGCCCCCACCACATCTCTTCTCAAAGATAAGCTACCATCACCCTAGCTAGTTTATTTCCATTCTGTCTGTAAACATATTTTAGTTATTTGATATTAATGAGGTGAAGTATTTTTTCCGCTGCATCTCTGTGTTTATTTCTATTTCTGTATTTTATTGTGTTCCTACATAAATCTTGATTAGTGGTATCAAAGCGGTAAGCTCTTTCTCTTTTTTTCTTTACATGTCCCCAATGAGGTCAGGGTATAAGGAGTTAAGGCTCGATCTGGTTGAACCCTTGCAAGATCAGCCTCGTAAACCTCGACGACCTCCCATCAAAGAAGAAAAGAAAGATGAGGGAGCAGGAGATCCTATAAAAATATTGCTCGAGGAGGGCCTCGAGAAACAAATGAACGCGGTGATGGATAACTTTGCTCAGATCCTTCAACGGCTACCCACCTATGATGCATCTACATCCAACAACCACTCTGGAGGTGCCACACCCTTCAAGGTATAGGTAAAATTTGACATTCCTATATTTGAAGGCCAGATAGATGCAGACACCATAGATAGATGGTTGAATTTTCTAGAAGGGTATTTCTCGATCCACCATTTCTCTGACCGAGAAAAAGATTATTTTTCCACTCCTCAAAGTTGCCCCGATGTAAAAGATTGGTGGGAAACATACTGTGATCAAAAGGACGAGAAGGAATCCTCTCTGTTCTCGGCCACACCCACTTGGAATTCGTTCTGAGACGGCATCAAGTAAGAATATTAACCTATGGGGAGCTATGAGGACAAGTACATCTAATGGACCACGCTGCAGCAGCAAAGGGATAAAGATGTGCATGAACTGACGAATTTGTTCCATACCCTGCGCACAAAGTTGGGTATTAAAAATTCAGAGAGACATTTGGTGCTCAAGTACCGAAGCTCCCTGCATAGACACATTAAGGAGGAAATGGAGTTCCTCAAAATTACCTCACTTGGCATGACTTATCGCTATGCCACCAAGAATGAGTAGAAATTTAAGCAGAATAAGTGAGACTTTGGATCTGCGAATCCGAAGCTAGGGAAAGGAAGCCCCGAACCACAGAACAAAGGGCAGAGCCAAAGCAGGGTGACTCAGAACACTGCCACAAATCCAAAGAAGGACACAAAGAAGTGGTGTGAATTTCATAACAGCCCCACTCAAAACACAAACGAGTGTCGGGCCAAACATCTGTTAGTGGCCGAAAGGCACCCGAATCAGATGCATGTTCTGATCTTGAGCCAGAACCAAACAAGGGAGATGAAAAAGGGAAGAAAATAATTGATGCAGACCCCAGTGCCATTGTTGCCACCACCAAGCTCGAGAGGGAGGATCCTAAGGATCTAGAGGAGGGGTAGTGCCTCTTCCATTCGCAGATCTGGGTGAAGGGTTCTCCACTGCAATTTATTGACGATAGTAGAAGCCAAAAGAACCTCATTTCAATAGAGGTCATGAAGTAGCTCAACCTACCGACCATAGCACACCCACAACCATATATCATCGGGTGGCTTCACCCAGGGAGAGATCTCCGTGTTCGCCAACAGTGTCACCTTCCATATAGCATCAAGCCATTCACGAATGAGGTATTGTGTGATGTTGCTACTTTTGATGCAGCTGATGTATTATTTGGCCAACCATACTTGTGGAGGCGACATGTTGTGTATGAATTTAGGCCTCGTGTTGTCATTATTACTTTGGGAAATAACTTGTACATGATATTGGAGGTAGTACTTCCTCCTGCAATCTCTTTGACTACTGCAAAACAATGCAGTAAGATTGTTTCCCAAACAGGGAATTTTATTTGCATTGCCATTTTCCCACAAGGAAAGAAGAAGATTTTGGCCACAACCTCAAAACAGGGCTCCCCTGCACAGTAGCATAAGATGGAAAAATGCGTGGAGGAATATAAAGACATTTTCTCCCCACCCACAGAGGTTCCTCTACACTGTCTGAACAAGCACTCCATTGATCTTACCCCTGGTGCACCACTGCCTGATATTGCCTGTTGGAGGATTAATCCATCTTGCAGACAAGACCGATCTCCCTAGTACTAAAAGTATCTAGCAACAAACAACCAAATAGACTAATCTTTCTCTAAGCATATACGATCTATGAAAAGCTCTATGGAGGTGTTAAGGACTTACCGTTTGTCCAGTGCTTGTTTGAATTCGTTGTTGTCCCTGGCGCGCTTGAAGGAGTTTTCCTCGTAAACCTACAGTCACAAACAAGCAAAATATTACATAGCACCTGTATAGAAATCATCATAAACCATGCTTATCATAGTGATCAAGGAATCTATGAAATAAACCATTGATTGAAAGCTTATTGAGAAAAATGAGTATATTTGTATTAATTTCAAAAGAAGAAAATCCTTACAACCTGAGCCTTGATGTTGCACAAGACTTTCCGGGGTCCGAAGCAGGAATATCCTTTAATTTGATAAGCTCTACACTCCTCCAATCAAGAAGAATAGAGGTATGTAATCTTTCCTCACAAAAGTCTTAATTAACTGAGTCTGAATCTCAAAAACACTTAACTTCAAATATTCTAAAGCTTCAACTCCCTTTGAGGCTACCCAATGCCTCTTTTTATAGTAGAATAGAGGAGGTTTTCTGTTCCAACTATGAAGGGATAGAATCCTCCTTCAAAGGGATAAGCTCCTCACATCAAGGGGTTAGCTCCATAAGGTAAGGGATACATGCACCTCATAAGAGCGGTTCTATCACCGCAAGATATTTTCTGGAAGCTTCTATAATTTAATTTTATTGAGATTTTTGGAAATTACTTGCACCTTTTTGATCTTACAGGGATCCGCACTTTTAACACAGATAAAGTGCGTTCAGGTACGCAAGATGGCTGAACATTGGGTGCGAGACTGCAGGCAAGATAGCGATAAAGTGCGATACCAAAGTTTAGGAGAATTTTAGGAACTTTTCTCTGATTTTCAAGGCTTGACATGAGGAACTAATATGTTAGACTTGCAAAGGGAGAAGTATGAGTAATAACGAGCTCATACACATAGCAGAATGTCAGGATGACAATTTTCAGTGTAATAGATTTCCCCCTAAAGTGAAAAGTCTAGAATAGATGATGCTGAAGTCTGTCATATATGAAGAGTGCATTACTTTATCATTTCAAGGATCATCCTATGGTCACCCCAGTCGGAAACTGTAAAAACATTCAATGCAAATATATATATATATATATATATATATATATATATCATCGCTGAGGTAGGCATTCCCATACTCAGATCAAAACTAACTAGAGACTAATTCAAACTATTCTGATACAGGAATGATTTTGAGTACATCACAGTATAGACACATGTAGACACAGTATGGACGCAACCATCTGTTTGTAAATAGTCTACTGTATAAATGATAACAAAATTCCTCGTAGCCTGGATGGTAGAAACTAGATCCAGGGTCTTGATTTCCGCATCTTGAACTAGTACGATTCTATCCATGTGAATAAATATGTCGAAGTCGAACATGGTAGAAACCACTTGATTAACAGTCAATGATGTAAACTGTTAACAAGTGTGAGAGTAACCACCAGTAATGTCAATGGCTCTCAAAGTACCTAGTAAAATCCATGAAATGTGAATGAATGAGCTGAAGTCAAACATGTCACGGAATCATTTGATCGAAGGTCAATGATGCAACTTGTCGTTGAAGGCGAGAAACCTGCCATTGAGGCATGCAGATTTCAAGGTACTGACGATTTCTGGATCAACTTCCTAGATAATGAGCTGTCGTCGATAGAAAGCAATCTGTCATAAGCAAGCCCACAACACGAAATCATAGATCAAGTTTTGAAAATGTATCAGCAAGGACTGACTCGGGGATGGTCATAAATGGATGACAGATATTTTGTAGATGAATGGTTTATTTAAACTGTCATCTTGAACACATAACAACACTGCAGATGGCTTGGTAGTAGTTGACCCAAAGCTAATACCCATAAACTAGATGAAGACTTCAAATGAGGTTCAATTAACTGTTAGGCAAAGGATTTCCCAACCCAGGTGATTGAAAATGTCGTGTTCAAGAGTAGGTAACTAGATTTTTGAAAAATCAAAATACCACAAACAAGTCATTTTTCTCTCTTTTCCCCCACCATTTATGGCAAGTACCTCTTTATTTTTGGCAAGCTTGAGGAGGATAACATTTGCTTGTTTATAAGCTCATCCTTCGGATGAGTCCAACTTATTTTAAGATTCGAACCCTAAGAAGGAGTGGTTCATCCCTGTTGAAAATTAAACAGGTCCTTTACTATTAAATTTTAACGAGTCCAGTATGGGAGAAACTCGGTGTTTTTCAATTTTAGGGAGTCAGAAGAAAAAACTTAAGAAAACTCCATGGGTGTACTTTTTCGTAAATTTAGTCTCTCGAGCCCGAAAAAGGATAAAATAATGCAGGAGAGAACTCTATTGACCGCAATTAGTCAACGCATACCTTTTTCGTAAATAGTCCATTTCAGTCTGTAAAAGGGGTAAACTTATACTGAAGGGACGATCATTCATTTACTTTAACGAGTTCAAACAATCAAGTACTCGGCAATCTTTTCATATTTAGAGAGTTTGAAAAGGGCTTAAAAGAGAACTCCAATGTTTCGTTTTTTCGTAAAATTTTTAAAGAGTCCAAAAAAGTGATAAAAGTATGCTCTTTGTTGAAAAATGGTCAATTCTCCTGATAAATCCAATTTATGCACAAAAACTCGAAACATTACACATACCTGTTTAAAATGAGTAAAAATGATTTCAAAATACCCTTTTTAAAGTGAAAAATAAATAAATTAAAAATTCATCTATTCGAAAAAACTTATAAAAAGGACTTTTTCAACTTCTTTTTTACCGTTCAAGTTCAGAGTGAAAAGTAGAAGCTTTTGGGTAAAAAGTTCCTGTGAAGATTCCGGAAGATCCATCCAACGAAATCAAGAACCGTCAGTCCCAGGTAATCCACGACCTCTTAATCTTGCTTTTCATCCGTTTACAATTCTTTTTAGGCTTTATTTTTCACTTTTTAAGGGAAAAATATGTTTAAGAAACCGTCCGTGGGGTCCGCAGGCACAACACACAAGACCTGCGTACCTCGACCTTTTTGTATATAGAAAAAGGTCGTGGGTCCGCACTTTACTTATGAAACACATGCGTTCCTACACACTGTGTACGAAGAAAAAGTGCGGTGCTCGCGCAATTGAATTTCAAAATCAAAATTTTCATTTTCCGCCCAAAAATTTTCAAATTAGATTGTTCTAACTTATCTTTTTATGCATTGTAGGATTAGCAAGGTGTTGATTTGGAGAGAACGTGAGCATGAGGATGTGGATGACGCCGCGATGCTCCATTTTCCCACAATGTAGGCTTTAATAGCATGCGGTTTGTATAAATTTTGGGCCATTCAGGGCATGAGGGCACAGGTAGACCTCTTGACATGGCTGGTAAATAGGTGGAATGTGCAGGACCAGTGTTTCATTATTGGCAGCCACCGACTCAAAATTGAGCTGGAGGATATCTATTTTATGACTAGTTTGTCCAAGAGGGGTGAATAACTTTCCTTGTTTGGGACTAGGCTAGGTGGCCAGACTGTCGCTAGTCTTCGACAAGAGTTCTGTAATGATGAAGCAGATCGCAGGGACAAACGGATTGATATAAAAACTATCATCCATCCCGAGCTGAAAGTGATTGCATTTTCTATCACCAGACTGTGTGGGAGTGTCACACTGCATGTGGCTACCGGTTCCCAGATGCGTATTGCTGTAGACTGTTTCCGAGGCACCATTTTCAACTGGTGCGAAGCTGTGTTGGCCAACGTAAAAGGCCAAATGACTAGAGCGAAAAATGGCAAACTAAATAACTTTGGATATGGATCCATCGTGGTCACTTTTTCTCTAGAGAGGGTACCCATGCTAGCTTCGCAAAGTATTCCTGTTGATGATGGTCGACCTCGAGAACCTAGGATGGTTCATTGGGTTGCATTGATGGCCTGTCACGATATTGAGGGCGCTAAGATTGTTTGATTTCCTCCTTCGTATTTCCGTTGGCTGGACCACCAACTTTTTGTCATCAAGGACTTTCCGTATGCCAGGATAGACTTCCGCGGCGACCAGGAGATGACTCTCCCAGCAGGGGAATAGTGGGATGAATCAGGTAAAAAAAATTTCAACGAATTCTAAATTCTAATTTTTATTTTTTTATCATCTTGTCAATTAATAACCAAATTTTTTTTATGAATGCAGATGTGGGTCCACGGCGACTAGCCCATCTCCAGCCTTATGACAGAAGGCAACCAGTTGCAGCTGCACCAGCCCCAGTAGGCCAATCAACAGAAATTTTGTCTGATTTAGAGCATCATCTAGAGCGTCTGACTCTAGATATTCCAGAGACGGACATAGATGAGATCCCACTCAGATTGCAGAGATACGTGATTGGTGTTCCAGGACCTTTTAGGAGGTTCCTGTGTAGGGTGGCTCAGGCAGTGGTTTCTTATCGTGATCACCATCAGTGATGGGATGATCGTGTCGTAGACTCATATTTTTGACTTTTTGTGTTACCATTTTGCCGATCATAAGGTGTTTCCAACCTATGATCGAAAACGATGTATATTTTTTGAAAACATTCTATGCTATGATATATCACTATTTACCGGCTATTTGTATACATATTATGGATGTTGTTTTTTTTACTGCTTTGATCATTGCAAATGTCGATTTATCATACTAGAAGCAACTCCGTCTACTAACGTATTTAAATGTCTTGGAATATGTTGATATTCAATGTAATAGAATTCACGTTCCAAGAGACGAACTCTTAAAAATAACTGTAATAACACTGGATTTCTAATGGCATAAACTCGGTTCAATTGTAATACAACAAGTTCAGAATCCAACCTAACAATCAAACTCCGAATTCCAAATGATGTGGATTCAGATAATAACTCAATCACTGCACTATACTCGGCAATGTTATTCGTTGTTTGACCAAGGCTTACCCCATGCATGGATACTAATTCATCAGAGGATGAATAAATAACCCAAGGTACGGAAGAAATGTTCTGTGTACTACGACAAGTACCATCAGCAAAACCAATGTAGGTTTGAAGAGACGTCGACATCTGCAATATCAAGAGTAAAACTCAGATAAGCAGGAATAGTGATAAAAACACACTTCTAAACTAAGCACGCTTTTCTAATCTAAAACACACTAGCAGTAAAGAAATCTAATCTAAAAAATCTCCATGCCAAGTTAAGCATAGTATCGCTTCAGATAAAGTCCATTTCTGGGTTTATCTAAAGGGACACCGTCAAAATCTATCAGCTCATAGGCCCCTTTAGCTAGCTTTCGCTTGACAATGAAAGGGCCATGCCACATGGGCACGAATTTCCCAGCTCCTAGCTTATCGTTGGCTTGATCATAAACTAAGACTAGGTCTCCTTCTGAAAAATTTAGAGGGGTAACACTTCTATCGTACTGAGCTTTTATTCGTTTAATATGAGCTTCGTTTGCTATTACGACATTTCGTCGATTCTCATCCAGCTGAGCTAAGTACAGGAAACGTTTCTCCTCCTCAGACGTAGCTGGGAGTAATTCTATGGCTAATTTCAGTGACGGAATTTCGCATTCAATCGGCAACACAGCTTCCAAACCGTAAACGAGTTGAAAGGGAGTGAAACCAATTGATGTTTTTACTGAGGTTCGATATGCCCAAAGTGCTGAAAATAACATGGAATGCCAATTCGTTTTGTGAATACCAATAATTCGTCTAATCATGGTGACTAAAAATTTATTTATGGCTTCAACCAGACCATTGGCTTGTGGATAATACGGAGTGGAACTATCGTGACGCAGGCCAAGTTGATCTGTCAGTTCCATCATCATGACATTGCAAAAATGACTTCCATGATCTGTAATAATGGCTTGAGGAACACCGAACCTAGCAATTATGTGATTAAATACAAAAGTTGTAGCAGTCTTGCCATCAGCCAAAAATGTAGACATCGCCTTGGCCCACTTAGTAAAATAATCTACTGCTAAGATAATATATGCATGCCCCCTAGCCGAGTGATGGTTACATGTAATAAAATCGATACCCCATTTTGCGAAAGGACCAACAAAAATTATGGGATGAAGAGGAGCGGGTGGCGCGCGCATCTTACGATAAAAAAGTTGACAATTGTGGCATTTTTGGACTACATAAATGCAATCTTTGAATAATGATGGCCAGAAATAACCAGCGCGCAATATCTTTTGGGCTGTGGCATACCCAGACATATGACTGCCACATGCTCCAGAATGGAAATCATTTAACACCTTTTCAGCTTCTTCATGAACAAGACAACGTCTGAAAACAGAATCCGCTCCACGACGATAGAGTGTTTCACCAATAATATTATATTGTTGGGATTGGAAGCCTATTTTCCGTCGCTGAGATTGTGAGATTTCAGGCCGAAAAGATTGGGTTTGGAGATAAACAATAATATCTCCATACCATGGATCTAGAGTACTGATAAGAAACAGAGATTTGTCCGCAATGGGCTCTTCTGCCACAGTTTCAGTATCAATAGAGGGAAAATCACACATCAGTTCTGAAAATACCAAAGATTTCTTTGCCTTGGATTTCTCAAACTCCAAGTCAAATTCCTGCAGGATGACTATCCATTTGGAATACTTGCCCCCTAGCAATTGTTTAGTCAAAATATACATCATAGGGTTGCAATCAGAAATTACCGTGGTTTTACGTAACAAGATGTAGTGCCTAAATCTTTGGACAGCTTGGACCGCTGCCAATGCCAATTTCTCCACATGTGTGTATTTGATCTCGGTCGGATGCAGATTCCGACTAAGATAGTAAATCACATGTTCAGTGTGAGGTTCATCTTCCTGAACTAACACCATCCCAATGGTGGAATGAGAAGCAGTGAGGTACAAAATGTAATCCTGGTTGTAGTTGGGAGGATGCAATAACGGTGCATGGGTCAATGCGTGTTTAAGTGCATCGAAAGATTGATCAGCGATCTCGTCCCAAAAGAATGGAATGTTCTATTTCAACAACTGGGTAAAACCCTTTGTAAGCTCGGCATAGTTAGGAATGAACCGACGTAAAAAGTTTGCTTTCCCTTGCAAACTTTGGAGTTGGCGTAAAGTTGAAGGAGAAGGTAATTTAACAATAGCTTCGACCTTCGACGGATCGACGCGAATGCCTGATTTCGAAACAACAAATCCTAGTAAACGACCTGATTCTACGCAAAAAACACATTTATGTGGATTCAGCCTAATCTTATAATGCCGACACCTCATAAAGATAGCTCGTAAGTGTGTGAGATGGTCGGCCCTGCGTGATGAATGAGCAAGTAAATCATCGAGATATGGCTGCACAATGTGCTTAATGTCATGAAACGCATAAGACATTGCCCTTTGAAAAGTTGCTCCAGCGTTCTTCAAACCAAAGGGTAGTTTGCGATAAGAAAATGTCCCCCACGGACAAATAAAAGATATTTTTGGCTAATTAGCAGGGAGTATGTTTATTTGATTATACCCGGAAAAGCCATCCATAAAGGAAAACATTTCGCTACCGGCACAATCATCGATTATCTGATCGATATAGGGAGTTGGATAATTTTCTTTGGGACAAGCTCGATTAATATCCCTATAATCGATACATACTCATATCGTTCCTTGTTTTTTAGTCACAGGAACAATATTTGATACCCAATCCATTAAGGGAATTGGATAAATAAAACTTGCATGAAGTAATTTTTCAACTTCGGCTTTGATAGCAGCAGCTTTTCTAGGATGTATTTGACGTAAACGTTGACGAACAGGTTTAGTATCTGGGTAAGTCTTGATTTCATGTATGACGATTGACGGATCAATTCCTGGCATTTCTTCATAAGACCGGGCAAACACATCATGGAATTCTTGAAATAGGGCTTTATAAGCTTTAATTTCATCTTCAGTACAACAAGCACCTATATGAATGTTTTCAATTATTCCTGGTTTTACCAAAATGTCAATTGGAACCGTTCAAGAAATATTTTCCAAATTTAACTCAGAATCAGGATTTTTCAAAGGATTCTGGGGTTCCTTGACATATTCAGCAGTAAAAATTGAAGCGAAATCATTTTCAAAATGATCTGGTTCAGGTAAAAATGAAGATCGGTGATGCAGATCTTCCCATGGTAAATCATCAACAGACAAAAATTCACGAATCTGCTCATCAGTATGAGAAACATCCGGAAATGTCGTTGTGGCTGAACTGGATATAGAGAGTGATTCCTTAGGGATCCCATTCATTGGATCAATTCCGGTTGAAGAGGTGTCGGAAAGTGACTATATGGCCTGGTATGCAATTTCAAATGGACTCAAAGGCATCATGCCATCAATTGAATCTAACTCGGAATCAGAAGGTATGATCCAAGGATCATCAAACATAATAGTATTTGACGAAATCATGTGAATAGTTGCAACAACAGGTGATACATTAGGAGGAGGAAAGGAAAAAGTTCCTAGCAAACCAGAATCTTTAACTAATCCTACTCCAACATCCTTATAAGGGATAGCCGCTTTACCAACGTGCTGGATTGTTTCTGTAGAGGTTGGGTTGAAAGAAAAATAAGTTAACTGATCTATTGTGACGATCTTTCCTTGATATGGAAATTTTATGAGTTGAAAGACCGAAGAAACAACAACAGTCATCGCATAAGACCAACTGCAACCTAGAAGAAGGTTGTAATCTAGAGGGGCATCAACCACTTCCATGATTTACGGTTTTACCTTCGACCCCTATCGGTAAATCCTGCAAAATACCAAAAGGGTGGAAACCTTGACCATCAAAAGCCTTAAGAATCGTCGGAGATTGGTTAAGTAGGAGAACCAAGCGATTTCCAACACTGAATTGACATAATACACGTTGAAGCCCCCTCATCAATCACAGTCCGATAAATGGGTCTGTTTTTTACTAGCACTGGTATCTGGAAAGCCATTTGATGAGGTAGACGAGGTGTAATATTTTCTAAATCGAAGATTATAAGATTAGAATCCTAAACATCTACAGCTCCTATAGCAGACAAAAATAATTTACGCTATGCTGGGCATAATTGCAGCACTTCCAAAGCCGACATTGCTGAAGGAGAAATAGCTAAGTCTTCAACAATGTTGTAATTTTGAGCAGCTCTCATATGTGGATTGAAAGCTGATTTACGAAGAACACCTTTAGCAAGCAGTTTGATTATTAAGTCTGGATTTTTTTTCTCGATCTGCAGCGGACCAAAAATAGGAGGAGGTGTAGTTGATGCATTTGCATTAGAAGATTCTGCTTCTTTCCCATCAACAGGATTCTTAGTACCATAATCTTGCGATCGCGTCGCAATCCTTACATGAGACATCATAAAAATAGGTTCTTCTGAAGCAGTCGAAGTGGAACCAACCATCTTGCTATCTTGAGTCGGAAAAGGATCCTTCAAGACAGCAAGTTGTTATGAACCCTTAACGAATTTTGCAACCTCTGCTCGATGTGGGCATTCCTTAGTGAAGTGATCCTCGTCACAAATGTAACAAGGGTAACGAGGTTTGCACTTTTCATCATTGGATTCATTTTTATCAGTTTTCTCTTTCGAATTTTTCTTGTTTTTACTCTTCCCTTTCTTTTTACCACCGGATTTAGATTTAGCTGTAGATGTCTCTACGACATGAATGTCAGAAGAAATTTCGGGGGAAGATTCTCCTTTCGGGGAATCTGGTAAAGTTATAATAGGAGAAGAATTCATTGAAGATTTCTTCTTACTTTTAGTATTGACTGTACCAATCATGCCATCAGCAGTATGAGACCCTGAAGGAGCAGCAGCTATCTAACCTTGTTTTGGAAGGTTGGGGATTTTTTCGTGTAAAGTACCTGACTGCGTGTAAACGAGGTCAAGGTACTGAGCTTGAGCAATCACTTGCTCTTCAGTAACAACACCGGCCTTAGCTGCATCTTCAGTGATCTTGGGTAACAATGATTTAACAAACCATTCTGCCAAAATTTGATCCGGAATATAAACTTTCACCAAACGCCTTCTACGTCGCCATTCATGAATATGATCAGAAATATGCGTAGACGTAGATTTCTTAAGTGAAGTTAATAATTCCGTGCCATTGTGGTATCTGACAGGAAACTGAAAATGAGTCAAGAAGGCAGTCGCTAACTGACTGAAATTATGAAACGAGCCTCATGGTAACTCAATGTACCATTTGGCTGCGAGACCAATAAGAGTTATTTGGAAAAGACGTAAGTGAATCGAATCATCAATAATTGAATTAGACGCACACCAGAGGTGATAAGTCATGACGTGATTTGATGGATCCTCTCCTGACTTGCCTTCGAATTTTAGTATATCACTGGGCAACTTATGTGGCATTGGCGGCCAGTACGGATAATAGAAAATCAGATCATTCGTAAGGAGCGTCAAATCAGGTAAATCCAAAGTTTCAATAAATGGTAACTGACGGTTAGGGTCACGAAAAGCTTGAGTAGCCAAAGCAGTTCCAGGAGGTGGATACCCAGGATAACTGGGAATTGGAGATGCGTTAGGAATTGTGTGACCTCCCGGAAAAGCAGGATTAACCGGACCAAACTGGGGTTGTTGAGGCTGCTGATAAGTGTAGCCAGGGTACGGTTGATACTGATAATTTGGATTTTTTGAACCGGGACCGAATTGAGGATATCCCTGGTACGGTTGATACATGAATTGTGGTTGACTTGTGACAACTGCACTCATACCGGCTTGTCCTCCAGGCATCTGAACCGAAGTCTGAACAAAAGGCCCTGACTGGGGTATAGAGACTTGAGGGATTTGCACGGATGCAGGGATAGACGAACTCAGTGTTACAGATACTCCAGAATAAGTGTTACAGGTTGGACAGATGTAGCAGCAGTTGCAGCAGTTTGAGGCGGAGTCTGAGGTGTACTAGGCGCAGACTGCTTAACAGAACTAGGTGCGGGATTTTGTATAGTAGGCTGGACAGGTTGCTGGGTTGGACCAGAAACCAAAGGTAGTCCAGGTTGAAAAGGCAACTGCACATTAGGCTGCATAGGCTGTTGATATTGGGATGGATCCCAAACCATATTCATTCTGGGGTATTGTCCCGCAGAAGGTTGAACATAAGGACCATAACCTGGTTGAACGTAGGGTTGATAAGTAAGTGGTAAATTTTCGGCTCCTTGAAAATATGACTAACCAGAAGGCTGTTGGTAACCTTGAATTGGGTACTGAACTTGAGGTTGATAACCCTAAGGCACATACTGAAGCTGGGGTTGATAAGGACCTTGAGGAGCATATTGAGCTTGGGGTTGACCCTGGGGTGTGTACTGTCTTGAAGGTTGATATCCTTGAGGTATGTACTGTCCTTGGGGTTGTCCCCCAAAATAATATGATTCCACAGTTTGTCTTGGGAAAAAGCTACCTTGAGGTTGACCCCCAGGTGGTAACTAACTTCCTGAAGGTTGCCCCCCAAGCAGTAACTGACTACCTTGAGGTTGCCCCCCAGGCGGTAACTGATTTCCCTGAGATTTCCCTCCAGGCGATACCTGACTGCCTTGAGGTTTCGAATTCAGAATATTACCAGACATCATAAAAATTTGCCCTGCGTTCGACGTTTCAGTTTTAATTCCACTTAAACCAGATGATATGACGCTTTCTATCGGTTGAGGAGCTACCCCCGAGAAATTACCAGACAGAGCCTGATATCCTAAAGGAACAGAAGGACCACCATGTAAAAATGATTCCGGTGTTTTGGAAAACATGGATGACTCTCCTGCCATAATGGATGACGGATAATAACCTCTGGGTGTTGGATGAAATGGAACTCAAGGTGGAGAAAAAGCAAGACCCGAATTCTCTAAAAAATTCGTTAAGGATAAGTACCAAGCAGTATTTCGAATAGGGCTGTAGAAAATTGATTCACGCTCCCTAATATTTAACGACTGAGGGGAATTGGGAAGAGATAACTCTTCGTCTGGATTAGTAAGTTCTTCAATAGAAATTGGTCCAAATGGAAGATCGTCAGTGACAATATTTCTTACCCTAGGTGAACCAAGATCGCTAGAAGTTGGTGAAATAAATCCCGAAGATGTTTCCAAAACAGAAGGTTCAGTTTCAGGTTCAGAGATTTCAGGTTCGTCAGCCCATTCACTAGTAGGAGAAATATTACCAGTAACTTCAGAAACTGAAATTGGCTCTTGAATGTGTTCTGTTATGGGTGTTTGATAATCAGGATGAACCACTATGGATGAAGTTCCAACTTCTGTTGATTTAATCCTACCGCTACTAGACGATACCAGAGCACGAAGCCCTTCAAGCTGACTTGGTGTATATTCAGGGGGTGTCCCTTGTAGTCTCCGGGATTGTCTTGGCAATTCCGCCACGATTAAATATTTAAATAATCACACGCAAAAAAAGAAAATTTCAATGAAAACACCTAAGGCCGCTAAAAACAAATAGCTAAATCACACGCTTAAAAATCTAGGAGTTCAAACCACACACAAACAGTAACTTCTCATACTAAAAACACTAGTTGGTGATGAAATCTAACTTAGTAGAAATTTAATACAGAAAGGGCAGTTGGAACAGTTACCCCGACAAGCTGCTTAATGAAATAGATTGGCACAAGTTTCCTCACAAAACCATCTCGTGTGAAGAGAACCCCCCAGAGAGTCCAAGTGAGTCTAGTCGACGTCTGCTCCAGGTATAGTGAGATCTTTCCTTCACCGTCACCTTAGCAAATAATCTTAATTTTGTGGACACTAAGGTTACCAATAGTAACAAATATAACTGGGGGAACAGTCTACGATCCGATCTCATGCGCAAGGGCAGAGTAATAAAGCTCAATCCCCTTGAAGGTTCCTCGACATGGTTAATGCGAGGTTTACCGACAAGTGACCCTAGGCTCCTCGACAATGGTTAATCTGAGGTTTACCGTTTGTAATACGCGCAAAATATTCTATCTTCCCCAATGAAACATAATTGATTCTCTCAAAGGTTCGGATATGATCTCGTGATTGAATTCTTTAAGAGAAGCTTCCCAGATTATACAAATTACGATTGGGTTTATTTCCTACCGCAAGATTTGTCTACTTGTTTGTTTTACTACCTTGGAGAGTTAATTACTCCCTACTCCAAGATACTAGCCTAAGCTATATTGGTGATAAGAGCCCTAGAAAATAAAAAATATTGCTAGATGAATTTTAATTAAGCGTTACTTTTAAGAGTTGTTTCTTAAGTCAATGGGTGTGGAAATGAAACTCTGATGGTGTGAAGACTCAACTTCCAAAACACTAAAAATGCACCTAAAAATGATAACCAGATCGTTTCCTTTCAATGAAATTCTAATTAAGGAAAAGTTGGAGAATGAAATTCTTTTAATGAAAAATTCCTTCTTTAAACATTAAGAGCAATTGAAAGAAAATATTTTTGTCTTTTTAACAATAAATCCACATGAAACAAACTATCAAAGCTCATAAGAAATTCCTTTCACTTTCAGAAAACTTGAAGCTACAAAACAAGTTTCCTTCAAAAGAGATCTCTAAAATTCTATGAAAAACACTCAAAACTATCAAACTAATTCTGAGACCTACAAGTTTTAACAATCTAATCGAATTAAAGATTTAAGAATTTTTTTGAAGAATGTTTTACTTAGCTATTCAGCAAACTAAGGATCTATTCGTTCAGAATAACAAACAGATCAAAAACACTTAATTATGTTTTTATAAAAAATGAAATTCAAAAACCAATAACAAAGTTTCTTATCGAAGATTTGCAAAGAAACAGGTAACTCTATTTCTTAATAAAGGATGATTTCACAATCAGGCCAGATTCAGCAAAAGACAAAATACCAATGTAATCTTAGGTACTTCCAACAGTCAATGCTTCGAATCGCTACAAAGACCAAGAGAAAAACAATCCAACACGCAAAACTTCTAGAAAATCATCAAAACACCATACTGCTAAGATTCATTCACAGAAAGTTTTTGATAGAAACAATCATCAATCTAGGCATAAACCAAAAAATCTAAATAAAAATAAAGATAAACTAAAGGAATAAATCCAAAGGTTTTTCAAAATTTTAACAGGGTTCGTAGGCTTGCAGAAGTAACAGGTGCGGTACCACACTGTTTACTAAAGAAAATATGCGAAACTTCCCGCACTGTGAAAAAAAGCCAAAGTGCGGTCCCAAGCAAAATTAGAGAAAAACATAAAAGATCTCAAAATTTTCAAAAATAGAGAAAACCTAAGCTACCCAGGCAGATGTCTATCAATCAAAAACTAGGAAAACATTTCCTCAAATCAAAATAAAAGAGAACCAAAAACAACAAGTTCTTTCCCCAGTGGAGTCGCCAATTTGTTGGAGGATTAATCCTTCTTGCAGACAAGACCGATCTCCCTAGTACTAAAAGTATCTAGCAACAAACAACCAAATAGACTAATCTTTCTCTAAGCATATACGATCTATGAAAAGCTCTATGGAGGTGTTAAGGACTTACCGTTTGTCCAGTGCTTGTTTGAATTCGTTGTTGTCCCTGGCGCGCTTGAAGGAGTTTTCCTCGTAAACCTACAGTCACAAACAAGCAAAATATTACATAGCACCTGTATAGAAATCATCATAAACCATGCTTATCATAGTGATCAAGGAATCTATGAAATAAACCATTGATTGAAAGCTTATTGAGAAAAATGAGTATATTTGTATTAAATTCAAAAGAAGAAAATCCTTACAACCTGAGCCTTGATGTTGCACAAGACTTTCCGGGGTCCGAAGCAGGAATCTCCTTTACTTTGATAAGCTCTGCACTCCTCCAACCAAGACGAATAGAGGTATGTAATCTTGCCTCACAAAATTCTTAATTAACTGAGTCTGAATCTCAACAACACTTAACTTCAAATATTCTAAAGCTTCAACTCCCTTTGAGGCTACCTAATGCCTCTTTTTATAGTAGAATAGAGGAGGTTTTCTATTCCAAATATGAAGGGATAGAATCCTCCTTCAAAGGGATAAGATCCTCACATCAAGGGGTTAGCTCCATAAGGTAAGGGATACATGCACCTCATAAGAGCGGTTCTATCACCGCAAGATATTTTCTGGAAGCTTCTAGAATTCACTTTTATTGAGCTTTTTGGAAATTACTTGCGCCTTTTTTATCTTACAGGGATCCGCACTTTTAACAAAAATAAAGTGCATTCAGGTATGCAAGATAGCTGAACATTGGGTGCAGGACCGCAGGCAAGATAGCGAGAAAGTGCGATACCAAAGTTTAGGAGACTTTCAGGAACTTTTCTCTGATTTTCAAGGCTTGACATGAGGAACTGATATGTTAGACTTGCAAAGGGAGAAGTATGAGTAATAACGAGCTCATACACATAGCAGAATGTCAGGATGACAATTTTCAGTGTAACATTGCAATCACTCATGCGATTACAAAGAGAGAATCCACACATGTATTGTCTGAGGAAACCAAATTTATTGAATGCATCCAGCACATGTGCCAGCACGTCCGCTAGCACATCCACGACATCCTCAACAAATCCAATACCAAGTTCAGCAGAATTTGCCTCTCATGGAGGAACTTAACGCAATGGAGAAAATTGCATCCTAAGGAGGGAGGAATGATCTAGGTGGACATTAGTGGCCACCCACCTATTCCATTTGGACCCGCACCATCATTTCTTTCAGTTTTTCACTTTCAACACAACTTACTATTTTTAGGAGGGTGTTGGTTCCTGAAATTTCAGAGCCGTTTACAGGCCCTAATGAGCCACGTGGATATTGGTGGCCACCCACCTATTCCATTTGAACCCCCACCATCGATTCTTTCAGTTTTTTAGTTTCGGCACAACTTACTATTTTTAGCAGTTTTTCGGGTCCTAAACTTCCTAAATGATTTTTTTTGGCAAACCCAGGAGCAACATGGGTCCATGGAATGATGTTTCCCACACTAAAAGTTTTACTCCTTGGATAGATCTTTCTAACGAGGTATAATGTGCGTCAAACGGAGATCGTATGCCAAAGTTACGTCCCCAAGAAGTTGAAACACCAATTTACCCAAACGGGTCCCATAGTTTTGGTGCTTCATCTCCTACGGTTAGGTTTTTGGATGTTTAAGGTTTTGCATTGTTTCTCAACAATAAATAGGCCTTCGAACCTCATTTTAACATAGTTCAGAGGCATGTAGCCACCACATCTCTTCTCATAGATAATCTACCATCGCCCTAGCTATTTATTTCCATTCTGTCTGTAAACATATTTCAGTTATTTGATATTAATGAAGTGAAGTATTATTTCTGCTGCATCTCTGTGTTTATTTATATTTCTGTATTTTATTACGTTCCTCCATAAATCTGGATAAGTGGTATCACAACAGTCTTCTCTTCTTCTGTTTTTCTTTTTATGTCCCAACGACGTCAGAGTATAAGGATTTAGGGCTCGATCTGGTTGAACCCTTACAAACCCAGCCTCGCAAACCTCGACGACCTACCATGGTGGAAGAAAAGAAAGACAAGGGAGCAGGAGATCCTATAAAAATATTGCTCGAGAAGGCCCTCGAGAAACAAAGGAACGAGATGATGGATAACTTTGCTTAGATCCTTCAACATCTGGCCACCTACGGTGCATCTACATCCAACAACCACTCTGGAGGAGCCACACCCTTCAAGGTACAAGTAAACTTTGAAATTCCTGTATTTGAAGGCCAGATAGATTCAGACATCGTAGATAGATGGTTGAATTTGCTAGAAGGGTATTTCTTAGTCCACGATTTCTCCAACCGAGAAAAGATTATTTTTGCACTCCTCAAATTTTCCCCCCATGTCAAACATTGGTGGGAAACCTACCGTGATCAAAAGGATGAGGGGGAGCCCTCTCTGTTCTCGGCCGCACCCACTTAGAATTCATTCCGAGATGACATCTAGGAAAAATATTACCCTTTGGGGAGCTATGAGGACAAGTACATCCAATGGACCACGTTGCGGCAACAAAGAGATCAAGATGTGCACGAACTGACGAATTTGTTCCATATCCTACGCACAAAGTTGGGTATTAAAGATTCAGAGAAAAATTTGGTGCCAAATTACTACAGTTGTCTACATAGAAACATACAAGAGGAAATAGAGTTCCTTTCCATTACCTTGCTTGGCACGGCTTATCGCTATGCCGCCAAGATTGAGTAGAAATTTATGCAAAAGAAGCGAGACTTTGGATTCGTGAATCTGAAGCTGGGGAAAGGCGCCCCCGAGCCACACAACAAGGGGTAGAGAAAAATCGAGGCGACTCAGAACACCACCACAAATCCAAAGAAGGACATGGGGAAGTGTTGTGAATTTCATAACAGCCCCACTCACAACACAAATGAGTGGCGGGCCAAACATTCGCTGGTGGCCGAAATGAAGGCACTCGAATCAGATGCATGTTCTAAACCTTAGCTAGAACCAGACAAGGGAGATGACAAAGGGCAGTAGATCATTGATGTAGACCCCAGTGCCATTTTTTCCACCACCAAGCTCCAAAGGGAGGATCCCGAGGATCGAGAGGAGGGGGAGTGCTTCTTCCATTCGTAGATGTGGGTGAAGGGTTCTCCACTACAATTTCTTGTCGATAGCGGAAGCAAAAAGAACTTCATTTCAATAGAGGTCATGAAGCAGCTCGACCTATTGATCGTAGCACACCCACAACCATATACCATTGGGTGGCTTCACCTAGGGATAGATCTCTGCATCCGCCAGTAGTGCTGCCTTCCTTACATCATCAAGCCATTCACGAATGAGGTATCGGTGTGATGTTGCTCCGCTTGATGTAGCTGATGTATTATTGGGCCAACCATACTTGTGGAGGTGACATGATGTGTATATATCTAGGCCTCGTGTTGTCATTATTACTTTGGGAAATAACTTGTACAGGATATAGGAGGTAGTAATGCCTCATATAATCTCTTTGACTACTGTAAAACAACACAGTAATATTTTTTCCCAACAAGGAAATTTATTTGCATTACCATTCGCCCACAAGGAAAGGAGAATATTGTGGCCACAACCTCAAAACAAGGCTACCTTGCACAGTAGTAGCAGATGGACAAAGGCGTGGAGGAATACAAATACATTTTCTCCTCACCCATAGAGCTTCCTATACACTGTCCGGACAAGCACTCCATTGATCTGACCCCCGGTGCACCGCCGCCTGATATTGCCATTACTCATGAAATTACACAGACATAATCCACACATTTATTGTTTGAGGAAACCAAATTTATTGAACGCATCCAGCACGTGTGCCAGCACGTCTTCAAGCACGTCATGGAGGAACTCAATGTAATGGGGACCATTGCTTCCTAGTGAGGGAGGAATGATCCTGGTGGACATTGGTGACCACCCACCTATTCCATTTGGACCCGCCGTTTGGAGGCCCTAATGAGCCACGTGGATATTTTTTGGCACCCACCTATTCCATTTGAAACCCAACCAACGGTTCTTTCAGTTTTTTAGTTTAGGCACAACTTACTATTTTTAGCAGTTTTTCGGGTCTTGAATTTTTAGCTAGTTTATTTCCATTCTATCTATAAACATATTTCAGTTATTTGATATTAATGAAATGAAGTATTATTTCCACTGCATCTCTTTCTTTATTTCTATTTCTATGTTTTATTGTGTTCCTGCATAACTTTGGATTAATGGTACCAGAGTAGTTTGCTCTTTTTCTGTTTTTCTTTTCATGTCCCCAACGAGGTTAGGTATAAGGAGTTAGGGCTCAATCTGGTTGAACCCTTGCAAGATCAGCCTCGTAAAACTCAACGACCTCCCATGGAGGAAGAAAATAATGACGAGGGATCAGGATATCCAAAAAAATATTTCTTGAGGAGGCCCTCGAAAAACAAAGGAACGCGATGATATATAAATTTTCTCAGATCCTTCAATGGCTTCCCACCTATGGCAAATCTACATCCAACAACCACTCTATAGGCGCCACACCCTTCGAGGTACAGGTAAAATTTGACATTCCTGTATTTGAAGGCCAGATAGATGCAGACACCATAGATAAACGATTGAATTTGCTAGAAGGGTATTTCTCGGTCTACGATTTCTCCGACCGAGAAAAGATTATTTTTGCACTCCTCAAAGCTGCCCCCCCATGTCAAAGATTGGTGGGAAACCTACTCTGAGCAAAAGGACGAGGGGGAACCCTCTCTGTTCTCGGTTGCACCCACTTGGAATTCGTTCTGAGATGACATCAAGGAACAATATTGCCCTATGGGGAGCTATGAGGACAAGTACATCTAATGGACCACACTGCGGCAACAAAGGGATCAAGATGTGCACGAACTGACGAATTTGTTCCATACCCTGCGGACAAAGTTGAGTATTAAAGATTCAGAGAGAAATTTGGTGCTCAAGTACCACAACTATCTGCATAGACACATTCAGGAGGAAATGGAGTTCCTCGAGATTACCTCGCTTGGCACAAATTATCATTATGCCACCAAGATTGAGCAGAAATTTAAGTAGAAGAAGCGAGACTTTGGATTCAGGAATCCGAAGCTAGGGAAAGGCGCTCCCGAACCACATATAAAGGGGCAGTGCCAAAGTGGGGCGACTCAGAACACCACCACAAATCCAAAGAAGGACACGGGGAAGTGGTGTGAATTTCATAATAGCCCCACTCACAACACAAATGAATGTTAGGCTAAACAGTGATTGGTGGCTTTATTGAAGGCACCCAAATCAGATGCATGTTCTGATCCTGTGCCAGAACTAGACAAGGGAGATGAAAAATTGAAGAAGATCATTGATGCAAACCCCAGTGCCATTGTTGCCACCACCAAGCTCCAGAGAGAGGATCCCGAGGATCCAGAGGAGGGGGGGCGCCTATTCCATTCGCAGATGTGGGTGAAGGGTTCTCGATTGCAATTTCTTGTCGATATCAGAAGCCAAAAGAACCTTATTTCAGTAGAGTTCATGAAGCGGCTCGGCCGACTGACCATAGCACACCCACAACCATATACCATCATGTAGCTTCACCCAGGGAGAGATCTCCACGTCCGCCAGTAGTGTCATCTTCCGTACAACATCAAGTCATTCACGGATGAGGTATTGTGTGATGTTTCTCCTCTTGATGTAGCTGATGTATTATTGGGACAACCATACTTATGGAGGAGACATGTTGTGTATGAATCTAGGCCTCGTGTTGTCATTATTACTTTGGGAAATAACTTGTACAGGATACTAGAGGTAGTACCGACTCCTGAAATCTCTTTGACAACTGTAAAACAACGCAGCAAGATTGTTTCTCAAACAGGGATATTTATTTGCATTACCATTCGCCCAAAAGGAAAGAAGAATATTGTGGCCACAACCTCAAAACAGGGCTTCCCTGCACAGTAGCAACAGAAGGACAAAGGCGTGGAGGAATACAAAGACATTTTCTCCTCACTCACAGATGTTCCTCTAAATTGTCTGGACAAGCACTCCATTGATCTGACCCCCGGCGCACCGCTGCCTGATATTTCCATCACTCATGCGATTACGAAGATAGAATCCACACATGTATTATCTGATTAAACCAAATTTATTGAACACATCCAGCACGTGTGCCAACACGTCCACCAGCAGGTCCACGACATCGTGGACAAATCCAATACCAAGTTTAGTAGAATTTGTCTCTCATGGAGGAACTTAACGCAATGGGCACCATTGCTTCCTAAGGAGGGAGGAATGATCCAGGTGGACATTGGTGGCCAGCCACCTATTCTATTTATACCCACACCATCAGTTCGTTCAATTTTTCACTTTCATCACAACTTACTATTTTTAGCAGGTTGTCGGTTCCTGAATTTTCGAAGCCGTTTGGAGGCCCTAATGAGCCACTTGGATATTGGTGGCCACCTACCTATTCCATTTGAACCCCCACCATTGGTTCTTTCAGTTTTTTAGTTTCAGCACAACTTACTATTTTTAGCAAGTTTTCATGTCCTGAACTTCCAGAGCCGTTTTGAGGCCCTACACGACTTTTTTTTGGAAAATAGGGAGCAACATGGGTCCATGAACCAATGTTTCTCAAAGAAAAAGTTGTACTCCTCTGATAGATATTTCTAACTAGGTACGATGCACGTCAAATGGATATTGTATGCCAAAGTTACGTCCCCGAGAAGTTGAAACACCAATTTACCCAAACAGGGCCCATAGTTTTGGTGCTTCATCTCCTATGGTTAGGTTTTTGGATGTTTAGGGTTTTGAATTGCTTCTCAACAATAAATAGGCCTTTGAGCCTCATTGTAACACATTTCAGAGGCATTTAGCCCCCACATCTCTTCTCAAAGATAAGCTACCATCGCCCTAGCTAGTTTATTTCCATTCTGTTTGTAAACATATTTTAGTTATTTGATATTAATGAGATGAAGTATTTTTTCCATTGCATCTCTGTGTTTATTTCTATTTCTTTATTTTATTGTGTTCATGCATAAATCTTGATCAGTGGTATCAGAGCAGTCTACTCTTTCTCTTTTTTCTTTGCATGTCCCCAATGAGGTCAGGGTATAAGGAGTTAGGGCTCGATCTGGTTGAACCCTTCACTAGTAAAAAATGATGAAATTAATGAGTAGGTGACTTAAAAAGTTAGTCACCGCAATTATTTTAAGTCAATTACTACTAAATTTGAGCAATTTTAAGTGACCGAACTAATAATGAGTAACTTAAATGACTAATTTAGTCTAGGAATAAAATATACGACTAGATAATAAGTGACTAAACTAAAAGCGACTAACTTAAATGACTAATTTAGTTTAGGGATAAAATATATGACTAGATAATAAGTGACTAAACTAAAAGTGACTAACTTAAATGACTAATTTAGCCTAGGATTAAAATATATGACTAGATAATAAGTGAAAAAATTAATAATGATTAATGTAAATGAATATTATAGTCCAAGAATAAAAACACGACCAAATAACAAGTACAACAAGTATATGAATTAGTCATTTATGTGAGTAATTTTTAGTTGTGTCACTCTATAAATAGAAGATTGCAATTTTGATACCGAAGTGTTACATTTCACTACAGGGGTCTCTGAATCCATTTGCAGTGTTGAAATTTAGAGACAAAGGAGTCTCCGAATTTACAGTGTTCAAATTTTGAATACCCGTTTGTCTCTAAATTTTAACACTACAAATGGATTCATCTACAATTAACATAATTGCATGTATCATATATCTACTTTACACTAATACCTTCATTATAATTTTAGTAAAGATAATATTTAGATAGCCAAATTAATATTTATATTTATGTGTAATCTTTGGCCATAAATTAGTTTAATTTTTAAATTTCATTGATTTATGTTAAAAGTGTGAGCTCATTTAAATCTAGTATTAAATCGTCATATTTGCATTAGATAAATACTAAATAGATAAACTTAAAATATATATTTATAGACCTATTTAGTAAATAAGTATGAACCTTTATTAATTTAGGTATGAACCTTAATTTTTTTATTTATTTTTAATGTTGTATGAACCTTTGTTTTTTTTTTAAAGTCAATATTCTATTCATGTAGGAAAAAATAAGTACATAATGAAGCTTACAAAATAGGTGGTCTCACCCCGACCAGGTTTGTTGACCAAAATTTGCACCAGATGACAAAAATACAAAAGAGTGACTAGGGACCTTCTCCATAAATAGTTGGGCCAGAGGCACCTAAACACATATAAAACATAAAGAACACCAGATAGCATACTAGTCATATGACGTGATGGATGCAGGGTTGTCTAGGGCTCTTCCTGGAGGTGGTGGAGGACAAAAGTCACATTGAACGTGCCCTGCAAATTAAGTGCGCCAACCAAGTGTCCATATTTTTTACTTTCTCATGAGTGAGTTGATCATTTTGGCCTAGCCAAACCACTACCAGTGTCTTCCAGACTTGGCATTGTAAATAGTGCATTTGGTCCAATGTTGCCATCTGCTCTAGTATGCTCCTCAAACACATGGACTTGCATAAATTTTGGTGGGTAGCAACCACTAGTAAGTCTACACATTTACAATTTTACCTCTACACAAGTATTGATAAGTCTTAGTAAATATGTTTAGTTACATCTTATTCCTATCCATTTTTTATGCATAGACTTGCTTAAATGATGGGAAGTAAATGATGGTAAATATGTTATTTACTTACTTCAAAGCTTAAGATTGAAAAATCACTACAAAAATATCTAAAAATAACACAATAGTTATATTACAACCATATCCATAAATTATGGCATTAAATATGTGAGTGAATCCACATAACATTATCTTCTCTAAAGGCTGTAATAAGGCCAAATTACTGTCTAATCAAATGTTTGAAAATTTTCCTAATAATATAGAAAAATAAATATTTATTTTTCAAAGTTGAACATTGCAAGTCAATACTAAACTAATAGTTGTCAACATACAAATTGATTACTAGAGCGCTCCTTTGTAGAGACTAATAAAGCATTGGACAACTTCTAAAATGTTATGGGTTGAAAGAATTTGTTATCTTTATGACACCAAGAAAGTTATAAATAAATATTACTTTCTCTTGAAATGCAGCTTACAAAATAGGTGGTCTCACCCACATTAGATCACAATTCAAACTATCATTATTTTAACTTATTAATTCATCACAATTATAAATTTAGAAATACTTATCTTTTTTATATATAAATTTATTTACAATAAAAAAATTAAATTATATATTTAAAAATATAAGCTAACTATTTAAGCTCAAGATACCTACTATTATTTTAACCTTTTAATTCATCATAATTATAAATTTAGAAATACTTATCTTTTTTATATATAAATTTTTTTACAATAAAAAATTAAATTATATATTTAAAAATATAAATTAAATATTTAAACCCAAGATACCTACCATTATCTTACTTTATTAATTCATCACAACTATAAATTTAAAAATATTTATCTTTTTTATATATAAATTTTTTCACAATGAAAAATTAAATTATATATTTAAAAATATAAAATAAGTATTTAAACCCAAGTAGCAATGAAACATTAGCTTTTACACTAAATTTTTCAAAAACGCTCTCATTACAACTCTGTACACCCACTAAATTCCAGTCCACATGAAAGAGCACAATGCGCGGGAAGAAAATATACAAAAGAGAGCACTGCGCGGGAAGAAGATATACAAAGAAAGAGCACACTGCAGCAAATTCCTGGAGTGCTTTTACTATCAAATTTTTCTCCATATTCTCCTCAGTGACCGCCACGGTCCAGGACTGCCTTGGAGCTTCTTCCGCCAAATTTAGAGCCAAGACGGCCCCCATTTGCCCTTAACGACAATCCATAAACCATGGATGAAGAGGTAACAGAATTCGATTATCACAAATTTATAATCAAGTCGGATTGCCCCGAAGTGCAGATTTTGTTTATATCCAGTTCCAATATTTCTTATTTCTTGATTCAAATGCAGGAAAAGAATCCGAGGAAGATGATGCACCGCTTTCCAGTGGATTCGTAACAGAAATCCGTGGCAGGAATTAGGCATAGAATGGAGCAGTTCCATCAGGACCACCATTGGATTTCGTTCCATCATTTCCTGCAAAAGCCCAATTACTGTGCCGACTAAAAAATCCCTCTAGAACAAGTAAGTATGCAAGAACCCAATTTTGTTGCTTTTTAAATGTCGGTTCAAATCCCATTTTGAACTGGCCTGGATAGATGCCCATATAAATTTCAATAAACTTTTGAATCAGTAGTCCGTTCTGTTATGCAATCTGAATTTTTCCCAACATAATAGTCAGTGGGGATTAGCTTAGAAGTTATACAGCTGGTTATGTTTACATAAATTTCTTAATCATAATGTACCAAGTTTTATATGGTGAATCCCTGAGTTGGAGTTATAAAGTAAATTTTCTTCATAATGTACCAATTCATCATAGCAAAATTATTTTACACTATCAAAGGCAAAATTTCCCAGCACTCCAACTCCCCAAGAAGGCAAGACATTTTCCATGTTATTGTTGTTGAATTCGTTTTTAAGATATCCATATGCAAAAACCTGTTATTGTTGTTGAATTCGTTTTTAAGATATCCATCTGCAAAAACCTAGATATATGAAAAGAATTTCAAGAGCATTAACATGGAAAATGTCTTGTCTTTCCTAGGTTTCCAAAACTTTTGCAGCCAATTATGCTGACATGCCATACTTCTGCACACAATTATTGTAATATGCCAAATGTTTGCACCTTGTTATGTTAAGAGAAATGAAAAATCAGATATGTAAGCTGTTCCTAGCAACAAAGTATAAGAGCAAGACACTCCTGAAATGGATTTTCTGTTTGGAGCTGGTGAAACTTAGGGCTCAAACCTAATTCCATGCTTATTAGGTATTCGTGTTCTAACTTTGTCTTGGAAAGCCACTCATAACTTTTGATCAATGCCATCCATGCTCTTAGAATTTCGCTCATAGCAGTCTTGGCGCTCGGAGGCATTGATGAATGGATCGTTCTACATTGATGTGGCTTCTCTAACTAGTGACAATACTAGTAATAATGGTAGCATTAGGTCAAGGCATTAATGCGAATGAGGCAAAATAGCGAAGTAGAACCAATATTTGCATGCACAGGCATTGCTTGACCACTCGTCAAGACAAAACTGATGCACTAGCACCACTTGACCACTCGTCAAGACAAAATTGTGGCTATCTGCATGTACTGTCACCGCTTGATTGTATTCATCTACTGGCATCGCTTACCATTTGCATCTATTGCCATTGATTGACTTATATTGCCTCATTTATTATTGTTGTAGGCTATGGATATCTTGGTTGTGATGGTCTATCTCTTTGTATTGCTCATTGTTGCTTGTTGTGAAGGTCATGAATGCTTCCTAATTAGTTTTCCATAAGCCAGAGCCTTCTGCTATCTTGACCTTTTCTTACCGTAGAAGATATATTCTCGTAGAGGATGTATTCTCGGATAAGGAAGCGCTAAGCTGCTCCCATACTGCTGCATCCAACATGGACTCAGTGACATCGAATTCTTCAGTCCCTGTAGCAGCTTACTTTGAAGCTTTTGAATCATGTGGAGCACAAAACATCTGAAGAAAAAATTTCTTTTCGGTATGTACTATCATTTAAATGTTTGTTGTACCCATGTATAATCCCTTATTAGAACATCACTATAGTTTGCAAAATGGTTCACACCTCCAAAAATGGAAAGATTAATTGTGGCTATGTGAAAATGGGCAACAAATGGAATCCAAATCACATTGATTATCACAGTTTTTAAAATATGAATATATTTGAGTATACATATTTTCTATTTCTGGAAATTTCAATAATGCCATGATAAAAAAGATTAAATTCTAAGTTTAAAAAATATTACATAGAAGTTACAGAATATATATTTGATTTTAAATGGAGGACATATGGTTGAACTGGCACAATTTAATACTCTGGGAATGAACACAATTGTGCCAATTTAATACTCTAGGCATGAATATAATTCGACAATATTGAAATAGACGATTAAGAAAAACTAAACCAACACACACCTGTTCTATTTAATCAACAAGTAAGATGCATTAGTATGAGCTTCCATTTATCATTATTCAATGATTGATATCCTTACCTCATGTTGCTTGCTATTTGGTTAGTGCATGCATTCTTTCGGTGCAACAATCGACAATTTTCACGATGGGGTGGGGTGCGACTGGCTTGTCAGAGGTAAGCTTGTTGTTATATCATTAGTAAGAATGACTGTCCAGTGTCACGACCTGTTTCACAAAAAACGTGCCTTAATGAAGACTGCCTTGGGGTCCTGTTGCCTAACCTGAGTCTAGTCTGAAAGGATCCTACCTACTTCACCAAAGCCTATTTTAACGTGAGTCCACCTGAAGGAGGTCCTTCTAATAATGGGAAATATTAAGTATGGTGTATGGATCCCCCACTTCGGTGATGAGGCCTATTTTTAGTAAGGGTTGAGTTCGGAAATAAGCTTTTTCTTTAATAGCTGAACTGGGCAAGAATGTTACTTTGCCTCTGGGAGTATGGGCTGGGTGGAGAGGAAGATAAAGGCCACTTTCCCACTAGCCACATTCTAGCTTCAGGTTAATGCTCAGTCTACAACCAACTATTTTGTTTGGACCTTCCAAATCTCCCTTGCCTTCCAATTCTTGCAACTTCCTTCTCTCTAGAGTACCGGAAGTCAATTTGTTTTATTATCCCCGTGCTAGTAACTGCGTAGGGGTGCATAGATAGCAATGCCAAAAGCCACGCAACTAACACTATGTATCGGAAATCAATTTGTTTTATTCTCCTCGTGCTATTAACCACGTAGGGGTGCATAGATAACAATGCCAAAAGCCACACAACCAACACTATGTATGGGAAATCAATTTTTTTTTATTCTCCCCATGCTAGTAACTGTGTAGGGGCACATAGAAAACAATGCCAAAAGCCACACAACCAACACTATGTACCTGATAATTTCCCATCCTTCACATGCGTAATAGAAAAACTCTATATACCTGATAAACCCTCCAGAATTGCACTGGCAACGATGAGATTTGATATATTCACACTGGTTATCACGATTCAAGTGTCATTTTTCTACTCTAAAAGGAGCGTTGTCTTCATCCTCCATAGTTGACACCATGAGGTCATCTTGTTTTACTTCTGAACAAGTTGCAGCAAGGATACGACTGACTTCTAGGGGACTTTTTGCTAGATGATGGCTTGCTTTTGAGGCATTTTAATTTAGAATTCTTGAGAGTATATGAATGAACTGGAATTTGAGCCCTTACTTATTCATTAATGCAAATCATTGTTAGACATGGGTTCATTCAAAGGTTGTACCAGTAAGCGAGGTGGATTATCCAAGTATGGTAATGAATGGAGCACTTAATGAACACATGAAATGCATGAAAGCTCCAACTCAAGTATTTTCCTTCCATCATTTCGTATAATAATAGACACAAATTACTTGCAAGGTGCCACGTTATATACCTATCTCATATCCCTATCTGAAAAAATAATTGGCAATTCACTAAAAGTTATCCAATACACCAAAAATCACATAAGGTCAAAAATAGATATACATCTTTATGATTGCAATACTTAGGCCACTAAACGAAACATCCATAACAAATGTCAAAGCCTCCCCATAAACAATTTGCAATGGATGGGTTCTCCTACTCCCCGCCATTAAACAAGAAGTAATGATTTCTGTCATGGATGGGCACTATTAAAAGACAGGTAAACCATCTAAATTAAAAATAACTCTTATTAGGATAAAAAAGATGTGGGAGCTTTAAAGATTGTAAAATCAGCTCTTTAGGTCTCCTCCAAATAAACTAACAAACTCAGATTTTCTTCTGCAAGACAAAATTACAACATGTGGCGATGGTATTACCCGGTAAAAAGACAGAAGCACAATTGGAAGCTTCCTCATAAAGCTGTAGCGTATAATTATAAAACACAAGTAAAAATCCGACCACCCAATAATGATTTTAAAACATCATGATATCCATCTCTCATAGGGATGAGGGGCGATCCTCCTATCATTATGATTAAAAGGTGTAGCTCCTCGATAAAGATCAATTATTATAGACAAATGGGCAAAATCCCTAGGAATTTGGACAAATGAAAATTGCTTGCATGTAAAGTTCTACAGTGAAGACTTAATCTAAGTAAGAATGTATCAACCTCAAAAATTAGTTGAACAATCAATTTAATGTCATTATCATAGTAAATTTCAGACAAAAATAAGCCTCTCAAAATTTAAAACCAAATATATCAAATTTCGATTAGAAGCATCCTCAAACAAACTAATTATATGTATTTCTGAGAGTAAAACCCTGAAAAAAATGTAATGGATTGTTGAACAAGTCGATTAAGCCATACCTTTAAACAAACAAAGTTGAGATTTCATGAAGAGCTGATAGCGATTTACAAAATAAATTCAAAGAAACTGAATAAATATTCATTTCAGAAAAAGTTAAAATATAGAGCAAAACAATTCTATATGTTAATAAATTGGAAAATCACTTATCACTTCTGTTAGGGATTGGCTCGGCATGAACCGAGTTGTTTCAACCCATTGCCAAAGGCGATAGAGCATAATTATTCACTCGAGGGACTCAAACAAAGTTACACCTCAAACAATAAAGGCCATCAATTTCCATAGGGGGCTGCTGGATTCATGATGACAAGACCAAAGGTCATTATTTATCGCAGGGGGTTGCTAGATCTATGTCACACGATTCGGGTTCGAATTTGAGTTCGGCAACGATTAAGTTCGATTCGAATTCGAATTTTCCGATGAGGTTCGTAATGAGGTTCGAGATTAGGTTCGACTATATATATTTTTCAATATATATATATATATATTATATATATATGGCATAAAATAAAATAAATCAAATTCAATTAATAAATTATAAAACTATGAGTACGAATTTTGATTAGTAAAAACTATGAATAACAAATTTTTGTTAGTAAAATGGACTTTGTTAAATATAGAAATGATAATTTATGTTAAAAAAGTCATAAAATTTATTAAAATAGAACTTCATGGAAAAAAATCATAAAATTCGCCTTTAGGTTCGATTAGGTTCGATTAGGTTTGGCATTAGGTTCAACATCAAGTTCGACATCAGGTTCGACATTAGGTTCGGCATTCAGGTTCGGCGAACCTAATCGAATTCGAAATTTTTAGGTTCGCCGAATTTCAAACCTCAAGCTTCAGGTTCGGCGAACCCTGTGACATAGTGCTAGATGGGGAATCAAATCAAGAACATATCAATGAATTGCGAAGCGCTCACTCAACAACCTATCTGTGATTGATTATGAAGGGACAGAACCAGTGGTCCCATTAGTGGCACCTAATTTTGGGAGAGGAAAGCAGAAAGATATCGAGGGTTAGAAATGAACTAAAGACAAAACTTCATGTTTTTGACAAAAGCAGATCTCTCTTTGACGAGGGAGAAAAGAGACTGGCTTTCCTCATTTCAATACACGGTTGACACAAAAGCTTTTCCCTTAGATGGAAATGTAATGAAAGCCATTCAATCTCATTTTAAGCATTAGGGTATCTCGCCCCTTCCAATAAATGCAATGACTAAAAAAGGGGGTCACACAGTTAGTTGTACACTGAGTAGCTTCTTTCTCCATGCAACTATTCAGGAAACAATTGTGTAGTAGTGCAGGCAGATGCGCTGACAATTGCATGGACGACAACATAGTTTTTGGTGAAACAACTTCACACCCTCCATGACTCCTTAGCAGAAAATTTGGAAATGCACACAAAGGAAATTGAAAAAGCATGGTACAATAGGTAGCATACTTTTGATGAACCTCGGAAACTACAGTACCTAACTCAACTCTTAAAACCTAAAATTTTAAAGTTGACTTAACTAGCTGAGTAAAAAAAATCAAGATATTAAAGCTGGGAAGATTGTTGACATAACTTATCTACTGTAGCAAGGTAATTGGAATATAGAGACCCACTTAGAATCTACAGATTTCTCAAGAAGTTGACAAAATTGCTCTAAAACCTTTAAAACCCCAAGCATTGCAATTGTTGTGGGTTTGATTGTGTTAATTTCGATTAACATGTTCTTTGCATAATACAATTACTTCAATGTTCCTTATAAGACCATTTATTAATCCACATATGAAATATCATCTTATTGACTGAAACTGAAGAAAGAACACAAATTTTAACTGTAGAAGACAAACCAAGACAAAATAACACAAATATATGGCACAAGCCAAGGAAAAACCTTAATATGGGGAAAACCCTTGATCACTTCTTCTTATTATCAATATCAAGTGTTCAATAGAGAGAGAGTACAATAATATGAGTCAAAATAGACTTGCTAAATTAGTGTTCAAAACAATCCTGAAGCTTACTACCTGGTTATGGTTCCTAACAGTCATTGAGTAACCTTCTTCCAATGAACTATACCCTTTGCTATCCTTTACAAGACGTCCAACAATGCTACGGGACTTGCGATTCCTTTTCAAGGCATCCAACGACAGTCCTATGCTAACAGTAGTAAGAAGATGCTCACAAACGGGGGTTAAACTCTTTGTTTACACTGCGTCCCTCTTCTTGAATGAATCTAGGGTAAAGGACTTAGATTAGGTCATGTTTCCCTTCCACACATGCTTTCATACTAGCTGCTGTAGCAGCATTTCCTGTGGCCTGAACCAGAATACAAAGCATGAACAAATAAACCCCAAAATTCACCTTTAAACCAGTGTCCTGATTTGTGGCTCCACACAAATAATGCGACCTTCTCTTGAAGAGATTCACACCCAAAAACCATGATGAAACATAACACAAAATTTCCCTCAAACCTGCGGCTAGGTGCTTGCTCCTACTCGAACCTATGGGAGATCAATACAACACGTCCTCACTTCTCCACGCTATGGTTGCCTCAAAAAGAATTACCCAAGAGTTGAATGCACTCTTTTAGGATGATCTCTAATGAAGATGAGGGATCCCTATATATATATATATATAACAATTTGTCCTTATGGAGGTGAAGCCGACCTTAACACTTGGAGGCAAAATTTGAATTTCAAATTTTCAGTTTTCCTGCCTTAATAAGGTTATGTCTTGTGAAATTTCTTTTGAAATAAATAAATAATTTTCTCATCCAAATTTTGTGATTTTAGGTCAATTTTGGTCCTCTTAAAAAGAGGGATTCAATAGAATGATCATCTCCATCAACTGAGCAAATCTGAGTAGAATTTGGCCCTAGTTGCCAATTTTAACACTCCCTCTTAACTAGGGAGAATTCCACCTGCCAGTCCACCTGCTGTCATAGATCATCATGCCATCCTGCCATTATGAACCATAATGAACCATCTATGTCTTCTTTTCTCTACTCTACTAAGAACTGATGTGAATAATAAAGAAGATTTGATTAATAGTGATTCACAAGACCTTGCCACTCTTCACTGAGAAAATTTAGTCCGGAGGTAGAACCTCAATTGATCCCAGATCAAGTAGATAAACACCAAGCATCCTAACATATAGAGTATGACAATACACAATGCATCCATCAATAGTGCTATGGTCTCTATCCTCATTTCCCAACTCATTGGCTAGATTAGAGGTACTTCCCATGAGTCCCAGACTTCATGGGTTGGATGATGTAGAAACACCATATCACATATTGCTCATAATTACATGTAGGGAAAGGAGAAACCACATTCTACAAACACACATCACAATCACATGTAGGAAAGGATAAACCACCTCCTACATGCATGCAAAACACTGAGAGTAGGGAACGGAAGAACCACGTCCTACATGCATGCAAACCAACAATAGTAGGAAGGATCCTACATAGGGGAAATGATGGACCACATCCCATCGATATGTCAACCATCAATCGTAGGGAATGAGCATCCTACATGTGGGGAAAATGATGAACCAAGTCCTATTGACATTTTCACAACCAGATACCTGAAGGCATCTCTCACTAGGGTACCCACAGGAGAAGGTGAACCACTCATTCTGCTCATATGCCGTAGGGGAAGGTGAACCAATCATCTTATGCATATTTCATAATGCGTAGGGAAAGGTGAACCACTCAACCTACACACGTGTTCGCAAATGTAGAGGAAGGTGAACCACTTATCCTACACACATGTTAGCTATCACAGGGAAAGGTGAACCACTCACCTTGTACACCATGCACCTATAGGGGAAGGTGAATCACTCACCTTAGGTTCATTTATAGCTCAAAGAAGTACCCCAGGCCCTAAGGAGCTCCCAGATCTCAATGTTCAATCAAGACCCTCATATTAGGGTCTTTCCAAGACACCCAACCTCTCTCTATGAAGGAAGTTAAATCTATCCTTACCAAGGGGTTTTGAGGGGATGTTGGTAACCTGTACATCCATCCTGTAATACTGGAGCTAGATTGCTCCCCACTGTGCCATATCAAATAAATTGGAACCTAATGTTAAGCGGCGGATTCCAACACATGCTCACATACTCAAATGTCTTCATAAGAGGCCACGCTAGCTGCTTCATTCGTTCAGGCTCAGCGGTGCTCCCAAACTTTAGTCCTTCATTCATTCATGAAATAAAGGTGGATCCCAAGAGATATAGGATCTAGAAGTGCTCTTTCCATTTATCATTATGCCAATCCAACAATTTTGGCAGAGTACTACAGATCACATTTAACATGGATATCTTATTGAACATTAGAGCCTTCACAAGTTGTATGTATTCAGATCAGCAACTTGTCCATTTTATTAGAATTTTAAGCTTTAGGAAGAAGTGCATCAAGGTTAAGACAACCCCTCTCACATCGAGAGGATCTTTATTTGTGGAAAAACATCATCAATAGCTGTAAACCTACCATAGCTCCCTCTGAAGATCAGAAAAGAAAATTCGCCCAAAAAATAACCATTGGGCTATCTACAACCTAGTATTAATCAAGGTCATTCAGTCATAGTCATCCGGCTTTTGCAGATCAATGTCTTATGACATGGTATTTCTATTTTAAAAATCAATAGGCAGGAAGAGTTGACAAGCCATTCTGCCAGGGATTCCATAGCTCCCTTTTAAGACTTACTTCAATTGAACATTCAGCCTTTTTCAATCTTCTCCTCATATTTAAGATGAGACATTATCATGTTGCAACTATATCAACAAACTTTCAATTACCAAACTTCAGCAATGCACAAGTAAACTCTCTCACATGTTCTGCCCATTTAATTGGCATACCTCAACAATAGTATATCAATAGAACCATATTACTGATTTCATAAGTATTATTGACTGAATGAAGATACCAAGGGACTTGCACCATCCTCATCCAAGCAAACCTTCTCTGCCATTACACAATTCAAGCTAGTTTGATTTCTGAAGTGTAAATCCTAGCAATATTTAATGATCCTGTTGTGTCATTGTACTGGCACACACCATATAACAATAACACGCTAGAATTTGTATTAGAACATAAAATTCTTAGACCATTCTACCTTTACCACAGTTCTCAAACTTGGACTAGAAATTTTTTCCATTTCAACAAATGCTACTACTGGTGATGCTTCTTAGGATGAATACATTGTTGTACTTCAAATTTATTGATATCCCTGACTGTATGGAGGTGCCAAGTGATTCACATCGAAACTGTCTTAGAGTGATTTTCTTTGACTTTTCTTTCCATAAGAGGTGTACTTCAGAATTTGACACGCTTGATATAGATGATCTTGAAGAGAAGCCTTAAATATCTCAAACCAACCTTCAACTATATATATCGACTGTAAATTTAGTACCTTTGATATGCTTCAAATCAACATACAATCAATATTCAAATTTTGAACCTTGGGAAATCTCAATCAAATCTATATTTGACATGAATGATTGGCTTAGAAGATCACCCTAAATGTTTCTTCAGTAAATGTACTATCATACCTTAAATGCACATCCTTATAGAATTTCAAATCTGTCGTATAAGCTTCTAAGGAAGGGGCTTCATCTTAGTGAGTTTCAGATCCGATCACTAAATTTTCAGCCCTAAATTTGTGCAATTTTGTTCACTGGATACATCAGATTTGTCTAAAATAATATTGAAGACTCTGCCTTAATGAAATGCATGCTTCATATCTAATGCACAGATCAGTTATTGAAGGATGGATGGATGTCCTTTAAAATCACCAGAACATTAACCCTCAGACAATAATTCTTCAAGACTGAAGTGCTCCACAGAAATTTTCGAATGAGCATACAATATGTCTACAAATTTGTAGACTGAGTGTATTAGCCTAGGAAATTGCTACCTCAGGTTCAAGCTCATAAATGAATTATTCTAGACGAGATATACCAACCCAATTATATATCACAACGATACTCAAGTGATACGAATTGCTTTAGAATTTAACCTTTGAAGAATTGCCACAGAGTTATGCATAACATAGATGAAGATGAATAACTTAGCAACCTTAACGTGTCGAGAAGCCTTAAAGTTGTTCCATAATTCATCTAACTTGCATATTTTCCAAATGAAGTGGCCCTAAAACAGTCCTGGAATCTCGACCCTGAAAGATCATTACAGATGAATAACTTAGCAACTGCTAGAGATCCATCCTTCCTTCTGTTGTAAATCAATTAAGCAGTCTGCACTCATAGTCCACCTCATTTTGTTCAAACTTCAGAGAGGGAGGAGATCATGGATACTTTGACAACAAACTTCTTAAAGTGATTGTTATCACATCCACTCTAGTCTTGGACTTGTCCTCACTTGACTCCGATCCCGTGTTAATTTTGATTAACATGTTCTTTGCATAATACAGTTACTTCAATGTTCCTTATAACCCCATTTATTAATCCACACATGAATTATCATCCTACTAACAATAACTGAAGAAAGAACATAAATGTTAAATGAAGAAGACAAACCAAGACAAATAACACAAAGATATGGCACAAGCCAGGGAAAAACCCCAAGACAGGGAAAACCCTTGATCAATTATTCTTATTATCAATATCCAATGTTCAGCAGAGAGAGTACAATAATATGAGTCAAAATAGACTTGCTAAATTACTATTCAAAATAGTCCTGAAGCTTACTGCCTGGTTAGGGTTCCTAATAGTCACTGAGTAACCTTCTTCCAATGACTTTTACACTTTGTTGTCCTTTACAATATGTCCCACAATGATCCAAGACTTGCGGTTCATTTTCAAGGCATCCAATAGCAGTCCTATGCTACCAGTGATAAGAATATGCTCACAAACGAGGGTTAAACTCTGTTTACATTGCGACCCTCTCTCCTTGAATGCAGCTAGGGTAAAGGACTCAGATTAGGTCATGCGTCCCTTCAACACATGCTTTCATACTAGTTGTTGTAGCAAAATTTCCTATGGCCCGAACCAGAATAAAAAGCGTGAACAAATAAACCCCAAAACTCACCTTTAAACCAATGTGCTGATCTGTGGCTCCACAAAAAGAATGCAACCTTCTCTTGAAGAGATTCACACCCAAAAACCATGACGAAACATCACCCAAAACTTGCCCTCAAACCTGTGGCTAGCTGCCTGCTCCTACTCGAACCTATGGGAGATCAATACATCACGTCCTCCTTGCTTCTCCAAGCTATGGCTGCCTCAGAAAGAATTACCCAAGAGTTGAATGCACTCTTTTAGGATGATCTCTAATGAAGATGAGCGATCCATATATATATAACAATTTGTCCTTATAGAGGTGAAGCTGATCTTAACACTTGGAGGCAAAATTTGAATTTCAAATTTTCAATTTTCCCGCCTTAATAAGGTTATGTCTTATGGAATTTCTTTTAAATAAATAAATATTTTTCCTTATCCAAATTTGGTGATCTTTAGGTAGATTTTGGTCCTCTCGAAAAGAGGGATTCAATGGAATGATAATCTTCATCAACTAAGCAGATCTAAGTATAATTTGGCCCTAGTTGCCAATTTTAACAAATTGTTGTTTTCACATTCTCATTATTTCGAAGAAGAAAACAGAAGATTAGTAGTGCTTACGAGACAACCGACAATAGACTAAGTATCAATAACTAAGGATTTTGGAAGGAAATCTCTCACTATTGATTAGTTTAGAGTACTCAAATGGTTGAAATCTTTTGGCAGATGAAGGAACAAGTTGTGAACGCTTCCAGAGCTTTAGATTTAAGCTTGAAGAGATTGAATTTGCAACACAATATTTCTTTGTAATGATTTTGTTAGAGGAAAAAAGACTAATGTGCTGCTTACAAGGGGGTTATTGAGAGACGTGTATTTTTTGGTCATCAAAAACATCAGTAAGATGAGTTGCACGACGGAGGAAGTATAATTCCAAGAGGGTCTCAAGACTCTTTCGCGTGGTGAGGTTTATAGGTTTTTGTTGTTCCATAGGTGGAGGCGAGTGCTTTCTTGTGTATGATTTTGCACCCAACGACAATCTATTGCAGTTTTTGGATGCAAAAGATGGGAGGGTACTCGACTGGCCTGACAGAGCAAGGATTGCACAATGTTGCGAAAGGTAAGTCTCATTTCCTTGTTTGTTTGCTTTTGGTTTGTTTTCAGATGTCAGTATGTTGATGAATCATACGTATTTTGCCTTAACTAACACATTCACATAGCAGAATTGGTGTTACAACAAGCACAGTTTCATTAGATAAAGTGTGTGGTCGGGAGTCCATTATAAATGCAAATAATGTTAAATGTGGGTGAAAATTCTTTTGCTACAAGACCAAATTATTCTTCTCTTATTTTCAAAGTTGAGGCTCAAGTTATTCACTTTTGGCTTAGAAATTGTGTAACAAATCCAACCTCAATAGAGGCAAAGTTCAAGCAATTCCTCGCCTTCACAAAAAAGAATCAATGTTGAAGATCTTGCCCATCTACTTCTTTTCTCAGACACCAAATTTACATAGAAAAAATACTTGCCGTAGTCTAGAAGTAATCTATCGATGCTAAGCGCATGAACCAGAGAGAAAATTTCATGCACCAGAAAGAGCTTTCAGGTCATGAATGGATTCATAGCCATTTGAGTTGTGTCAAAAGGTGAACCAGAAATAATTTTGCTACCCTTCCAATTAGCAATGAAAAAGAAGTAATGGAGTCTACACCAGATGAGGATGGGGTACTGGTTGTATTCAATGTGCCATTTCTGTACAATCAAAATCAAACAAATCAATGACGTTATCATTTAATCATAAATTACAAGAACTTCTTGGTCTATAGACAAAAAAATCACTACTCTAAAAACATTCAAGGGTGATTGGTCTCTTTGTCTACAGTCAGAAGGGGGTAAATGGATGTAGGATAGTGATTGTCTTGCTCTTTACCCAAATGGGCAGGAAATCGACCCACATGTAGTTAGCACGCAGCACACAGTGGTGTTTTTCAACTGATGATTACAAGTTCATGTCTCATATGACCTCCCTATAGACAAGCACAATGACAGATTATAAGCTGGCCTAGGAAAATGGGGATACAATCCTTACTGCCTGTTAGGGTTCTTCAAATTCAGTAACAGGAGGTATATCAGTCATAAAGTTTCAGAAAATTAGATATAAAGGTGATTGGCTTCTGATCGTGGTTTTTACGATAGCGTAGATCCTAAACCCAACCTCCAATGTAATGAGACTCGTAGTCATTTCTAGCCCCTAGGATTAGCCAATGAGAACTACAAGAATCACAAACCTTCTAATATTCAGTTTTCAAATTAGAAACATTTAATGTGCACAACTTTTGAGATTTGGACATCTTAGGTAAATGACTAAGAGCCCATAGACCCCCATGAATCATTCCCTAAATTGTATCTATGAAGAAGAATATAAGAGAAAAATGCAGGATCATCAGTGATCTGGCCTTGCAGGGTGGCTAGGCAAGCTAACGTTACTACACAGAAACCACAGCGATACTAAACAGTATTCCAGAAGAAGTCCACATCAATATAATTATGTTTATACATTGTTTTAGTCACGAGATGTCCAAACTAACATTTTAAACTGACACTCAAACAGAAAAATAAAATAAAAAAGAAGAAGGAACAACAACTAGACACCACAACGATACTACAAAGTATTCCAGAAGAAGCCCACATCAATATAATTATTTTTATAGATTGTTTTAGTCATGAGATTTCCAAACTAACATTTTAAACCGATACTTGAACAGGAAAAAAAAAGAGAGCAGAAGGAACAACAAATAGAACTTAAAATATGGGTAACTAATAGGAAACAATAGATCTAGGACTTTACCTAGATGTTGTATACACACAAGATTCATAGCCTGCAATAAATTAAAGTTTAAACACGTTGGATCCTTTTAGGTCTGTGTTGAAAGCCTTCTTTTGTGACTGTTCATTGGCATTTAGATGGCCAAATCTGATTCGTTCTAAGGCATAATTTTCACTTTTCCTAAGGCTATGTCTGACTTGTCTGAGGCACTTTTCGTTGGTCTTTTCTGAGGCTTGGATCTGGTTTCTTGATGCCCATTTCGGCCTGCTGAGGGCACCATCTGAGGCACAATTCTATGATTATTTTCAGCCTCCCTTGACAAGGATATCTACGGCTACCTGTAGCATCTATTCGGCCTGCTCAACAGATTTTTATCCGAGGCTATTTTGCTCTGTTAATGAGGTAAGTTTGGTCCTCTTCCTGAGGTAGCTCTAAGATCAAATTTCGACCACTGAAGCAAAAATATATCCACGCAGACAAGGTAACACTTCTGTGAACTTGAAGTTAATTTGCACGTTGTCTTGGGGAGGGTTCTTCATAGGTTTGTCAGAAGTTTTCAAGCAATTTTTCTGGGGAAATTTTTACTACAATTTTGAACCCTAATCCAAGGGTGTTTGAGGATTTTTCATTGTTTTCCTGATGCTTATTTTGTTGGCATCCGAAAATTTTTGTTAAAGGGAAAGAAGCACCCTAGTCAAGGCTTGATCTAAGGGTTTTTGAGTCAGTTTTCAAAAGAGTTTTGCTGAACCACTTCAGTCATTGAATAACAGTGTGTTAGCTTAAGAAGCTTGTTTGAATCATCTCAAGGGGAGTACAATCTGAGCCTTGTGCTATATAAAAAATGTCAAACACTGAAGACATCAGTGACATTATCAAAGATTGCAATCAAAGATATATCAGTGAAAAAAGGAAAGGGCAGAAAGGAGACATCTCCAAATCAGTGACAAAAAGATCCACGAAGAAGGAAATCTGAAGTATATCTAAGCCTTTTTGAGGTCTGATCAAGGGTCTATTCAAAGGGTTGACAGAAGTCTATAAAGAAGCAGACTTGAGTGGACTAAAGATCTAGGAAAGTAATTGAAAGGGAATTGACTGTGAGTCAAGGTTTCTTCATTCCCTATGGTATGATATTTTCAGACAAAAGAAAGGGAAGACTTGAGATCTCTCAAAGGCATCTTCAGGCACAACAATTGGCAGTAAGTGGCACTCTTCATATCAAGAATCTTGAGGTATAAGACATGTTATGTTCAAATTGTTGAGGCAAGAATTTGTTAGGAGAAGTATACAAGGAACAGACTGTATATATAAGCAGGGACAGAACCAAAGTGCTTTTGACCATTCTATAGCAGAGCTAATGACCACTGGTTGCTAAAGCATTCCAGAGGGTTTACCTTATAAAAATGTCTTGCTAATTATGTAGACGGTCTAGCTAATTATGCAAGCTGGATACTGTTATAATTTACTCATATGCAATTAGTGAAATATTCTTTATTGTTTTGCTTCAGCACTGAAGGCAGAAAACTTCCATAAATTCGAAATCTGGAAAATTTTGTAGAGAAATTGCAAGTCCATTAATGTTTTTTTCATTTCATCACCCCACACTATTTTTTGTTGTTTCTTTGGGCTTTTCCTAAATGTGTGTTTTAGTGTGGAAGTGCCACATTGTTTTCATACAAGAAGATTCTAAAGACCTATCCTTTTAGGACTTGTTGCTTTGTTTGGTCATTTTGTCCATTTCAAGCCATTGATTTGGGTTGTTAATGAATCCATATAAATTACCAAGGTAGGACATTTAACAATGTTTGTAGAGTGTTGTGGATTGCTTGAAGGTTTTCTTTTTAAGGGTACACTCTTGTTCGGTCATGCATATCACTTTTCATAATCTTGTGGGACTCTTATTCCATGTTCATGTCATTTGGGAGATAAATGATGTAGAGTGCAGCAAGGCTTGCCTAGAAATTGCATAGGAATCTGAGCACGTGCTTTAAAGATGTTAATTTCCTTTGTCATCCATATTACTTCAGGCCTATTCCTTTCACCAGATTATGTTTCTACCCGATTTTATACATTAAAACTACCTGTTATGGTACATGGCTGTCATTTTTTGTCTACTGTTTCTCAATGTGTATCAAGTCCTAAGGAAGGACATTCAGTGATTTTTGTAGAATGTTGTGTAACACCTTCCAAAGGTTTGCTATTTTAGGTTTATGACCTTTTTGTTTTAGTTATGCATATTACTTTTCATTTCTTTTGGACTCTTATTCAATGTTTTGGTTATCCAGTAAATATTTACTGTAGAAAGCAACAATGCTTGCTTAGATGTTGTGAAGGACTCTTAGCATGTGCTTAAAATATATTAATTAATGCCTTATTTGTATGGTTCATGGATATCATTTTATTGCTCTATATATGTGCTCTCTAATGACATTTCAATGGTATTGATTGCAGGGCAATTACCCGGAACACTGTGTAACCTGGTTTGGTCAAAATTCCCTTCTCTCAGGCTGCCAGTAATGTCATATTCATGTGAAAAGAGTTTAGTTGAGGGTGGAAAAGGAGCTTTTTGAGTTGAAATGCCTCATTATAAACACCAATGCTGTAATCAAGGGTTGTATGCATCATTCTTGTGTATTTTGTCTACCATATTCTAGATAAGGTATGTTGTAGAATTTGGTGTAATAATATTGTGTATTACTAGTAAATGAATTGAAGGTTCAACTAGGATCAGATTTCCCTTACACATAAGAAGGCCATCAAGTATATTGAGATTATTAGCTTTGATATAATTCATTTGTATATTAATTGTGAGAAATATTAAATAAAACAGGGAATTCTCCTGTCTTGAGGAGGACCGAGTTTCCTATATCCCAATGTTGATATATGCAACACCATAGGGATATGCTATCTTCCCTCTTAGACTAATGAGAAACCCATTGACTCCTGCCAGTTCAGGGTTTCGTTTCAAGGCACCATCAAAACAAAAAATGAAGGCTTTTTGAGTCTGACTCCACTCATGAAATAATTGTGGAGTTATATGAAGCTGCCAACATGATTGTGGACATACTTACTTGGGTCCCTGGGTCGGGAAGAAGAACAAGAATATTTAAAATTAAATTGATCTAGCAATTGAAGTTCTTACTTGTCTAGATCTTAATCTGGAATGAATTTAATCCCTTTTGAATTAAGATGTTTATATAGCAGTGCTTTAGCTTTAATTTCCACCATCTCCATTTCACTCATCATCTATTTGGAAAATGGCATGATTTTTTGCCAGCCAGATTTCCAACATACTAATTTAGACAATGCAAACTAGACCCTTTCAAAAGAGCCTTGCAATGAAAGGACCTTATGTAATGACTATGACATGTCCAAATTAGTTGCTTCAGTGAATTTGACTACTTGAACCGAATCTCAAGGCCATTTACCACCACTAACCAAGCCGCCATAGTGAAATGGAAATCTAAAAATAGGCAATGAGAAGATTCCAAACTAAAAGCAAAGAGCACACTAGGAGGGACCCTGGATCCCTCTCCTTTTCATATTTTCTGAGGTTAATATGTTGTCATAAGATAGGGTCCAATAGAAAATATTAATCTTTAGCAAAGCATATGAATGCAATATTTTGCTCCAGATTGAGGCTTTGTGGGGAAGTGAACAGTGAGAAAGTTGTTGGGCATAACTCTGCTTAACTGGATACTCAGCTAAACCCCACCCGCTACAGTCTAATTCCTATAGGTTATTAAGGGCACAGCCATGCAATTTTTGTTCCATTGAGGCCACCAAATGGAACAAATCTGAAGGTGGAGCCCCAAAATCTGACCCTCTCAATAATCCTAAAGCTCTGTCCCATGAAAAAATGTCAAAGAGGGAATTTTCTCCTTGCTGTCCAATCATATTTTTAAAGGAGTGAGATCCTTGAGAGTTAAGCAGCTGGTGACCCATGATGTTATACTTCCAAATATTAATATTTTACCATTTCCTGAAATCCAGGTAAACTGATCCATTATTATTGGAATTTCAGATTTCATAAGTCAAATATTTCTTGATCATTCAATAAATTTAGCATATGCTAGGAAAGATGGAATTGCCTTGTATCTTTATAAGAAGAATTGGGTGATTACAAGAATCGAGTAATGGTGTGGTTGGTCTTCAAAAGTAAAAATCATTTTATTTCAAGAGTCTGTTAGGGTCTTCAATTGACCAAGCAAGACATGGCCTCCAAAGATCCGCTCCTCCTTGATAATATAATCCTAAAGTTCCATGTGAGGAATATCGAAGGTCTATTGAAACTTGAAGCAATGCACTTCTTTCATTGCTTTGTTTCTTACAATATTTTCGTGTAGATAGAATCTGAGTCACTTGGTTCATGTTTGTCTTTGAATTTAATTGTAATTTTAGACTTATATAATCATTCATTTGCTTGCATTAAGTAGCGACCACTGTTGATCCCTTTAAGACATGACGAGTTTGTATAAACAGTTGACAAAGCTTGCTTGCAGCTTTAAGGTATGTCTAAATTCAAGTTTTAAATTTCAAATTTAGTGAACACAATTGAACACAATGACATAGGATGCATTTTCCTCTTCAAGAATTATAGGCCTAAATTTTTGTCTTCTTAAATACCTTGATCAAAGGTTCTTGTCTTTGCTCTTCAGGGCGGTGGTTACCTTCATACACCATAAGCTCTAGTATCTTGCTATGATAGTCACATCGATTACCTCTTTCTTCTAGGTTGTGATTATGACTAGGCTTAATTGCTCGACATTCTCCACCCAAACTGAAGTCAGGGTGTGGTTGGGTTCACTAGGGGAGTATAGTTTCTATGACAACAATGTCAATGTTTCTTCAATTGATGATTAGGTCACCGTCTTTGCTACTATTACGAATTCATTGTACTTGGATGCTAAAAGAGTTTTGACACAATATTTTCCATTATCTTTAGTTTATACAACCCCTAAAGGGAATTTTTGGAGGTGACAGTGGTCTAGCCATTCAAAACTTAGAAATGTGAAGAATAAACAATCTAAATCAACAAGTGATAATGCTAGACAAAGTTGTAGCAATAATTTTGTTAATTCTGTAATTGGAGAGAAGCAAGATCTTGGAAATGTTCTCCATCCTGAGCATGGAACTGTTACTCCATGAGGGCTTTAGAAATACATCCGGTCTCCAAGAATGCCTCCAAAATTTGCTTCTTCCAGTCTTTAATAGATCTTCAACAATACCACAAGGATGTATGCCTTAGTAAGCGACCTATATAAACTTGGAAAATCTTCAATAAGCCTCCTTCAATAAGGGTCAATGATTATTCTCCAATCTCAAAGACTGCTTCACAAAGGCTCCCAAAAATATGTAACTGTGTGTGCTTAAGGACTGCTCCCAAAAATGTTGCAACCCGCTCCAAAAAACTTAGACCTGAAATGTGCTCAAATATGCCATAACAAGGCTGTCATAACAGATTAGATTATTTTCCACAGGACTCAATTCTGAAGCTCTCCTACAAATCTGAATTTTTTTGTTCATAAATAAGGCTCAAAACAGTCCTTTAAACACTGTCTCAAACATGCATAAACATGCCTTTAACTGCAGCCTAACACAAGCTTATACTGCATCCTTTCCTGCAGCCTACACAGGCCTAGTGTTGCTCTTCTTGTGGCTTACACAAATCTGACAATCACAATGTTGTAGGAATTTCAGAGATATGCCCAAAACCAATGATCTGAAGTGTGTCTTTTTTTTTTTCTCAACAGTTTTCTGTAGCATAGATAATCAAATCATCCATAAATTTGTTGCAGGTCTTTCTCTTAGTAATTTTGCTGTGACGCCATCTTCATGAATGAAACATTCAGATAAATTAGGCTTAGATCAGGGAATTTTGCTGGGATCTTTTTAGTGAGCTTTAGGATCCCATATTCAAGAAGGGAATACTCTTGGACATGTAGGGTATTGATAAATATAGCATCATGTTGTGGCAGACATTATTCAAGGAAATCTGAGGGGAGCTAATACTTGACTGCTTCAAGCCACAGATCCATCGTTATCCTCAAGTTTGTAAGTTCCAACGTTTATGGATCAAACATAGGAACAATTGTATGTTGGCCATGAACATCATTGTTGCAGACAGGGAGTTGTTTTATATGAGAAATTAAAGCTACCCGAATATAATTTATAGTTAGGAGAAGAAACTCCTTTGAAGATAATGTATCATACCTATGAACAATAAGAGGCAAACCTGGAAATGATTTTGCTCACTGTGTAGTTAATCAATTATGGGTTTGCGTAAGTCCTCTTATTTTCCTAGATATTGGTTTGTTCTTTCAATATGACAAGACTATTCATCTTCAATAAGGATTCCTTCAACAAATGGAATGGACCTTTCTACCTTTCTCTCATATGATTCACAAAACAGCTTGATGATATGATAAGCCTTATTTTATTCCTCATTAGAGACCATGTCATATGTAGGATGACTGTCAAAGGAAAAAATATCAGACCTTGAACTCTTCTGTTTAATAGGCAATGCTGATTAGAGATGCACATAATTATGGGTGCCAAAGTTTCTATCATAGTAAAAAACACAGATAGGAGTGTTGTTCTCTTGAATCTTAAGGGATCTTCAGGATTTCCCTTCATTAATGACTGTCTTATTAATCTCATTCTCAGGAAAACTATAACTACGGTTTGGTTCATTGTCTCCATCTGCGCTCAGGATTTTGTCATATGTTGGTTGAATTTCCATTTTCTAGTGTAGAAAAAAGGCATGGCATGATACCCATGTCATCACGTGCTAAGTCTTCTAGGGTGATTGCAAGAGTGGTAGAAAGTTGTTTCCTACCCTCCTGCGGATATTCCTCCTCTGCAGTCAGGGCCTTTTCTCACACTGTCAATCATCCAAATCATTCAATAAATTTAGCATATGCTAGGAAAGATGGAATTTCCTTGTAGCTTTATAAGAAGAATTGGGTGATTACAATAACCAAGTAATGGTGTGGTTGGTCTTCAAAAGTAAAAATTAATTTTCTTTCAAGAGTCCATTAGGGTCTTCAATTGACCCAGCAAGACATGGCCTCCAAAGATCCACTCCTCATCGATAATATAGTCCTAAAGTTCCATGTGAGGAATATCCAAGGTCTATTGAAACTTGAAGCAATTCACTTCTTTCATTTCTCTGTTTCTCACAATATTTTTGTGTAGATAGAATATAAGTCACTTGGTTCATGTTTATCTTTGAATTTAACTGTAATGTTAGACTTATATAATCATTCATTGGCTTGCATTAAGTAGCGACCATTGTTGATCCCTTTAAGACATGACGAGTTTGTATAAATGGTTGACAAAGTTTGCTTGCAACTTTAAGGTATGTCTAAATTCAAGCTTTACATTTCAAATTTAGTGAACACAATGACATAGGATGAATTTTACTCTTCAAGAATTATAGGCCTAAATTTTTGTCTTCTTAGATCCCTTGATCAAAGGTTCTTGTCCTTGCTCATCAGGGCAGTGGTTACCTTCATACACCATAAGCTCTAGTATCTTGCTATGATAGTCACATCAATTACCTCTTTCTTCTAGGTTGTGATTATGACCAGGCTTAATTGCTCGACATTCTTCACCCAAACTGAAGTCAGGGAGTGGTTGGGTTCACTAGGGGAGTATAGTTTCTATGACAACAATGTCAATGTTTCTTCAATTGATGGTTAGATCACCATCTTTGTTACTATTATGAATTCATTATACTTGGATGCTAAAAGAGTTTTGACACAATCCTTTCCCTTATCGTTAGTTTCTACAACCCCAAAAGGGACTTTTTGGAGGTGACCGTGGTCTAGCCATTCAAAACTTAGAAATGTGAATAATAAACAATCTGAATCAACAAGTGATAATGCTAGACAAAGCTGCAACAGTAATTTGGTTAATTCTGTAATTGGAGAGAATCAAGATCTTGGAAATGTTCTCCATCTTGAGCATGGGACTATTACTCCATGAGGGCTTTAGCAATACATCTGGTCTCCAAGAATGCCTCCAAAATTTTGCTTCTTCAAGTCTTCAATAGATCTTCAACAATACCACAAGGATGTCTAACTTAGTAAGTGACCTATATAAACATGGAAAATCTTCAAGAAGCCTCCTTGAATAAGGGTCAATGATTATTCTCCAATCTCAAAGACTGCTTCACAAAGGCTCCCAAAAATATGTAACTGTGTGTGCTTAAGGAATGCCAAAAATGTTGCAACCTGCTCCAAAAAACTTAGACCTAAAACGTGCTCAAATATGCCATAACAAGTCTATCATAATAGATTATATTATTTTCCACAAGACTCAGTTTTGAAGCTCTCCTACAGATCTGAATTTTTTTGTTCCTAAATAAGGCTCAAAAGAGTCCTTTAAACACTATCTCAAACATGCATGAACATGCCTTTAACTGCAACCTAACACAAACTTATACTACATCCCTTCCTGTAGCCTACACAGGCCTAGTGTGGCTCTTCTTGTAGCTTACACAGATCTGACAATCACAATGTTGTACGCATTTCAGAGATATGCCCAAAACCAGCGATCTGAAGTGTGTCTTTTTTTTTCTCCATAGTTTGCTGTAGCATAGATAATTCGAGTTTTGGTTGACTGTTGTCCTCAATATTTTGAGCTTTCACATATATTATTGCAATTCTAGATCAGCAAGTCCAAGTTTGAAAAATGTATAAATATATTTGCCCAAATGTATCCTTAACTGCCCTCCTCGGCCTTAGTTCACCTTCTGTGATTCTTCTCTGAGATCTTGACTGAAAATAATGGATAAAATGAAATGTATGGATTTCTATTTATATTGGTTTGACATTTGACGAAGAGACACGTCTCTTGGATGACATGTCAAGCCTACACAAGTCGGCTTAGGTCGGCTCAATGTCAGAGCTAATTTCCTTAACTTAAAAAATCAATATCTCCCAAACTATTTGGTGTTTCAGGGCAAGTAAGGGCTCGTTAGAAAGGGAAAAATATACTCTACAAGATGGTATAGGATCCATTTTTAAAGGTTTCCTCTAAGATGGTGAAAACATTTTTCTTTGTGATTTCCCTTGAATTATTTAGTGCAGAAAATGATTAGGACAATATGGCTTCTTTGTTTGGCTTCTCCATTGTTTGTCTTCTCCATTATTTGGCTTCTTTATCATCATAGGACATGTAGGACATCCACGTCATCATGATAATGTCCAACAATGAGTGCATCACCCATGTCATCACATAATGGTGTAGTGATATGTTATAGTGCAACATTATTAGGAGAAATACAAAATAGTTTTCCAACCCTCAAATGATCTCCAACCATGATCATCATATGTCATCATCAAGTATCAAAGAGTATGACATCATCACATAACATCAAGGGTTAAGATCTAGATCAAGTGCATGCAACATTAGATCAAAGACTTCTTAGGGCTTCTTTCATTAGTGGTTTGACTTCTTCGTGATTTGACATCTTCATTGATGGCATGACATCATCATCTTGAACCAGAGATCTCAAGAATATTGACATCTCGGTTAATGTCATATTGACATCAATGACAACCTTGACCAACAGGAGGAAGATGTGAACCTTCCAGAACCATCCAAAATAATAACCGGTGTTGTCAAGAGTAAGACTTCTTCAAAAGAGCCTGAGAAGCAAGTCTTAAAAGAAATGGATGACTGGGAAGATGCAGCCGAGCTTTCAACTCCTATGAATCAAGTAGCTATTTTAGTTTCTGAATATTCAGGAGACAAAAAGTACTCCAGTGATTTTTTGTTGACAATCAAGGATCAGTGCAAAGAGCTACCAAATCATTTTGAAATTTGTCTAGTCATTATTGAATTACTTGGAAATTCCCAAGCACTTGCAAGTAATGTAGGAGAGGCTGATGCATTAGCAAGCACTGCAAGAGGACTTGACAGGCAACTGAGTGGGAATTATCTTCTTGAACGTCGTGGGGGAAATATGGCTAGTTTGGATGATGATAAATGGGCCAAGCCGGTGGATGCTCTTACTAATGGTTGTGATATGTGGATGGATGTGGATCTTAGTGGTTCCTTTGTTGTCTTTCAAATTGGCCAAGGTTATAATACTGGCTTTGCAAGAAATACCTGTGCAACACAAATGAGTATGAATTTCATCCTTCGTGGAGGGCCTTATGTACAAGCACCACTTCCACAAGTTGGAGTAGTGAGAAATAATTTTGATGTTGATAGGTGGTAGCATGCTTCTGGTTCATAGAAGGGTTTGATTCCTCCTCCACAACCTTCTCTGCCCACAATTCATATATTAGAGAACTGATATGAAGTGGGCAAGGTTTTTGATGAGGATTAGTTGAAACAAAGACAAATTAAATCCATCCTTAATAAATTAATGCCCCAAAACTTTGAGAAACTTTTTGAACAGGTCAAAGAAGTGAACATTGACTTTGCATCATGTCTTCATGGTATAATATCTCAAATATTTTACAAAGCCTTGATGGAGCTGGGTTTTTGTGAAATGTATGCAAAATTCAGTTTTCAACTTGCTACAGGAATACCATAATTTTATGAAGATAATGAAAAGGTTGTTTTCAAGCGAGTTCTTTTGAACAAATGTCATGAAGAATTTGAAAAATATGAAAGAGAAGAGGCAGAGCCTGAGAAAGCAGTAGAACGTGGTGAAAAAATCCTTTCAACAGAAGAAAGACACGAGAAGAAGGCTGCAACACGATGATGAATGCTAGGAAATATAAGGTTTATTAGTGAGATTTATAAAGAAAGTAAGCTGACCGAAAGAATTATGCATGCATGCATCAAGAAATTAACTGGTGAATTTAAGCATCCATAGGAGGAAAATGTTGAAGCTTTGTGCAAACTGATCAGCACCATTGGTCATATGATTGACCATTCAAAGGCCAAGGAACATATTGATGCTTACTTTGATAGGATTAAAAAACTGTCCAATAACCAAGGGCTTCCCTCTAGGCTGAGGTTCATGTTGAAGGATCAGATTGATCCGAGGAGGAATGGATGGCAACAAAGGAAGAAAATTGAAGGCCCCAACAAAATAGAGGAGGTGCATCAGGATGTTGTGCAAGAACTACATGGACAGGGAGGCTGCTCTCGAGGTACCAATATGGTACATTCAAGTCGGAGACTTGTGACACCACTTGATCATGGTGTGAGGACCTACGATGCCACCTTACATGGCAGGTGCACAGACGGGTTCACTTCCACATATGTGTGGGATTAAAGGGCCACAACCCCATATGGGACCACGTGACCGTGGATTCACCAGTCAAGATGCTCAGATTGTGGATAGGGCTCAATTTGAAAATCAGTCTATGCCAAACCCTTCAACACACAGAGCTTCTAATGATGGTCACTTGACTCTTGGTCCTAAGGGAGGTCTTGGAAAGGGAATAAGAGGGAGGTCTCAGCCTCTGCCAAATGCTAAAAGTGCTCTAGCAGATATTCCACCATTCACATCTTGAGTAATATACGAATAGGTGCAGGTCTGATTTCAGGTTGCAGTTCTAATAGGATGCCAGTGAGTATGAGAGATGCCATTTTGATAAGGACTTATGCTGCAGAAAAGCCTTTATTTGAAAAATCATGTGTCCAGGAAAGAAATGTTTTGGATAATGACATAAGAGGCTTTAGGAATTCATACTCATCTGGTGACAGAGGTGGGAAGACTGCAAATGTTGAATTTCAATTGTAAGAACATTCTTCTCAAATAACTTCGAGTTCACAACTCATTAAGGTTCAACTTAGGAAAAATGCTGAAATGGAAATCAAAGAATATTACAGGTGGATTCCTTTACAAAGCTTCTATGCATTTTCATTATGTCTTTTAGAGAAGTCGACAAGTTTCCCTGACTCTTTCTTAATTTTGCATGACATACCATCCAATGTGAGAGATTTGAAGGAGGAAAATTTTTGTGTAGATGACTTAAAGCATCATTGTTCCATTCAACTATGGTTTCACTTTGGATATTAGATTCTTTTTTCAGGAAATATGTTGAAATTGATCTTATGGGGAATCTACTTACACATTTATGCAAGTTTTAGCCTTTCTTTCTAAATTAAGGACATCTTACTGAAGGGTAATGTGAAATTTTATGTTTGTTCTTATTCAGGTTTGAATTTATTTAAGGATTGCTACAGTCTATATGGTCATTTGCGATTATGAATTATAACTATATATAATTTTGATGTTTCTAGGTTGGACACTAGACTATTTTCATTGGAGGATGCTACCATTGATGTGCCCAAGGCTCCTGAGTTCCTTGGTCATGTAGGATCAAAATCCACTAAGCTGATTCCATGTCATTAGAACAATTTTGCATCCTTCTTGGGAAACAAATCCTTTACAAAATAGGAGTTGCCCAAGAAGGAATTTATAACATGAAACCAGAAATTTACAACCAATGTTAGTTTGTCTTTCCAATGCATGTGATAGAGAAAATATTTAGGCTACTCATACCTACAGGGTTCAATGTGCAATTGGTTAATTAGATAATGAATTGTCTTTCCTCAATATATGTGCAATTCTAATTAATGGCTCAACCTATTCTTCTATCATGTCTACAAGAGACCATGGGTAGGTATGACTAATGGCTCCTTTGCCATTTTTTACTGTAGAGTAGGTGGTCTCAACAGAGTTATAACAGAGTAAAAAAGAACTATAATCTTGGCAACTATACAAATAGGATCCATAAACTTGACATATTTTCTCTGTGTTAATTATGTTTTGCTTTTGGGTGATATGACCAAGGTAGATGCAATTATGTTGAACGACCCCACCCTTGAAGAATTGAAGTTCTTACCTTAAAAACTACCAACAACTGAGGAGCTACAAGAATCAACACCATCTTTGATTTGAACCTAAATAGTCTTATTATCTCCGAGTATTTCACTAATCACAATGACCAATAGATTCTCCTCATGGATTATTTCTCTCATTCTATTTATTAGTAAAATCCACAAAATGTATCCCTACATTTGAATCTTGGGAAAAATAACATATAATTGTTATCATTGAAATTATCCATATCTCTTGGAGCCCAAAAATCCATTTGATTTGGACAAGCTTTATGTATAACCTCAAAAGCAACCCTATTATAAACTGAAGGACCATTATGTCCTCTTGAGTCTTGACAAAGTATGATGGAATGAAATTGGGTGAAGACCAGATCCGAGTTTACCATGTCAGAATCTAGGTTCATTGAGATGGAGACCTTGGTTTGAAGATATCCACCATACAAACTAAGACCACCCATACTTATTGTTGCCATCTCTCTTTCATCATCAATATTAACATATTGAGGACCTATAACCTGTGGAGGCCCATGGTAGTTATTGCAATGTAATTTATTAGAATACATGCCATTTCTTATTATGAGATTTACCACATCCGAAAATGGCATCATTCACATAATTTTGAAGAAGTCTACAAATTAGGTCAACATAATTTTTTTCACATTTACGACTTCCCTCACATTTGTTGGTTCTTGAAGCTCGAGCACTTTCATAACAAAAATATGAAAATTCAAACAACAAAAATGGTCCACTCCCTTTTCATTTTCTAATAATATAATGAAGTTTTATTACAAACACTATTTGTTTGTTTGTTTTGGTTAGAAAAGGGTTTGCTCTTGGTTTTATGCGACTTTCAATTTATCATATGTAGCGTGTTGAGAAATGGGAAAGGATAATGTGTGACATTTATCTTGCAGAAATTGATGTTGAATGAAAGGATACATAGTTTAACCAAACTACAATTCACTTTGGTAAAGGTATAGGAACATCTTAAAAAACTGCTTAAGGATACACCATATATAAAGTTTGACCATAAGTAATATATGCATTTTTCTATTGTAGATATGTTATTTTTTCTACCTAAGATATCACAACAAGAAAAATATTGATATTGTAGAAATTGTTTGAGGACCTCATTGAGGTCGATTTTTCTAATGTCCTATTTGATTGATACTTTCTCATATGTCAGGAAGGCTTTAAATATGAATTAATATGTTCATGAAACAAATCAGATTCAAATTTTATAGATATAAAAGATAAAAACAAATGTCAATGTATTTGTTTGATTGTTACTTGACTTTTTTGTGGGCAGGTTATAGGAAATGTGATTGGAAAAATGATGGGGAGACGATGCATATCACGTCTTGGACATGGTTCATTCGCTGTTAGAGATCACTTAGACACCTAAGCCACTGACTTTGGAAATGTTTCTAGTGGGAATTCCTATGGTTTTTAGTGTTCTGATGATTTCAAATCATGGTTATTTTGGGCAAGCGAATGTCTTAGGAATGCTACACACAACATCGGTGGACAGGTAAATTTTTTGTTTTTTATTTTTTATAATTGCAATTTCCATTCCATGACATCCTCTCTTTATTGTTTGATTGTATTTTGGATGTTTCTTTTGATTTTGTTTTGTCTTTTAAATACGAAATTGAAAATACTTAGTACCATGTCCATTTAAACAACAACCAAATCTTGCAGATGAAATTAGTATTACACTATATTGAGTGGAGTCCTTATAGCTATTTTGTCTTAAAATATTTTCATGACTATCAGAAAAAGTTACTTTCATGTTTTTATTTGAGTACATGTTGTTTATATACTTGACTAAATTCATGCGTTAGAAAATGAAATGTTGTTGTTAATAAAACGACAAGGATTAAACATCACACCTCATATTATTTGTTTTCACAAGTTATTTATAACTTGAGCTTTTTAGCGTATAACTTAGTTGACATGATTGTTCTTAAGCTTTCCTTAAAAGTTGAATACTAAGTTACTAAGGTGTTCTTTTCTATATATGGTGATATTTTATTTTCTTTGTTTATACAGGTTATCTAGCCACATTATAGTAACCGCTATTGCCCCAATGAAGAAAATTTGTTCGAGTTTCTTACTTTTATGGGAAAAAATGGCTTTTACATTGCTGATGTTGAGGTATATGTCATATAAACTATTTATAGTCTAATTTATTTTATATTCTAGTGTTCATTGTCTTTCATCTTTTACACTCATTATATCTTCTTTTATTTTCAAAAAATGAACTTAGTATTGATAGTAAGAAGCATGAATTGAAAAAAGAAGGGAGCAATAACATTGGAGCGAAAAATGCGAAAAGAGAGAGAGGAGAACCGGTCTGGTGATACTCTTAGAGCCAATATCTAGCATAAGTCACACATCTAAAGGCTTATGGTCAAGTCTTTAGAGTTGGTGAATTCACCTACAATGCCTTCAAAACACAATGATAATGTTTTGAAGTGATGAAACACCATTTCATGTGTAAATTGTAGTCCAACCAATGGAAAATCATGCATATTGTAATACTTTAGCATTTCATATAATATAATTTATGTGATTGAGATTATTTATAGTTTCACTTGATATTGTTTAGTATTGTAATTAAAATATGTGACATTGTGTTTTCCTATTAAATGAACATGCACATTATATGACATCTTTTAAATCATACAAATTAATTTATGTTGATTAATAATTAACACAAAATCAATTTAAAACTACTAAATTAGTAGTTTATATTGATTAATTATGAATGCAAATAAAATGAATATATGAATAAATTAGTTATTTATAATGATTATTAATGAAAGTAAATGAAATGAATATAAACTGCTAAATTAGTCGTTTATATAATGAATAAATGACTACTGCAAATGATAAATTTGTGACTACAAATGACGATTAAATTTTTCATATATATGACTACTAGTAGCTAATTTACAGTATCTTATAACACGACTAAAATTTAGTCATATTTCTTCAGTCATTAATTGGTTTCAAACGATGACTAAAAATTGCATATATATGACTATTAGTAGTTAATTTACAGTATCTTATAACACGACCAACATTTTGGTCATATTTCTTTAGTCATTAATTGGTTTTATCGGGTGATCATATAGTAATATATTTTTTTGTATATTTGGTCATTAATTGTAACAATTAATGACTAAATCAATGATTAAAACAATGATCAAATTAATGACTAAATCAATGATTAAATTAATGATAAAATCAATGACTAAATTAATGGCTAAATCAGTGACTAAATTAATGACCAAATATACAACTAGACAACAAAATTGAGATAACCAATTAATGACTAAGCTAAAAATGACCAAAAGTTGGTCGCGTTATAAGATACTGTAAATTAGCTACTATTGGTCACCGACTGAAAAATAGTCGTTTATATGCAAATTTTAGTCATTTTTTTAGTAACTAATTAGCCATTTTGTACTAGTGCTTGCAAGATCAGCCTTGTAAACCTCGACGACCTCCCATTGCGGAAGAAAATAAATATGAGGGAGAAGGACATCCTATAAAAATATTGCTCGAGGAGGGCCTCGAGAAACAAAGGAACATGGTGATGGATAACTTTGCTCAGGTCCTTCAACGGTTGCCCACCTACGGTGCATCTTCATCCAATAGCCACTCTGGAGGTGCCACACCCTTCACGGTACAGGTAAACTTTGACATTCCTATATTTGAAGGCCAGATAGATGCAGACATTGTAGATAGATGGTTGAATTTTCTAGAAGGGTATTTCTCGATCCACGATTTCTCCGACTGAGAAAAAGATTATTTTTGCACTCCTCAAAGCTGCCCCCATGTAAAATATTGGTGGGAAACATACTGTGATCAAAAGGACGAGGAGGAACCCTCTCTGTTCTCAGCCACACCCACTTGGAATTTGTTCCGAGACGGCATCAAGTGAGAATATTAACCTGTGGGGAGCTATGAGGACAAATACATCTAATGGACCACACTGCAGTAGCAAAGGGATCAAGATGTGCATGAACTGACAAATTTGTTCCATACCCTGTGCACAAAGTTGGGTATTAAAAATTCAGAGAGACATTTGGTGCTCAAGTACCATAGCTGCCTGCATAGACACATTAAGGAGGAAATGGAGTTATTCGAAATTACCTCGCTTGGCATGACTTATCGCTATGCCGCCAAGATTGAGTAGAAATTTAAGCAGAATAAGTGAGACTATGGATCCGCGAATTCGAAGCCAGGGAAAGGCAGCCCCAAACCACAGAACAAGGGGCAGATCCAAAGTGGGGCGACTCAAAACACTGCCACAAATCCAAATAAGGACACGGAGAAGTGGTGTGAATTTCATAACAGCACCACTCATAGAAAAAACGAGTGTCGGTCCAAACATTCGTTGGTGGCCGAAAGGCACCCGAATTAGATGCATGTTTTGATCCTGAGTCAGAACCAGACAAGGGAGATGACAAAGGGAAGAAAATCATTGATGCAGACCCTAGTGCCATTGTTGCCACCACCAAGCTCCAGAGGGAGGATCCCAAGGATCCAGAGGAGGGGTAGCACCTCTTCCATTCGCAGATGTGGGTGAAGGGTTCTCCACTGCAATTTATTATCGATAGCGGAAGCCAAAAGAACCTCATTTCAATAGAGGTCATGAAGTAGCTCAGCCTACCGACCATAGCACACCCAAAGCCATATACCATCGGGTGGCTTCACCCAGGGGGAGATCTTTGGGTCCGCCATCAGTGTCACCTTCCATACAACATTAAGCCATTCACGAATGAGGTATTGTGTGATGTTGCTACACTTGATGTAGCTGATGTATTATTTGGCAAACCATATATACTTGTGGAGGCGACATGCTGTGTATGAATTTAGGCCTCGTGCTGTCATTATCACTTTTGGAAATAGCTTGTACATGATATTGGAGGTAGTACCAGCTCCTGCAATCTCTTTGACTACTGCAAAACAACGCAGTAAGATTGTTTCCCAAATAGGGAAATTTATTTGCATTACCATTCACCCATAAGGAAAGAAGAATATTTTGGCCACAGCCTCAAAACAAGGCTCCCCTGGACAACAACATAAGATGGAAAAAGGCGTGGAGGAATACAAAGACTTTTTCTCCTCACCCACAGAGGTTCCTCTACACTGTCCGAACAAGCACTCCATTGATCTTACCCCCGGTGCGCCACCGCCTGATATTTCCATCACTCATGCAATTACAAAGAGAGAATTCACACACGTATTGTCTGAGGAAACCAAATTTATTGAATGCATCCAGCACATGTGCCAGCACGTGCGCCAGCGCATCCACGACATCCTCGACAAATCCAATACCAAGTTCAGCAGAATTTGCCTCTCATGGAGGAACTTAACGCAATGGGGACCATTGCATCCTAAGGAGGGAGGAATGATCCAGGTGGACATTGGTGGCCACCAACCTATTCCATTTGGACCCGCATCATCATTTTTTTCAATTTTTCACTTTCAACACAACTTACTATTTTTAGCAAGGTGTCAGTTCCTGAAATTTCGGAGCCATTTAGAGGCCCTAATGAGCCACGTGGATATTGGTGGCCACCCACCTATTCCATTTGAACCCCCACCATCGGTTCTTTCAGTTTTTCAGTTTCGGCACAACTTACTATTTTTAGCAGTTTTTCAGGTCCTAAACTTCTGGAGACATTGTGAGGCCCTAAATGACGTTTTTTGGAAAACTAGGGAGCAACATGGGTCCATGGACTGATGTTTCCCACACCAAAAGTTGTACTCATCGGATAGATATTTCTAATGAGGCATGATGCGCTTCAAACTGAGATCATATGCTAGAGTTACATCCCTAAGAAGTTGAAACACCAATTTACCCAAACGGGGCCCATAGTTTTGGCTCTTCATATCCTACGGTTAGGTTTTTGGATGTTTAGGGTTTTGCATTATTTCTCAACAATAAATAGGCCTTCGAGCCTCATTGTAACACAGTTCAGAGGCATGTAGCCACCACATCTCTTCTCATAGATAAGCTATCATCGCCCTAGCTAGTTTATTTCTATTCTGTCTATAAACATATTTTAGTTATTTGATATTAATGAAATAAAGTATTATTTCCGCTGCATCTCTGTGTTTATTTCTATTTTTGTATTTTATTCCGTTCCTGCATAAATCTGGATAAGTGGTATCAAAGCAGTCTACTCTTCTTCTATTTTTCTTTGCATGTCCCCAACGACGTCAGAGTATAAGGTGTTAGGGATCGATCTGGTCGAACCCTTACAAGCTCAACCTTGCAAACCTCAACGACCTAACATGGCAGAAGAAAAGGAAGACAAGGGAGCATGATATCCTATAAAAATATTGCTCGAGAAGGTCCTCGAGAAACAAAGGAACGAGATGATGGATAACTTTGCTTAGATCCTTCAACGGCTGCCCACCTATGGCGCATCTGCATCCAATAGCCACTCTGGAGGAGCCACACCCTTCAAGGTACAAGTAAAATTTTACGTTGCTGTATTTAAAGGCTAGATAGATGCAGACATCATAGATAGATGGTTGAATTTTCTAGAAGGGTATTTCTCAGTCCATGATTTCTCCAACCGAGAAAAGATTATTTTTGCACTCCTCAAAGTTTCCCCCCATGTCAAAGATTGGTGGGAAACCTACTGTGATCAAAAGGACGAGGGGGAACCCTCTCTATTCTCGGTCGCACCCACTTAGAATTCATTCCGAGAAGACATCTAGTAAAAATATAACCCTCTGGGGAGCTATGAGGACAAGTACATCCAATGGACCACTCTGCAACAACAAAGAGATCAAGATGTGCATGAACTGACGAATTTGTTCCATACCCTGCACACAAAGTTGGGTATTAAAGATTCAGAGAGACATTTGGTGCTCAAGTACTACAGTTGTCTGCATAGAAAAATACAGGAGGAAATGGAGTTCCTCGACATTACCTCGCTTGGAACCGCTTATCGCTATGCCGCCAAGATTGACCAGAAATTTAAGCAGAAGAAGCGAGACTTTGGATGAGTGAATCCGAAGCTAGGGAAAGGTGCCCCCGAGCCACACAAAAAGGGGTAGAGCGAAAGCAAGGCGACTCAGAAGACCACCACAAATCCAAAGAAGGACATAGGGAAGTGCAGTGAATTTCATAACGGCCCCACTCACAGCACAAACGAGTGTCGGGCCAAAAATTTGCTGGTGGCCGAAATGAAGGCACTCGAATCAGATGCATGTTCTAATCCTTAGCCAAAACCAGACAAGGGAGATGACAAAGGGCAGTAGATCATTGATGCAGACTCCAGTGCCATTGTTACCACCACCAAGCTCCAGAGGGAGGATCCCGAGGATCCAGAGGAGGGGGAGCGCCTCTTCCATTCGTAGATGTGGGTGAAGGGTTCTCCAATGCAATTTCTTTTGATAGCGGAAGCCAAAAGAACTTCATTTCAAAAGAGGTCATGAAGCGGCTCGGCCTACTGACCATAGCACACCCACAACCATATACCATCGGGTGGCTTCACCCAGGGAGAGATCTCTGCATCCGCCAACAGTGTCGCCTTCCTTACATCATCAAGCCATTCACGAATGAGTTATTATGTGATGTTGCTCCTCTTGATGTAGTTGATGTATTATTGGGCCAACGATACTTGTAGAGGTGACATGCTGTGTATAAATCTAGTCCTTGTGCTGTCATTATTACTTTGGGAAATAACTTGTACAGGATACAGGAGGTAGTACTGCCTCCTACAATATCTTTGACTACTGCAAAACAATGCAGTAATATTGTTTCCCAAACAAGGAATTTTATTTTCATTACCATTCGCCCACAAGGAAAGGAGAATATTGTGGCCACAACCTCAAAACAAGGCTCCCCTGCACAGCAGTAGCAGATGGACAAAGGCGTGGAGGAATACAAAGACATTTTCTCCTCACCCATAGAGCTTCCTCTACATTGTTCGGACAAGCACTCCATTGATCTGACCCCTGGCGCACAACCACCTGATATTTCCATTACTCATGCAATTACAGAGACATAATCCACACATGTATTGTCTGAGGAAACCAAATTTATTGAACGCATCCAGCACGTGTGCCAGCATGTCTTCAAGCACGTCATGGAGGAACTTAACGCAATGGGGACCATTTCTTCCTAGTGAGGGAGGAATGATTCTGGTGGACATTGGTGACCACCCACCTATTCCATTTGGACCCACACCATTAGTTCTTTTAGTTTTTCACTTTCAGCACAACTTACTATTTTTAGCAAGTTCTCGGTTCCTAAATTTTTGGAGCCGTTTCGAGACCCTAATGAGTCATGTGGATATTTTTGGCCACCCACCTATTCCATTTGAAACTCCACCACCAGTTCTTTCAGTTTTTCAGTTTCAGCAGAACTTACTATTTTTAGTAGTTTTTTGGGTCCTAAATTTCCGGAGTCGTTTTGAGGCCCTAAACGACGTTTTTTGGGAAATTCGAGAGAAACATGGATTCTTGTATTGATGTTTCTCACATCAAAAGTTATACTCCTCGGATAGATATTTCTAACAAGGTATGATGTGCATAAAATGGAGATCGTATGCCAAAGTTACGTCCCTGGGAAGTTGAAACACCAATTTACGCAAACGGGGCCCATAGTTTTGGCGCTTCATCTCCTACAGTTATGTTTTTGGATGTTTAGGGTTTTGCATTGTTTCTCAACAGTAAATAGGCCTTAGAGTCTCATTGTAATAGAGTTGAGAGGCATGTAGCCGCCACATCTCTTCTCAAAGATAAGCTACCATCGCCCTAGCTAGTTTATTTCCATTCTATCTGTAAACATATTTCAGTTATTTGATATTAATGAAATGAAGTATTATTTCCACTGCATATCTGTGTTTATTTCTATTTCTGTGTTTTATTGTGTTCCTACATAACTCTGGATTAATGGTACCAGAGCAGTCTGCTCTTTTTCTATTTTTCTTTGCATGTCCCCGACGAGGTTAGGTATAAGGCGTTAGGGCTCGATCTGGTTGAACCCTTGCAAGATCAGCCTCGCAAACCTCGACGACCTCCCATGGAGGAAGAAAATAATGACGAGGGAGTAGGATATCCAAAAAAATATTACTTGAGGAGGCCCTCGAGAAACAAAGGAACGCGATGATGGATAACTTTTTTCAGATCCTTCAATGACTGCCCACCTATGGTGAATCTGCATCCAACAACCACTCTGTAGGCGCCACACCCTTCGAGGTACAGGTAAACTTTGAAATTCCTGTATTAGAAGGCTAAATAGATGCAGACGCCATAGATAGACGGTTGAATTTGCTAGAATGGTATTTCTCGGTCCACGTTCTCTCCGACCGAGAAAAGATTATTTTTGCACTCCTCAAAGCTACCCCCCCATGTCAAAGATGGGTGGGAACCTACTGTGATCAAAAGGACGAGGGGGAACCCTCTCTGTTCTTGGCTGCACCCACTTGGAATTTGTTCTAAGATGACATCAAGGAACAATATTACCCTATGGGGAGCTATGAGGACAAGTACATCCAATGGACCACACTGCGGTAGTAAAGGGATCAAGATGTGCACGAACTAACGAATTTGTTCCATACCTTGCGCACAAAGTTGGGTATTAAAGATTCAGAAATAAATTTCCTGCTCAAGTACCGCAACTGTCTGCATAGACACATTTAGGAGGAAATGGAGTTCCTCGAGATTATCTCGCTTGGCACAACTTATCGCTATGCCGCCAAGATTGAGCAGAAATTTAAGCAGAAGAAGCGAGACTTTGGATTCACGAATCTGAAGCCAGGGAAAGGCGCCCCTGAACCACATAACAAGGGGCAGTGCCAAAGCGGGGTGACTCAGAACACCACCACAAATCCAAATAAGGACACGAGGAAGTGGTATGAATTTCATAATATCCCCACTCACAACACAAATGAATGTTAGGCTAAACAGTCGTTGGTGGCCGAACTGAAGGCACCCGAATCAGATGCATGTTCTGATCCTGTGCCAGAACTAGACAAGGGAGATGAAAAACTGAAGAAGATCATTGATGTATACCCTAGTGCCATTGTTTCCACCACCGAGCTCCAGAGGGAGGATCCTGAGGATCCAGAGGAGGGGGGCGTCTCTTCCATTCGCAGATGTGGGTGAAGGGTTCTCGATTGAAATTTCTTGTCGATAGTGGAAGCCAAAAGAACCTTATTTTAGCAGAGGTCGTGAAGCAGCTCGTCCGACCGACCATAGCACACCCACAGTCGTATACCATCGTGTGCCTTCACGCAGGGAGAGATCTCCACATCCGCCAGTAGTGTCATTTTTCGTACAACATCAAGCCATTCATGGATGAGGTATTGTGTGATGTTTCTCCTCTTGAAGTAGCTGATGTATTATTGGGCTAACCATACTTGTGGAGGAGACATGTTGTGTATGAATCTAGGCCTCATGTTGTCATTATTACTTTGGGAAATAACTTGTACAGGATACTGGAGGTAGTACCAACTCCTGCAATCTCTTTGACAACTGTAAAAATATGCAGTAAGATTGTTTCCCAAACAGGGAAATTTATTTGAATTACCATTCGCCCAAAAGAAAATAATAAGATTGTGGCCACAACCTCAAAACAGGGCTTCCTTGCACAGCATCAACAGATGGACAAAGGCGTGGAGGAATACAAAGACATTTTCTCCTCACCCACAGATGTTCCTCTACATTGTCTGGACAAGAACTCCATTGATCTGACCCCCGGCGCATCACTGCCTGATATTTCCATCACTCATGTGATTACACAGACAAAATCCACACATGTATTATCTGATTAAACCAAATTTATTGAACGCATCGAGCACGTGTGCTAGCACGTCCACCAGTAGGTCCACGACATCATGGACAAATCCAATACCAAGTTTAACAGAATTTGCCTCTCATGGAGGAACTTAACGCAATGGGGACCATTGCTTCCTAAGGAGGAAAGAATGATCCAGTTGGACATTGGTGGCCACCCACCTATTCCATTTGGACCCACACCATCAGTTTGTTCAACTTTTCACTTTCAACACAACTTACTATTTTTAGCACATTGTCGGTTCCTGAATTTTCGGAGCCGTTTGGAGGCCCTAATGGGCCAGGTGGATATTTGTGGCCACCCACCTATCCATTTAAAACCCCACCATCGGTTCTTTTAGTTTTTCAGTTTCGACACAACTTACTATTTTTAGTAGTTTTTCGGCTTCTGAACTTACAGAGCCATTTTGAGGCCCTAAACGACGTTTTTTGGGAAAACCGGGATCAAGATGGGTCCATGGCTAATGATTCTCACACCAAAAGTTGTACTCCTCGGATAGATCTTTCTAACAAAGTATTATGCACGTCAAACAGAGATTGTATGCCAAATTTACGTCCCCAAAAAGTTGAAACACCAATTTACCCAAACGGGGCCCATAGTTTTGGCGCTTCATCTTCTATGGTTAGGTTTTTGGATGTTTAGGGTTTTGCATTGTTTCTCAACAATAAATAGGCCTTCGAGCCTCATTGTAACACAGTTCAGAGGCATGTAGCCGCCACATCTCTTCTCAGAGATAAGCTACCATTGCCCTAGCTAGTTTATTTCCTCACTGTGTGTAAACATATTTAAGTTATTCGATATTAATGAAATGATGTATTATTTCTGCTACATCTCTGTGTTTATTTTTATTTCTGTATTTTATTGCGTTCTTGCATAAATTTGGATCACTAGATGCAGTGATTTCAATGTAGATTATTTATGTTCCTATTTGATTTTCTTGCACTAAATGCATTGATTTCCGTGCCTATTTGATTGTTTCTACTAGATGCATTGATTTTTTATGTAGATTTTGGTTTTTAATTCTATTTGCCTATTGGCACTAGATGCATTGATTTGAGTGTAGATGTTGATATCTAATCCTATTTGATTACTTGCATTAGATGAATTGATTTAAGTGTAGATGTTGGTTTCTAATATTATTTGATTTCTTGCATTAGAGGCATTGATTTCTGTGTATATGTTGATTTATGATTTGATGTATGATGGTACATTAATTTCAAAGTCATTGGATAAACAATGTGCATTGATTTCACTGTAAGCGCAAAAAATTATTGACAATGTACATTGCTTTTTGTCTTATAGTAATTAAACCTATTAATATTGGAGAGAAATAGAGAGAAGGTATGATGTTTACTACAACACCTAGAGCGAAATATTTAAATGGTTTACGATTCCAACTTTTATTTTTATATAATCGATATGAAATAGTGACAAAAATAACAATAGTGACAATAAGAATAGTAGAAGAAAGTAGTTTGAGATTGATTACAATAAAAACTATTTGTAATTGATGACATTCTTATTATTTACATTTTCTATCATTCAATATTATTACATTGTCACTTTGCATTCAAAATTTTTATTTCACCATCTTTCATTGTTAAAGGTATTTTACAATATTTCTCATCTCAACTAAATGAGGCGACTAAGAAAATTTAAAATTAAAATAAATATCAGACATATTTAGCATATTTAAAATGGTCATATTAATATTTCATGTATTTACATATTATTAATAAAATTAATCATATTATCGATAGATATCCTTGGCCACAAACAACTGAAACCAACCTAGACCCATCTTAACTCCGGATCTATCAAACACTCAAAACTCTTTAGGTGCGAACCTACCTTGGGAGATTTGATCTCTCTCGGCTTGATAGATTAAGAGTTAAAATGAATCTAGACTGGTTTAAACTAACTCGTCTTTTGAGAAAGCTAGAAGAGCAATGTTAACCTGCACTAATATTACCCTGCACTAATAGAGACAAAGGTTGATGCCAAGTAGGTGCTATGTAGGTGCTAAAAGATGGAAACCCAAGTCCTTATAAAACCTGTTAAACACGTATAACTCATGGTACTAAAATAACAAAACTCCTGTTACTTTATACAAATATTTCGTTGTTAAATTTAAAAAGTAAATATTCCGATGTTAAATCTAAACGAACCCTAAACACAAAATCCTCTTTTAGATATTAAAATATTTACATCTCTTTTTCCACAAATATTAGCGGATAACTTGGTTCAGTGTACAATGCTCATTTGGAAAACATGAGATACTTTTACATCTCCATCTTACTCTGACTGCATAGATAAGCTTATAATATGGACATGTGATATGGATTATCATTTTTCATTTTAGTTTTATTATTTTCTTCTTTAGAGGATGGATCGGACTGCGTATAAATGTTGGAACGGTAATGATAATTCTCCGCGTACATCCAAATTTGAAAACCTTTTGGTAAATCCAAAAACCATTAACATGACTCTATCATATTAAGATCGCATTAACCAAGACTGCAGAACTGCCGATGTACAGTCCACAACTATCATTCCACCAATTCAGTTGGCTTTCCCGTGAATATAGACAGACTATAAAGGAGATATCGAGGCCCATAAACCATTTCATCCAAACTAGGCATTGCACAACACTTTAGACAGTACGATATAATTATGAAAGATAGATCGGTATACAGGTCTTCAACGCTGTTTCCGCGGAATTCCTTGAGTAAAATAAAAATAAAATTACTAAGAAAAGAGAGCCGTAGAGCCGTGTGCATGGTTGTAATTGTTATTTGTTTTCAAGGTTTGCTTTTTAAAAATATTGGTCAAATTACAAGTTTAATTTATGATTTTTAAATTTTTCAAAACATTAAATTTATTATACATCAAAATTTAAATTTCAAACATGTTGTTTACTTAAAAAATTCAAATTCCTATCCCTTTGATACAGACCACTAATAGAAATCTTCCTTTTCGGCCAATTTCCATCCATACAGCACCAGCTGGTGGATATTGTTAGGTATTCGAGAAAATGTCAAAATAATCTAATGTTATTTTGTTTATATGCTTATTCTATGATGTGTAAAGGTGTCTCTAAGTCATCAATGTTGAAATTTTGCTATGTGAATCAAAATAAAAAAATTGAAATTTTAAAATTGAAAAAAATTAAATAACTATACAAAACATTTAAATAATGTGGTCTCCTAACAAAAATTTAAATTACTGTATAAGTAGGCAATTAAATTTAAATAATGTGGTGTCCTAAAAAAATTTAAATAACTATATAAATAAAAAACTAAAAATCTTTGCACCTCAAACCTTTTTTTTTAGAGTAGAATTTGAGAAAAAGTTTGCACTTCTAGGGATTTGATCCCTCTCTATGGATGATTCATGGAGTTAGATAGATCTAGGCTAGTATTAAATTCATTGATGAAAATGGTCTAGGAAATATTGGTATAATATCGGACAACAATTGAAAACTGAAAAGAAGTGGAGCACAAGATTTTTCTTCTCAATATTACGAATCAGTTAATTAAGATTACATTGGAGACATCAAAATTAAATGACTGCAGTGAGACTTGACTAAATCTAGACTAAGTGAAAATGAACTGGGACATTTGGACAAACGGTTTTGACACCTAGCAGGTGGTTGGAATTAGATTCTCCAACACTCCCCCTTAATTTTTTTTTGTAAGTATCACTAATTCTATTAATAATTAACATAATAATACAGAGCTGCCACTGTCCCAGCTAAGGTAGCCTGGGCACAGGGCTTGAGTGTCAGGAAAAACCATGGTTTGGAATGCCCAGCATGGGGAAACCAGTCCCAAAAGATTATCATTCACCGCCCTTGTGAGGGAAACCGACATTACATCCCAATAGTTTGTCAAAAAAACCAAAATTTTTACAAGCCGCTCTGCAAGCAGAGGATAAAACCACAAGAAAACCAGAAAGAGCATGAAGGCCTTGAACCTGGAAAACCAAAACCTCTGAGAAATATTCTGATTACTAAGCATCAGTGGCGGAGGGCGGTTCTTCAACGACTCTGCAGCCCCAATCGTCTCTGCCTCCCTCCTCATCCGTAGAAGGTGGTACTGGGTCTTTATCCACGTGCTCCACTTTCTGTACCTGCATAGCAACGTTTGGGGCAAGATTTAACTGGACTAAGTCTGCAGGAACGGGCTGGGACCGGAGGGGACCTGGAAAGTGACGGAGGGCCCAGGAGCGGAAGTCGGAGGAAGCATAGAATTAGTGGATTCTTCGCTGACCGAAACCGTAACAAAGGCCTTGAGAACCGAACGATCGAATGAGTAATTGAAGGTAAACTCAGCACGTTGGGCAGTCTGGCGGAGGAAAGAAGAAGAATGCGGGTGAGGGGCAGGGGGAGCTTCAGGGGGGCGCATCGGAGGTTCAGAAGGAGGCACGGAGTGAGGACCACGAGGTCGGCCTCTACGGCCTCTGGGTTCCGAAGAAAAGTCCGAGGTAGATTCAGAGACAGGGGACGACGGAGAATGATAACCTCCGCCCCGACTAAAACCTCGTCGACAGCGCATGCGCTGGCGTAAGCGAGGCATGGCGGTGGGGGGCGAATGAAACGGGAAAGAAGGCAGAGAATACACAGTACCACTGGAGCAATACAGCGAATTGGAGAAACAGAAATGACTATGCGAGAAATGAAAATCTGGACTGGTTTCCAAACAACAAACCAATTCACACCTTCTGCCAGTCTGCGTTCGAGCACTGGGCATCGAGCAGGTAGACGGGCAAGAAACACCGTGAAACTCAACAGCAGAGCAAACCGGGCAAGCGCCATGCATATAATCCCTATCCATGCTAAGAGCCGAAGTGAAGCCGATGAAGAGCCCTCTGTGAAGACTATTCCAGAGATAGTAGTTAATGTGGTATGGGGTGGCGAATTGAATGCCACAGTTATTGCAGGTGTGGGAGGCCACATGGCTTGCCCCATTTTGCTGCCTCGGGAGGCGACGAGGGACTTGAGTCCCATCACGATGAACTGGAGGCAACCGCATCCGGTGAACACTCCCCCTTAATTACAACCACATAAAAATTTAATTATGATACATGTTGGTCTATGTCTCCTTACAATTTAAAATATTAACTTCAATTAGATTTAGTTTTCTTCTTCTCTTCTTCTATATCATGTAGCTTCTAAATTGTTTCATATTTTTCTCTTTGTTGTATCCTTGAAAACTCTATTTCTTCATTTGTTGGTGCAGGTCTTTTATTGTTCCAGGTTGTCTAAGAATGCCCCAGACTTCTTCAAAACCGACTTGTATGTGAGCTGCTGCCACATATTATCTTTTGTAGTGCGCTTTTCATTATCAATCTGCTGCAACATAAGATGAGTATAATATTTTATCTCTTCAAAACTCCAATATCTGAAAAATTTCGTTGACATGTTAATCATGCATGTTTTCTTCAACATTCATATCTACAGCTTCTGTCTAGACCTCAACTAGACATGGTGTTGCTAGCCATGTTTCAAGGAAATTCAACTCTTCTTCATAATCAGTCTGTTTACCTGCAGATTGGAAATCAATGGTAAGTGTAAAATCATCTCCAAAACCACATTCGTTTTCTTCCTTCTCCTCTGCAATGGAAGTTTTCTCCTATTCTGCTTCCTGTCTCCCTCTATCTTTGTTTCTATATTCTCTTTGTAGACTTCTTTCTTTACATCTTCCTTTATATACGTTTTTGTTTCTATCTTTATCTCTATATATTCTTCACTAACCTTTGTTGCTGCAAACAGGTTGTATTCCACTGGCTCAAGTGGTCTATTATCATTGAATAACATCATGTCTATATGATCTTTATGTTGCATCATCTGCAACCAATCATCATTAGCTAAAATTTTTTATCAAAGTTTACATCATCAATATTAATCATTTTATTTACCATAGTAGTTTTACTCTCATCAGCAAGCTCAGTTGTTGGATTCACCAAATCATCATCAACAAGCTATGTTATTGGATTCACTAAATCATCATCAACAAGCTCTGTTGCTGGTATCAACAAATAATCAACAACAAGCTCTGTTGCTGGTATCACCAAGTCATCATCAACAAGATTTGTTGCTAGATTCATCAAATTATCATGATCAAGCTGTGTTGCTGGATTCACCAAAATTTCATCCACTTGTGGTTGCACATAGTGGGGTTCACCAACATCTTCGTACTCCTTCTCTGTTGGTTCTGCAATTTCTTCACAAACACCATCCACCTCTGGCTGAGTCTTTTCATCTTGCTGTAGACCTGTTGTTATAGATCCACCTTCATCTTCAACTTCAATGCTCCCCCTTGCACCAAAACACCTCTCAAGGGTATCCCAAGCCTCCTTGGTTGTCTTGGCATTTGAAATCATGGGAAGAACGATGTCATCCAAAGACTCTTTTATGCATTTTAAAGCAAATGCGTCATTTTGCCTCTTCACTTCCAGTGCTAAAAGATATCAAACATCTCTTGTTATTGCTTTAGCCTCTTGGATTTTCTTATTTTGAGTGTTGGATCATTACGAATCAACAAGTAACACAAATTGTAGACATGATGTCGCTGATTGGCTTTCACAAAAAACATTCTTGCAAATTCTTTTCTTTAAAATATTGCAATACCCAAAATCAATTTTATAGGCCTTTTAAACATTGCACAATCCTTTTAAATCATTACACAATCCTTTTAAACCATACCTTGAAGCCCTCTATCTTTATAACAAATGTAAGTATTTTTATTTTTATTTTTTATTTTTTAACTTAAAAAAAACACTTTTTATTCACTCTCTTTTTTTTTCAATTTTTTTTTTTCAAACAAATCCTTTAAAAAAGAATTAAAGGGACCCTTTTATAATACCACCTCATTCAAATATTATACAAGCCCTTTTTTCTCAAACAAAAATTGCTCCCCTTTTGTTTTGTTTTTAAAAACAATGACTTACCTATATCCAAATATGTATATCCCAAATTGTCACAATATCGAGGGTCGTGACTTAAGAGGCATGAATTCGTACCTTTTCATGAATTTATCATTTTAATGCTGGTGTCACTCCTTTGGACTCACGCGTGATTGGAATCGGCATAAGTGATGTGAACTGACGTGTCTCTTTGCTTTGGACTGGTGCGTTCGTAACGATATGACTGAACTAACGTAGCTATGATAGGGCTAACATGGATCTGAAGAGTTTTGTGTGCGTTAATCTGATTGCCTTGAGTGCGTTATTCTGAATTTTTCTTTTTTTTACCCATTTTGAGCTGAATTTTTTTTAATTCATTTTGTTTGAGCTTTTATTGGTTTAGTCGTAATTGGTTAAGATTACATTGGAGATATCAACATTAAATGACTGTAGTGAGAGTGAACTAAATTTAGACTAAATGAAACTGAACTGGAATACTGAATGGACAGTTTTGACATACAACTTAACAGGTGATTGAAATTAGATTCTTCAACAATATAAAAAAAAATCATATACATGGCAGTCTAGAGTTTGACAGGGAAAAAATGATCATCGTAAGGTGTTTTGCACCATCCAAAGCTGAATCAACAGTATCTAAACGTATTTTCGATGGGTTATGATTTTTTTTAAATGTTGATAATTTTTGCGAGCATATTGGCTTCAACACACATAACTTGAAGATTATCACAAGTAACTTGTAGACTGTAATAGCCACGTGACCTAAAAGATGATGGTGATGGATGAAGTGACAAGTCTTCATACATCGAGTCACCTACCTCGTTTTACTTTGGAGTTTAGACGATGCAAACTCTAGTTTGGATTAAGCGTTTATCAAATTATTGTGTTTCAACATTTCATGGAAGGCTTTTTGATGAAAGAAAAGCTGTGTTTTTTTCATTATGTCTTTTTATTGTTTCGATTTATGTTCTGGAGCCTATATTTTGGAGGATTAATGGTTGTTCAAAAATATTTTTTTTTAGATTCCATTCCTCCCAACATTACAAGTTTTGATATTTAAAATTATAATATTTTTATCATTATTTGGTTTTTTTTTAATTAAGGTTTATGACCATTTATTTATGATTCTTTCAAGTTATAATTTAGTTATTTTTAGGGTTTTATTTATTTATTTATAATATGAGATGTGTCATGAAACAAGTATTTTTATGTTTGTTAACATTTACTAGCATTTGACTTATATGGTTGCATTAGTAATGAGATGTTAATGGTAGCCTATAATTTATAACTATTGAACCACCAATGACCAATATTGCCTAACATTTGATTAATGGGTGACTAATTTATCCTTAGTTCCCATCCCACGAAGCACTAACTCATAACTAATCACTAACCCACACAACCTAAAGTTTGTAGAAATTCCTTGTCGATTCAAACTGCTAATTGTAATTTGCTAAAGTCAACACATTACACAATGATTTTTTGGGGAAAGCCACGGCTAAAAACCCCACTATTTGTATATTTCATTAGTCAAAAAATATGAGAAGATTACAATGACTTTCTCAAACCTGAGAAACCCCTACACTATCTGTATCTGTCTCACTTCTTCTCAGACAAGCCTAGGCCATACTTAACCAATTTTTTGCTTGCCCAAATCCCTATTTCCTTGGGTAATTAGCCCCTATTAATTAGGGAAATCCCAATCCACAAGTATGCAATCCATCAAGGGATTTTATTTGACTGCATGCACCACTTGTACAATTTGGATAATTATACAACTGATAGTACACTACCCTTGAACTCTAATCTCAAGTGGGTAACTCTCATATCTCGCATGCATGAGTTATTTATGGTTGATTTATATGTTAACTGGTTGATCATTAAATGTGGTTCAAGTTCAAGTTTAACAATTTGACCTCTCACTAGTTCCTCCATCAGTTGGAACTAGTTAAACTAACTTTAACTCAGATAAATTTAATTAATTAATTACAACTCAAAATGAACTTAATTGGGGCTCCTATAACACAGGAATCACTCTACATGACTCAAGTTAGACCCTCAACTAGAATTAATTGAACCAACTAAGTCAAACTAACTTCGCTAACTCATACAAATTGTCACGTGATGTGGAATTACAATTTTCTTCCAATTTAATTCAAGGGAAAATTAAATTAGAATTTTTCTTGGTGCCATTTTCAACACTCCCTCTTAGCAAGAAAGGGATTATCAGATACCCCAATATTTCCTTTATGGAACTCAAATTTTACTCTTGAAAGTGTCTTCGCCAAGATGTCTACGTCTTGTTCATTTGTAGGAATGTACTTTAGCATCATGATATGCCTCTGCAGACAATCTCTGAGATGGTGATACTAGATGTCAATATGCTTGGAACGATCATGAAAAAATGGATTCTCAGAGAGTTTGATACAACTCTGATTGTCATAGTAAATCACTGTAGGATCCATTTGTTGGTCAAATAATACAACAAGGATCTTCCTCATCGAGATATCCTCACAAGTTTCTTGACTAGTAATTATGTACTTTGCTTCTGCTGAACTGAGTGCAATTGATCTTTACTTCCTATTGTACCAAGAAAATTTTGTTGACCCAATACTAAAGATGCCCCAGGATGTGCTCTTCATGTCGGATGGAGTCCCTGCCCAATCTGCATCTGTGAAGCCTTGAATTTTCACTTATTTTTTCCGTTTGTACCAAAGACCAAACTGAGTGGTGCCTCTGAGGTATCTCAACACATGTTTGGTTGCCTTCAAATAGGTTGGCTTAATCATTGTTTGACTAAGATAGTTAACTACATAACACATGTCCAGTCATGTGTTCACCAAGTACATAAGTGAACCACAAGCTTCTTGTAGATGGTGGCCTCTACTACTTTTCCTAAAGTATCATCTTCCTTCATCCAATTACCTGCTAGAGGAGTCTCCATGGCTTCACTAATCTCCATGTGAAACTTCTTCTATATCTCATTGGCATACTTGCCTAAAGAGACAAACAATTCCCCATCTCCTTGTCAAATTTTCAAACCAAGGAAATAATGCATGAGCCCCATGTCTTTCATCTCAAATTCTCTTGCCAAATCCTCTTTGCAAGAATTTATGATATTCTCATCAACCGTTAAAATTAAATCATCGACATATAATACTATAATAAATAATTTACCTTCAACCACAATATGGTAAAGGTTCGCATCTGCTTCACTTTTGGTGAAGCCCATCCTGGTGTAATAGTTTTCAATCCTGGTGTACCAAGCACAAGTTTCTTGTTTCAATCTATACAATTCTCGCTTGAGTCTACACACATGCGACTCCCTGTCAAAGGTCTCAAATCCTTTCAACTGCTCTATGTACACTTCTTCTTCAATCACTCTGTTGAGGAAGGTTGTCTCCAGATCCATCTGATGTATCTTCCATCCCATCTATGCTGAAAGTGCTAGAATAGATTTGATTGTAGAGTACCTTGCTACATCAACAATGATATTTCCATATTTGTGTTTGTAACTTCATTTCCAATACCAAGACACCATTAGAGGAGACTGGTTTGTTGAGGGATTGTTGAGCAATGAAAGGAATGCTTTCTAGTACACCAAAGGGATTGTTTAGTAGAGAAAGGGTGTATACCTTAGGTTGTGTTGAATATGGTGTCAAGATGGTCAAGCAAGTGTTGGGGAAGTGGTTGAATGATGTGTTAAAGCATTGGAGAGAGCTTCCACCTCATCATGGTGGAATGTATGACATAGGAATAGTAATCTCCAATCAATGCAATGACGTATTGAGTAATGTGCATGAATAAATTATGTAAGTGTGCAAATTGTGGTTATGTACACATATATGCTAGCCTATCTACTTCAATATGTTCTATGAATACATGGTTTTGTTATGTTTCATTGTAATTAAAATGATTCTAGTTGAGATGATGGAATTATTGATAAATTCATGAGGTTTGAGATCAGTTCAAGAATTGTGGTTGATGGTGGTGAAAGGTTGGTATGAAAAGTAGAAATATTTTGATATACTATATGAAATATCTTATGAGAAAACATAGTGACTTAAAGAGATATCATGGACATGGAAATGAAAGGAAACCATAATGAAGGTAGGGTATACTATCTACACAAATGAAAGCTAAGAACTATGTGGAACTTCTTATATTTTTTTGAAAAGCTAATAGTTGTAAGAACTATTTCAAAAGTTGGCTAAAAGATTTAAAAAAAGAAAAATAATACTTGTATATTTATGGTTATGACACGGTTACGTTGTGAACCTACTCTCTATGAATAAATGATGGCTATTTTAGTACCAAAATCCTGGGAAGAAGGTTATTATGATAGTATTGGGACCCTATGTTATTTCTCTTCTTGCATATGAAAGCCTTGGTAAGAAAAATCACTCTTGAAACTATTTAATAGAGAAGGGGATGCTTGGTCCTCGAACAACAAGTTACTACAAGGGGGAACTTGAGAGTATGTCAAAAAACACAATGAATCTAAAGTATGAAGACATGGGTTGATTATTTTTAAAGAGGAACATCTAGGATGATGTTATCCAAATAGGGCGAGGAATATAATTCCCCATATGAGAATATATATGTAAGTGTATGGAAAATATGTGGTAGTTTTTCCATTTCAATATATTTGAATTAATAATATATTAATAAACTAGTAAATAAGTGCACTTGGGGGGGTTATAAACTTCTTAGGAGCACCATTTGGGAATGAACAAACAAGAGAGGAAGTAGGGACTTGTGAATTAATTATTATTGGTTTCCAAGTGTCCTTATTCGAATATTAATTCCCTTGCCTTATGTTCTTCAATACTATTTTTCAAAGCTTATTGGAAGGGCACATGGTTCTCATGCAAGTTTGTTGTGCATGCAATGTTTGGAATGGATTCATTCCAATTATTTTAAGGGGAAATGCCAAGGAATTTAACTATTATCCAATTTGTATGCTAGTTGAAGAGGGAATTCTAATAATAGTTGCTATAGATGGTAGCCATGAAATTATGTGGAATATATTATTGCATTCATGAGTTATTTCTTCGATTAAGAGGAGTTAATTTTCAAATGATTTTTACATAGATTTCAGTATTATAAATGTCATGGCCAGCCTATGAGAGGGAGAACTAAAGGGAAGTGGGGATATCGAGAGACTATTTAGTAGAGAATGGGATCTCATTCCCTTTGTTGTGCAATGTTGAATGGAAATGAGAAGTTGGAGATTGGAATTGTTGTAGAAATAATGGGATAATTATTTAGATGTAGTAGTTAGTTATTAGGAGAAGGGAGGAAATCAATGGCCAAAACCAGTTAATTCACCATTTTTTTTCAACAAATGGCATAAAGGTGGCACCTACTCAAACTATTGTTTATCAATGGGAGGAAAAATTCCCCTATGGAACTATTTCCCCAAGTGCAAATCATGTAACAAATGAGTAATTTGAGATTTATTGTTATATGTTGATTAATAATGTTGTTGTGAAATTGTAAATGAGAAATATGTGCTTATTTGGAGAAAAAACAAATTTGGAAATTAACATTGGCTCAGGAATGCAAAGCAAGGACATATAATAATTATAAATATGCAAATTCTAAGGTTGATACAACCATATATTGTATTACAAAGGACATAAATTTACCATTGTCATGTAAATTAATTTTTAGCCATGTTAGTTCATTGTAAATGACATTGAGGGTATGCTAAAAGGTGTCATAAACATGAAGACAATATAATTATATGTATCTAAAATTATATATGAATACTATTGTAAATAATATGAATGTTACAATGATTTTCCATGTACCATTTTTTATTATTAAGTGTCTAAGCAAAAATATGTTTTGTGTGTTGAGATGGTTGAATGTGCTCATGGGCAGTGGAGTGATTGTTTATAGGCAATGTATTTCTATTGTTGAGTTTTATTGTCCATAAATTATATGTAATAATGTTGATCACGAACTAATTAGAAAAGTGGGTATGCTAAATTCTTATAGAATGTCCTACATTGTAAGAGAATTGGGTACTCTAGTTGAGGATGTTAAGCCCTAAAAAATAATGGGTTGATAGGATGCATACATGGAGGTTTCGAGTTGACTTAGGGATTCCTAGGTTGCAATAGTGATCATGTAGGCTGAGTGGAACCAAAAGAGAACATGGTTCAATATAGGATTTAGAGCATTTGAGCCATTAGAGAAGCAACATTGGACCTTGGATGAAGAACACCCTTGTCTTGGAGCCTTGCTTGTGGATCATCATCACCTTGGAAATTGAAATGTGTCATTTGTAGAGGGGGTGTATCAACGTGTGGGGCTACTTGTTCGTTGTAGGTTTCTTATAGTGGAATAGGTCTGCTTGACTTGTAGATGTGCTTTCACATATCATATAAATAGAGGAAGGAGAGAGTCATTCTCATCATCAATGTTTGAAGAGTTTACTTATATTTCTTGGGTTTGACATGAGATTTAGGAGGAGTGTTACTCTCTCTCTCTCTCTCACTCTTCATTTTTTATTGTAATTTATCTCTCTTGTCTTGAGGAACTATGGATTCTTGAGCATTATTGGAGTTTACGTTTATGTTTTCATCCCTAATTTAATCCAACTGCGATTTCTAATTTACCTCTTGAACCTACAAATATTTCTCCCATGGATTTCCATGCCACACATAAAATATAAGACTCATAATAAATATACATAGAATTAGGTGAGGAATATAACGCCTCTATCAACCCACAATACCACAAACCATAATCTATTGTGGCAACACCACTCAATGTGTAGAGAGAAGTAGAATAAGTAGGGAATTATTTGTAATCTACAAATGGAAACATACACAAATTCCTTTGTTTATCCTTATTGGATTGTCATCTATTAAAGGGATCTTTACTAACGTCTTCCCCACTCTCTTTGAAATAAGGGATTCCATGCTCAAACACCCATGAATCAAAGAAATTGAAATGAAAAATTATGCTTTGCACCCATTGAAGTACAATGATAATAGAATTGGTAGGAATCCTATATTTCATTTTTATCATACAACCTTATGATGTGTCATCACAACTAGGAAACGAGAAATTGTCTTTGTGAAAAAATACATTGAGGAAAACTTGTTGAAAACCATTCTAAACCTAGGCCATTTCCCTCAACACTTCCCTCACAGAAAATTTGCAAAACCAGTTGTGCACTTTCACTTGGCCTTTTGTGAAACAAAATCTTTGAAACAAATCTAGAAATGAACTTATGGATATGATCACGCAATACAATACCCAACATTGATCTTTACACTAGTGTAATGACATAAAAATTGTATGATTTGCACAAGTTCATTCTCAAGAAATCTCTATCCATTGTAAACAACTAACATTCTTAGAAAATTCAAAAATTGCCACAAACCTACATATGTCATATTTATACATGCACTTCAAATTCAATATTCTATGAAGAGGTTTTGAAAAATCACCTAAACATAAATCACCTAAACATAAATGAATATTGATATATGCCAAACATTTAGTGTTAATTTTCACCTTTTATGCACTTCGACATTTGTATCCACACACATCTTCTCATAAGTCTTTCCTTCCACTTGTACAAATAAAAACATAGTGGGTTTTCCCATACTCATAGTTTCATATGGTTGAAAAATGCACCTATTATGGAAAAAATACACTAGGGGAACCTAATTGAATTCAATGTTGTAAATATTTCTTCAATCAATATCATTACTCTTGGAATCCAAGAGATAGCCACCAAAGGAATCTGTAAGTTCATTGTTCAATTCATCATGATTCAAATCTACTAAGTCTGAAAAAAAAATTAACATCTAATCAAATTCAACATTATGTAAACTTGTTAATCATGTTCATGTTTGTGAAATAATTTTTTCACTCATGAATGTCAATATAAAATTTCATGCAATTTGCATGTTACATCTACCATGTTCATTAAAAATCATAGGTGTAAATATGTATCCTTCCTTGAAATGATGATAAGTTATACACCCACAACAATGGTGCACTTTCAATCTAGATATCTAATATTGTTTTGATAAAAAATGGAAAGGAAAAGAAATGAATTGAATAACAAGCAGCTCATAGGTGAGTAATGCACCTGGAGACTGCAAAAACTAGAGCGTACACTCTACATTCAATTAATCAATGACACAACAATGAATACATCACAAGAGAATAGGGAGTTGGGAACAAACTCCTGCAACCTAGGAACTAATCCTAACTTAAGGAGTTATGTTATAACCACGTAACCATTTCTCCATTAATACAATATAATATTAATTATTTTCAACTCTCCCCCTTAATGAAGAAAGGATTATCCGTAGTCCGAAAATCCCTCTAAACAATTCAAACTTCACTTTCCAAAGAGGCTTGGTAAAAATATCAGCCACATTGTCACATGTTTTACAATATTCAATAAAGATTTATTTTGAATCAACTTTTTCTCTAACAAAGTGAAAATGAGTATCAATGTTGTTCATCTTCTTATGAAACATAGGATTGTTTGATAGCTTAATCGAACTCTGGTTGTCACATTTGATGACAATTTCCTCTTTCATCTCTTCTCCTGCGTCATGGAGAAGCCTTCTCAACCAGGTATCTTCACATGTTGCTGCGAATAATTTTTGGTACTCAGCTTCAGTTGAAGATAAGGACATAGTGCTCTACTTTTTACTGCTCCACTCTATGATCCTATATCCAACACCAAATGCATAACCTATGATATATCGTCAATCATCCAAGTTACCTACCCAATCAGAGTCTCAAAAACCTACTAAAATAACATCATATGTATCATTATATAAAATACCATAATTACTAGTACCATGAAGATACGTCAAAACAAATTTTTCTCCCACCGAATGACTTTCAAGAGGTTTAGACATGAATTGGCTTAGGACACTGAAAAAGTATGCTAAGTCTGGTCTAGTTGTAGTTAGATATATCAGACTACCAATTAACTGCCTATATAAAGTGGCATCCAACTCCTTAGATCCATCTTCACTACACAATTTCAGATTCTTCTACAAAGGTGTTGATGTTGTCTTACACTATATCATTCTGAACTTTTTGAGCAGCCCTCTAACATAATTCCCTTGAGTAAGGAAAGTTTTCCCAGACTCTCTCAATACTTCCAGACCTAGACAATATTGTAAACTTCTGAGGTCTTTCACTTCAAAAACCCGTGACATCTGTAATTTGATTTCTTTGATTAATGCATCTGCATTACATGTTATAAGCATGTCATTCACATACAAGGAAATCAAAATAATCTGCCTTTATTCATCATCCATGGTATATATATTTGGATCATTCATACTCCTATGAAAACCATGTTGTAAGAAAAATGAATCAATCTTCTTGTACCAAGACCTGGGTGCTTGTTTTAAACCATAAAGTTCCCTTTTCAATCTACACACTAAATGTTCCTTCCCTTGGTTAACAAACCCTTCAGGCTGCACTAAATAAATCTCTTCCTTTAAATCACCATTTAGGAATGCAAACTTAACATCTAACTAGTGTAGCTTCCACTGATGTTTTGTAGCTAAAGAAATTAACATTCTAATTGTATTAAGTTTGGCTACAAGAGCACAGGTTTATTCACAGTCAATTCCCTCTTTCTGTGAATAACCCTTTGCTACCAGTCTAGATTTAAACTTTTCTATACTCCGATCTGCATTAAATTTAGGTTTGTAAAGCCACTTGCAACCTATGGGTATTTTTCCTTTATGAAATTCAACTAGTTCCCAAGTATTGTTTCTAATAATAGATTTAAATTCTTCATTCATTTCACCCCTCCACTCATGAGATTGACTAGCTTCTTTATAATTTGTGGGCTCTATAACATTTAAAATGTTTGACATTAAAGCATAGTCTTTCAATCTGGCGTGTAGCTGCGTCTTCCTACCTGATATTCTTGGTAAAGGACTCACATCAAATCTGTTTGTTTCAGATATTTGTGGGGTTGACTTACTAACTACATGACCTGCCTCTTCTTCTTTTTGTTGTTGTTGTTGTTGTTGATTATCCTCACTACTTTCTTCCATCAACAATGGAATGTGCCATTCTTCAATACTATTTTCCTTATTTCCTTCCTCAACCAGAGCTTGGTGTGGCATGATCTTGATACTCAATCTATACAGGCTTCCCACACACACTCCTGATGCGATTGGTTCCTTCTTGCTGTCCTTTATGACACAATATGTTTTGAAGAATTCAACTTGCAGGTCCTGATATGTTGTCATTGACATGGAGATTAAGTTCTTCTTGATCCTAGGTACATACATTACATTTTTGATATGTTTGATATCAACGAAAGGCATCATCATCGGAATATCACTGTACCCCTTAATATCATAACCTCTGTCATCATCTAGATAAATTTTAGCTCCACGAGTAGTTTCTTCAAAAAACTCAAGCCAACTTCTATTACCTTTCATATGTGAAGACTTGCTTGAATCAATGTACCATATTTTAGCCTCATCCTCCTCAGAAGACGAAAGAGCACAATTCGCTACAAACAGTCGATAATCATGACTGTGACCTTCATTAAAAAAGTGTCATGTATGCTTTCTCTATTTATTTCTAGCCTCATATGTCTGTCTCTTAAAACAAAACTTAGTTTGATGACTGATTTACCCACAGTAGAAATATTTAACGATAGAAAAGTTACTACTGTTACTTGCAGACATATCTCTAAATGGTCTTTTTTGAAATCCACCACTGCCTTTCTGTCCCTGTGGTTGTTTCCCTTTGTATGGCTTCTTCTTCGCCATCAGAGAAAGATCGATTGTCTGTGGTCTCAAATTCTGCTGTCGCTCTTCTTCCTGTAATAGGATTCTTGTCAGCTATTTGAATGCAGGGGCTTTATCCCATGCAGACAAGCCTATGATGAAAATCTTGTATTCATCGTCATCTCGTTCAAAGTAAATGTGACAACATCGAAATCAGACACCTTCTCCCCGATGTCACCCAATCTGTCCTTCAAGTCCTTAACCCTTGCAATGAATCTAGTAGTAGATTCATTATCCTCCATCCTCATGGAAAAACACTTGCCTTTGAGCGACAAGATGTGATTGGTGTCCTGTGTCTCGTATAGATTCTTGAGTGTCATCCAGATGTCATTGGACGATTTACCGTCTCTGATATGTGGGACAATATTGTCTTTAATAGACATCTTAAATAAAACTTTCGCCTTATTCTCCCTTTTATTCCAATCGTGTATGAGTGCAGCCGCACTTGTTGCACTTTTTGGCTTCTGCTCATCACCATTGACGATCTACTATGTGCTCCCTCCCTCAAGGAATGTTTGTAGCTTGAATTTCCAATTGGTATAATTGGTCCCATTGAGTTTGCTAGTCTCATTGAGATAATTTTCTGTAAAATTGTTCTTTTTTGACTGATTGCATTCTAGATCCTCCGATCTTCAGTCAATTCTAACCAAGTAAACAATTACAACATACAAAAAAAACTTCAACACATACTAGAATCTAATCACAGATCTGCCACTAATTTGGCACGATCTCTGTGTCCGTAACTCATATCTGCCACCGATATGAAATTTTTTTGTGTCTGCTACTCAAATCTGCCACCAATTGAGAAAATCTCATGTAAAGAACCATAAAATAGGTCAACACTCCTATCGACTAAAAATCCATGGTGATCAAAATTTCGTTAAGGTTGCCTCTACTAGCACTGGAATGATCCTAAAAAAAACGTTGATCCATACTAATCGACGTTATTGTGGCTTCGAAACACGTGAAGATCAGCGTTGTTGTGGCTCCAAAAAGCACGTTGATCCGCTTTATGCTTAGAAAACTGAGACCTGTGAGAAACTAAGTTCGTCCTGTGAGTGAGGTGTTTCTGCAGACCACCTACTCTGCTGTGAGCACTAAGGCTCCTATGTGTACTATAGCCACAAAGGCTCTATAGTCGCGAAGGCTCTGTAGCCACTAAGGCTCTATAGGTAAATCAGGCTCACCCGGTCTGAGCTCTGATACCATGATAAAAACTGGAAAGAAAAGAAATAAATTGAATAACAAGAAGCTCACAGGTGAGGAATGCACCTGGAGACTGCAGAAACTGGAGCATACACTCTACATTCAATTAATCAATGATACAACAATAAATACATCACAAGAGAATAGGGAGCTGGGAACAAACTCCTACAACCTAGGAACTAATCCTAACTTAAGGAGTTACATTACAACCATGTAACCATTTCTCCATTAATACAATATAATATTGATTATTTTCAACTTGATTTCCATCATATTCTCTCTCATTGTGGTGTACTAAAGTATGTTTCAAAGTATGCATAAATTAAAACAAAGGAAAAATAAAAAAACTATCCGTATATGTTAACTAAATTCTTCCATGTTGTTTCTCCACAAGATCTTGTTGTAGTTGAGATGTGAAAGTCATGTACTTGAACTATTGGTGAATGTGACACATGACATATATGCACAAGAGACATGGGAGTTACATGTTACATCTACCATGTTCATATACAAGAATAGGCATAAAGCATGTAGCCTTGCTTGAAATGATGTTAATTTAAACATTGACAACAATGGCATACTTTCAATTGAGGAGGCTAATGTTGATTGAAAACATATTCTCTTTCATCACATTGTATTATAGTATATTTCAAAGTATGCATACAAAACCAAGGAAAAAACAAAACACAATATTTATATTCTAGCCAAAATATCCCTTGTTATGGCTTCACAAGATCGTGTTGTAGTTGTGATGTGAAAGTTATATAGATAAAATATTAGTGAATGCTACATATGACATATCCACACAAGAAGCATGCCATATGCTACAAAAATGTCTCATTCATAGAAATTTTTTCAATGATGTTACATGTAATGCAAGCAACTAACTTTCAACAACTAGCTTCATCAATAGATACATGAAATGGTCACTTGCTCTAAAGACATTGCTACTTATTGGAGCTGATAGAACTCGGTCTTTTAACAATCAATAGAAAAAATAAAAGTGGGAAAATGAGGAGCTTATCATGATTGCCAATATGTTATATAATATTTTGCAATTCCTTCTATAGATTCAAAATTCTACATCAATTTGTATTTGAAAAAGCTCTTACATTGCAAACCTTTTCACACAATTCAAACGACATTCAATCTTCCCATAAAAATATTAATGCAAATTAGAAACAAATAAAAATCTCATAAAATACATATCATAATGGATAACATGTTGATTAAAAACCTTGAAAACCTCAAAATATTACATACCACATTACATAAATCACACAACATAATATTATTGAAAGCAATATTACTTCATTATAATATTAAAGCAATATGACTTCATTATAATATTAATATTTAAATTTTTAAATGAACTTTATATGTCCCCAACATATTCATTTATATGCTATGTATAAACCAAAGAGAGTGCATATGTGAAATTTAAAAGGAAAAAAGAGGTCTCACTTCATTCAAGCTCTTTGCCATTAGATATCACGTAATCAAAGGATGAACTATAAATGTATTTTCTATGATATACATCATGTCATATCCTATGCATTGGTTTCCAATTAACTAATTCCACTTCGAAATGTGAACTTTGGTTATAAATGTATTTCTTTGTGTTTATTCATGGATTGCTTACATATTTAGTAATTGAACTTGTGATTTCTGAGTGATCAGATACTAACTCTATGCCATCAAGTTAGTTATTTGACTGAAGATGTCTTCGTTTTGTATATAGGATGTATATTCTTCATCCTAGTATTTATTGTGTTACACAGTGCTCTCTGGTACATATAAAGTATTATGAAGGTTAAAAATGATGATGTAAAATCCTGAAAGATACACGAAGACACGAGAAGATGGTTATCGTGTTCTTTTGCATTTGGGTAATTGAAGATTGCCGCCATAGATTCCCCCATAGTGTGGTGCATTTTACATTTTTGTAAAAAGCTTAGGTTGCAAAGCTGTATTGTATATTTTTGTAAAAAACTTATAGCTGCAAAGCTCTATATCAGAAGAAACAACAAAAGTTTTTCTTCCAACCGAAAAAATATATGTACTTCAAGATAAAATGACTCTGAACTAATCTTAAGTTTAGACAAAGCCTCATTTCCAGATAAAAAAACCTTCATTCCACATATTATGAATTTTCCAAACCAACCATCACCGCTAAGACATTTTAATATTTTAAAATGATAAACCTTTGCCATATCATTTGTATTATATGTGGTTAAAAAACCTTCACCCAAAACAAGTAATTTTACAAATGAAACCCATTTGATCTCATATAAACTTATTTATAGTGTTAGAAAAGGAGAGGAGAGGAGAGGAGAGGGGAGGGATTCTCTGTGGCGTGGTAGAGTGAAGTGAGTGGAGTCGGCCTAATTCATGTAAACCAACCATCACCACTAACACATTTAAATATTTTTAAATGTTAAACCTTTGCCATATCATTTGTGTTATATGTAGTTAAAAAAACTTCACCCAAAACAAATAACTTTACAAATGAAACCCATTTGATCTCATATAAACTTATTTACAATGTTAAAAGAGGGGAAGGAAGGGGAGGTAGAGTGAAGTGAGTGGAGTAGGCCTAATTCATGTAAACCAACCATCACCACTTACACATTTTAATATTTTAAATGTTAAACCTTTGCCATATCATTTGTGTTATATGTGGTTAAAAAAACTTCACCCAAAACAAATAACTTTACAAATGAAACCCATTTGATCTCATATAAACTTATTTACAATGTTAAAAAAGGGGAGGGGAGATTCATGTAAACCAACCATCACCACTAACACATTTTAATATTTTAAAATGTTAAACCTTTGCCATATCATTTGTGTTATATGTGATTAAAAAAACTTCACCCAAAACAAATAACTTTACAAATGAAACCCATTTGATCTCTTATAAACTTATTTACAGTGTTAAAAAAGGGGAGGGAAGGTGAGGGGATGGGAGTTCGCCTAATTCATGTAAATCAACCATCACCACCAACACATTTTAATATTTTAAAATGTTAAACCTTTGCCATATCATTTGTGTTTTATGTGGTTAAAAAAACTTCACCCAAAACAAATAACTTTACAAATGAAACGCATTTGATCTCATATAAACTTATTTACATTGTTAAAAAAGGGAAATGGAGGAATTCTCTGTGGCATGGTAGAGTGGAGTGGAGTCGGCCTAATTCAAGTCAAATAACCTCAGTGAATAAGCAGAACAATGGATATTCCCGTTTACTGCATGCAGTACAGGACGCTGCTGGTCCACGATTCCACAGTGAGTTGCTTGAAGTACGATGGGTGAATTAATGGTTTGTTGCTCAAGTCACTCCGGGATAATAATTAGGAATCAATCCGGCCACCAGGTGTTACTTCTGAAGTACTTATATTTTATAAGATGTGGTCACTATTAATGGATGGAAATTGGTAAATATATGGGAAAAATACTAAATAATAATACCAAACAGTCACTGTTTACTCTTTAGTTTAGCAGGTGTTTTAGCAGGTGTTTTAAGTATACATTAAAGTTAGTTTAACTATATGTGTTCTAGGGATAGTTTAGTAGGTGTTTTAAGTATATATTAAAGTTAGTTTAATTATAGGCGTTTTAAGGATAGTGCAGTAAGTTAATGATTTTTTGTACTTTATTTATTGAATATTATTTTATTAAAGGTAGTGATTTAATCATTAACTTACTTCATGGTGTTTAAAATATCTAAAACTAAGCTAGTTTTAATCTGTACATAAAAAAAACTTGCCACTAAACTAAACAGTAAACAATGTTTGCTTTGTATTATAATTTTTTTTTCCAGTTAATACAAATTCTTTGGAATTTCATTTCATGTCAGCAGTTTTACCATGTGTTTAAAACTAAACAGTAATTAGTGTCTCTTTTGTATTGTAATTTAATATTTTTTAAAGTTTATATCGTTGTGAGTGAGACCAAATAAATAAATAAAATAAAAACATAACCTAATATTATGACTTAGTTTTTTGAAAATGTTTAGAGCCTGGTTTTGGGTTAGTGGTTTTAGCCCATAGTTGTGTCAATAATATTTTTAGATTATTGGATGAGAGATTATTTATAAGTAAATTGGTTAGATTATTGGATGAGAGATTATTTATAAGTAATTTAATTGGTTAAACATTGTGTGTGAAGTGAGAAGGCAAGAAAATTGGAGTTGAGCTAATAATTGTAAGTTTTTATTTAAGAAACAGTTATATATATTTTTTTCTTCTGGGTTTTCTAAATAAATTTATTGTTCATTTTGTTTTGTGAATTTCTTTTACATTATTTTTCAAATCTGGAATTTAAATTTAAGTGTTAATACAAATCTATTAGAATATTCATAAATGTGTTATTTATGTTAGATATTTACTGCAATTTAGAGAAATATAATATTTATATTGGTAAATAATCTATTTGCTATTTTAACCCATGGAATTTTATTTCATGTCAACCGTTTTACGATATGTTTAAAAAGAAATGCTATTTATAAGAGAATTAGGGGGTTTAAACTTTTGGATGTTCAGCTGTACTGAAAGCATATAAGAAACAATACACAGCGAAAGTGAGCAAGAATGTACACCAATAGAACAATGGCTATTAGAAAAAAAAATTGTCGCCTTTTTATTACACAACCTGATTAAACTGCATTTCATCTGTCACTTGAAAGACATCTGTAATCTTGCCACAACAAATAAAAAGAGTGCAACCTAATGTGAATGATATTACCGTTTATACACCTCAAATTTTCAAATGCAGTCTTCTTGACCTAAAGCACGTACCAAGTTAAAGTTTAAACTAGACACAGATAAACCATGCCAAGGTATTCTGATGCAAATTTTGAAAGCATTCAAGTTTGACAAAAGTTGGGTATGAAAATATCTATTCTATTGTTAAATTTCTTATTCAAAATTATTATTATACACTAACATAACTGCATAACTGAATATATTGTAAATTTCCAAAATTGTTATTATACAACAACATAACTGAAGATATTGTAATTTTTTTTAAATGAGAAATTAGAGTGATTTAAAGAATATCATGGATATGGTAATGAAAGCAAAACATAATGAAAGTAGGGATTATTATTTACATGAATGAAAGTTAAGAATTATGTGGAATTTCTTATATATTTTTAGAAAATAATTATTTCAAAAGTTAATTGAAAGATAAAAAGATGACACATAATGTTTAGAGTAGTTTAATTGGTGATTAAAGTAATAGAATTTTTGAGAAAATTGAAAAATCTAAAGTTCAAATCTCTAATATGGTCTAATTTATAAAAAAAACAAGCCTTAAAACTCCAAAAATTTGTCACACCAACATCTATCTTGGGAAATAAAGCTACAATGATAACATTGGGATCACCCTATATTGCTTCTCTTCTTGCATATGAAAACCTTGTCAAAATAGATCACTCTAGAAACTACTTAATAAAAAAGGGAGGAAAGGAAAGTTACTGCACGAAAAAGGCAAACTTAGAGTGTGTCAAGAAAAAAAAGGTAAGTCACTGCAAGGAAGCGGCAACTTGAGAATGTGTCAAGAAAAAATAATGGGCAAAGACGACAAAAAGAAAAAGAAAGTAAACACTGATGAATTAATCGTTATCCTTCTAATAAAGTTGAGCATCAATGAATATATAAATATAGTAAAAAAACAACCAAATAATTAAACAACTATAAATAAATAACAAAAACTTAATATAATAGCCAAAACTAATGACCATTGGCTAATAGTTCCAGATTCAAATGTGTATAACATCCATATATACAAATCATATTATGAAAACTCCCACTAATTAGCTCGAACACCAGGTAGGATCGTATTAAGCAAGACGACAGAACTGCCACAGCTATCATACCACTAGTTCAGTTCGCCTTCCCGTGAATGTGGACGCATTGGAAAGACGATATCACCGGCTATAATCCATTTCAACCAAACTAGGCATTGCAAAACACTATATATCCACCTCCCCCAAAAAATTATACTCACAATGCAAATTATTTGTAAAACAATGGTTGCACAAATGATAAGAGTAATCTTCCTATGATTTCTGCCACTAAAATGATCCATTCTTCTCATTTGCAAACATAAATTCAAATCAAAGCCATCCATGACCAAAGAAATCCAAATGCCCACCAATATCACAACAACCCTAGGTTTAGAGGGTGGCATAGAATGCGTATGATACCATTTGTTAGAGCCTTCTTCCAATGCAACCAGCACCATCCAACTGATAACGCAAATCCAGGACACAAGACCGTATAATCGTTTGAGAGTAGCCGTGTTTGAAGACCGTGTCTAAAGGACAACACTTGGTATACATTGGTCTTACTCGATTAGATTTGACGCGGTTTCTGGTTAGAAACAAGTGTGCGGGGAAGTCAGAATTTCTTCCTTGAAAATGATGTTGCAGTGCCATCATCGAGAGAAAATGGCTGGAGAAACCATCCACTTTGAGCCAAAAAGTTAACACAAGAGCCATGAATAGCATCATCAACCTTGGCACTACAATCAAGGAAGCAAGGTTGTATTTTTCGCCTACATCGCATTCTCCACTCCCATTCTTGTAATTTTCGAGGGCAGAAGAATCGTTGGTTTTGCCTTCTTTGATCACGGCTCCTCTGAATTCTTCATCCTCGGGCTTCGAAAGTTTGATAAACTGATTCATCCACCCATTATCGTTGGGTGAACGCACTAGAATGCAGATGCAAACACCCACTTTATGGATGGAATACAGATCAAGTATTTCACATAAGTATTTCACATGTACGGATTGAATACAATTAATAGAACACAAATACCATCTAGTTAAATTAAAGAATAATTGTACAAATTTGCTAAAGTTGAAAAAGAAAATTTGAATTGACAATGAATTTGATTCATTAATATTAGGTTGAGAACCAATATATAAATCAATTAAGTTAAACTTAGTTGTACATGCAATAACTATGGATAATTAAAACTAATTGAACCTAAGTGTGTTTTTTGTTCTGTTAATGTGCACATGCACCACATGCAAGCACTAGAGTTAATTACTAAAGCCTAGTGCACACCACATACTCAAGCTAACTAGCTATAGCTAAGTGCACATCACGTGCAATAACTAGAGTTGAATCGAAGCTAATTAAGACTAACTATGTGCATGTACACTAACAGCCCCCTTAAACATAACTTAGGTGAGTGTGATGCAAAATGAGTGAGTCTCGACAACAAGGCCATTTTAGGTACCCATATACAATGCATGAAAATTAGAAAGAGAGAAAACCTAGTGGGAAGAAAACCCCCCCTCAAAATATAATGCAAAAGTAGAGAAAATACAATTGCTAGGTAGTTGTGTCCTTCACCTCAAGACGATCTTACAAAAATCAAAACTTCTGTTCACTGAAAGTCTTGGTGAAGATATCGACTGTCTGTTTGGAACTCGAACAGTACTGAAGATCGATGATCACATCATGAATGAGTTCTCTAATGAAGTGCATGTGGATCTCAAAGTTTTCGGTTCGTTGCCGCTGCATTGGATCTCTGCAAAACTTTAGCGTACTTTGATTATCACACCACATGACAGTTGGATGATGAACACTGATCCCAAGCTCAGATAGGAAATGTTGTAGCCAAATGGCCTGAATAGCACTGGCATTGACTGCTCCTCTATACCCGACCTCTGCCGATGATAAAAAAATGACAACCTGCTTCTTGTTTGACCAACAAATTGGGTCAGATCCTAAAGAGGGAAAACTTTAAGGATGAAAATTTATCTTAAAGTTTAGCAACCTTGGCGAATCTTACTAGTCCCTAATATCAAAATTTTAAAATGTTCGATGATAATTTTGTAAAAATGTTTATATTTCTAATTATTTTATATTATACAATATATAATATTGAGGATTTTTAAGGTAAAATAATTTTATACTATAAAATTTGGGCGAATTCATTTTTAAAAAAATGGAAATTGACGAATATTTTTTTTAGAAAAAACATGGAATATTAGCCCATCTCTGAATATTAGCCCCTAAAAGTTTCCCTGATCCCAAAATAAGTACATAACCAAAGGTGGACTTGTGATTAATGTTGCCACCAACCCAATCTGAATCTCTGAACCCAATGAGATCCAAAGAACAATTTTCTCCATAATGAATCCCACAGGTGATTGTCCCCTGGACATATCGAAGGATGTGCTTTGCAGCTTTCCAATATAACTCATGTGGCTCCTGCATGTATCTGGAAATTTCTCCTATGACATATGAGAGATCAGGACGTGAGTGAGTGAGATAAATAAGACTTCCCACAAGCTAACAGTAAAATGTGCAATCAACCAATGGTGTATCTTTTTCATTCTCAAGTTTTATCCCTAATAAGAAAGGTGTGGCTGATGGCTTGTAGTCACTAATATGAAATCATGCCAAAAGATCTCTAGCATACTTTGGTTGAGAAATGGTAATCCAAAAACCACTCTGATTGATCTCTAGTGCAAGGAAGAAATTTAGAAAGCTCATGTCTGTCATAGAAAACCGCTTATGAAACACAGTTTTAATCTCAGTAATGACAGAAGTTGAACTACCTGTTATCAAAAGATCATCTACATAGAGTACTATGATTAACAAGGAGTCAATTTTCTTTAAAAAATAAACATTGGAATCACATTTGTAGCGTACAAAATTTTGATATAACAAATAAGTATTCATCTTTGCATACCATGCCCTAGGTGCCTGCTTGAGGCCATAGCGAGACTTCTTTAGTTTGCATACTAGAGATGAATTGTGCATGTATCCTTGTGGTTACTCCATGTAGACTTCCTCCTCGAGATCATCATGAAGAAAGGCATTCTTCACATCCATATGATGTACCACCCATCCTCTTTTTGCTGCAATGGATAGAGCTAGTCGAATGGAATCCATTTTTTCCACTGGAGCAAAAGTCTTAGCATAGTCAACACCATGTAAATGTTGAAAACCTTTTTCTACCAAATGTGCCTTATATCGACTAACTTGGCCATTTTCTACTTTCTTGGTTCGGTAAACCCACTTGCACCTCACAAGTTTACGATTGGAAGGCAGCGAAATCAAATCCCAATTCTGGTTCTCAGTGAGAGAGTTATATTCCTCATCCATTTCTACTTCCAACTCAGGATGCTCAATTGCTTCTGCATAAGTCTATGGATAAAATGCATGCATTACATAAGCATGCATGGGCACGCATGGCTCCATATAGTGCTTGTGGATCTTCCTCAAACTGAGGTATAGAGGAAGGTTCATCAAGGAGATCACTCATGCTATGCCATTTTTGTGTTGAAGGTGGTCAAGAATATTCCGAACTACATGAGGAAGTATGATCTCGATGTTCAACAACTGGTGGTCCAACAGGTGTCACAGATAAAGGCTCATCTTCATCAGAATTCTGGTCTGAAGTTTCATTTTCATACTCATCAATGAGTGGTGATGGAAACTTGGTAACATGTTCATCTGCTGGTGCATGCAAAATATCTTCGTCAAACTTTACACTCCTTTCAATAAAGAGATCTTCAATGTTGATATCAAGCAATATGTACCCTTTGACTTAATCAGAATATCCAACAAACATGCATGCTTTACTTTGAGGCTCTAAAGCCTTTCTCTTCTCTGTAGGAATGCGGTCTCATGCACTAGATCCAAAAATGCGGAAATGACTGACTTCATGTTGCATGTGAGTCCAAGCCTCAAAATGTGTTTTTCCATTAAAAAATTTATGAGGAGATCTGTTCTGTATGTATGAGGCACAATTGACAGCTTCAGCCTACAATTTTGATGAAAGTGATCTTCCATGCAACATGCAATTGACCATCTCTTTCAAAGATCGATTCTTCCTTTTAGCCACCTTATTTTGTTGTGGAGAGTAAGGAACTATATGCCTTCTTCATTACAAAGATTATTGATATCTTTGTTGACATATTCCATCCCATTATCTATGCAAAGTATCTTGATGCGTTTTCAAGATTGATTTTCAGCATGCACTTTGAAAATCTTTAGATGTTGAAAAAATTCAGACTTGAGTTTTAAGAAGTAAACCCAAGTGAATCTCATGTAATCATATATAAATAACAACACGTATCTTGCTTTGCTCATTGAAAGTACTAGAAATGGACCCATGAGATCACTATGTACAAGTTCCAAAGGTGAATAGGCTCTCCATGCATGCCCCTTCTCGAACTTGTCTTATGGATGCTTTCCAAGAACACATTCATTACAAACACCATTTGAAAATTCAATGGTCGGAAATCCTTTGACCATCCCTTGCTTGTTAAGTTGTTGCATATATCTGAAATTCACGTGCCCAAATCTCTCGTGCCAAATCCTACTTTCTTCATTTGCATGCGTAAGTAGCAAAATAGAATCTGATTGAGGAACAAAATCATAAAATGTATACGGACGAGATTGATCATTTACCTTGCCAGATGTAATCTCCAAGTTCGTTTGCATGTCATAAATGTTCACGGAATCCAAGGTAAATTCCACTTTTATTCTGGTACCTATGTGTGTCATATGATATACTGAAAGAATATTCACAGAAAGCCTTTGAATATGCAAGATATTCTCAAAACTTCCATCTTTGAATTGCACTCTTCCTTGTCCATTTGCTGCAACTACAAAATTGTCCCCCATGAGAATAGGAAGTCTTGAGTATGCATGTAGAGAAGAAAAGGATTCATTTGAAGAAGCCAAATGATGTGAAGCTCCTTAATCAATGATCCATTCTTGCGATGTAGAATGAAGAGAAATCAAAGCATGACCATTACCCCTGGTTTCTTATGGTTTTTCTTCTGTTTTCTTCTTGGCACTTTCTGGAATGTGATGACCAAGATTATTTTTCTGAAGAGTATTTGCCATCAGATCAATAGTCTTCTGCATGCAAGAGGATTCAAGATGATAACCTCTATTACAATAAGTACACTTGAAGTTTCATTTCTTTCCCTTCTTACCCTTAGAGATGGAAGAATCATCTGGAGGTTTTGGGTTTCCTCCCTTTCCTAGATATGGATCTTTTGCCTTTCCTTTGCCTTTGTATTGCTGATTTGGTTTCATTTTGGACTTTCCTTTCTCATGCATGGCAAGTGCATGTGCATTTGGAGACTTTAATGAACCCATTTTTATGAGCTTATCCTGCTCATGAATAAGAGACTCAATAAATGTGTCAAATTTGGGCATTTTCCATTTTTCTCGAGTTGCAAGTCTAACTGAATGAAATGTGGAGATGAAAACAACATTTTAAGGGCCAAATTTAGATAAAATGGAAAGGATCAATTGGCCTTCATGTTTTGATTTATCAATCCCGCAATCATGTAGTTGTAAAAGAAATGATTTAAATTTCGTAAATAAATCTTGAATGTTCTCAAAGCTATTTGGATCTAAGGAATTTAGCTCATTTTCGAGAATATGAACCCGTATCTCATCCTACTTTCCAAATAAATTCTCCAAGATTGTCCAAACCTCATTCAGAGTGTTGCATGTGTCCACATGGAAATGCAATGCTTGAGATATGGACAACAATAGAAGACCAAAAGCCTCATCTATCCTGTTGAAGTATTTGGATTTTTCAACAACGGAATTGTGTTCAGCTTCCTTATTCATAACTATCTGATACAAACCTTTGCCTCTGAGGTAAAGAAAAATATCTGGCTTCCATTGGAAGTAGTTATATAGAGTAAGAATCGCTGAAGATGAGAACTCCATTGTGGCAATTCTCTAATATTTTGATCTGCAAATCAAATCTTCGAATAACTTCCAATTCTATGCTCTTCAAACCTAAAAAAGTTGTTCATGCAACTTCTCGAAACCCTTGTAGCTCTGATACCATGTAGAGGTTTTCCGTTACACCAAAACCTGTAGGTAGTGGTAAACTTCCAAATCGGTAACTAGGATCCCCAAGGTGGGAATTACGGGTTCCATAGAGGTGCGGTGATTACTCCAACACACAGACTGTAATAGGGTATTCCACATGGGAGTCACGCTCTCTCAATCTATCATTCTCCACATGCAACAACCCCCTGTTACATCCATGGCAACCATTTCTGAGGCAGCACAGAGATGGGAGTAGGCTGAGAGAAGCATACAATATTTTAACTGTTTCGGGCATTCGACGAACAAGCATCATTGTGATATCTTCCACTGCATTGAGTACAATGCATCCAAAACTACCCACGTGATTTTCTGTGCAGATATCTTTGCACATCTGATCTATAAATACATCTATTGATTGGAAAAAAAAGCACTACAAAAAAATAAATTGCACATCATAGACGCTAAAGATATGCCTCATGAACTTCTTCGTGGAACCATTGGGCATGGGCATCTAATAACATTACAACACAACATTCCTGTAGTTCTCCCCTACTACAAGAAAAATATTAAAATAAAAACAAATATAAATAAAATTTAATAAATAATTCATAAAATATTTCATAATAATAAATATGTTAATAAATAATTCACAATAACAAATATGATAATAAATAATTCGTAATAACAAATATAGTTGTTTCTTGTATTCTCAAAGTAGGTATTATAAAATAGTCGTGAACATGTCATAATAACTTTGGAAAAAAAAAACAATAACATTGTAGCATGTCCAAATGCAAAATTGTGTCAGTAACATTGAACAATTATTAACGTGTTTTATATTAACAAATAGAAAGCTTACTTATTTATTCCCCACCAAAATGATCACTAATGCTCTAACTTGAATCACTAATAATAAAGTCGATTTTTTTATAAATTTACTTTCTTGTAAAAAAATACAAATTAAAGTTTACCTCATTGTAAGATGAAACAAATTAAAAAAAATATATGAAATACAAGAAATATGGCCTAGTATACCATGTTCATATTTAATTTATGTGATAGTTAAAAAACATTAAAGATGAAAATATTGGCAAATTAAATAATGTTACTTCGTTTTGTTCAAAACATTTTATAGAAAGAATTTTCAATTTTAAATTGCAAGTTTATTTTATTGGAAATCAAACATTTTTAATGATATTTAAAAAACATTATCAAGAATTCATCTTCATGCAGAGTCCCCAAAACACTTATATAGTTTGATTTAAAAATATAAACTTGAATTTTTTTTAAGTAAAAATATTAAATTTTTGCATTTCGATAAACAAATTCTTGATCACCAAACCATTTGAGTTGAGATATTTTGAATTTAAAACACTAATATTTAATAAATGTTCGAAATTAAAATAATTAATAATTTATTTATTTATTCGAAGCTAAATATTTATTTAATATTTAAAAAAAAAATCTATTTGTTATAAAATTTTCACCTAATTATTTGAGCTGAGATCTTTTGACTCTTGAAATCCTAATATTTAATAAATATTCAAAGCTAAAAAACTTTACATGTTCAATGTTTTTAAAAAATTTCTCTTTGTTTTCAATAATCTAGTAAAATTTTTATTAATTAACTTTCAGTGGCATGATTATGGGGCCTTATACCAAGTGAACCAAAGAGAGTTTAAAGGGTGATGAGCAACAATCACGACTACACTAAGGGTATTTTTAAGACATTTGTTTAAAACAAAAGAAATCTTTTGCCTTAAAAAGTCACTTTTTATTTTAGTTATTTTACATTAAAATTTTATTTTAGTTATTTTACATTAAAATTTAATATCAATTGAATTGTCTTAAATATTTAAGACAAAAGCAATTTGAGACAAAAATATTTTAAGAAAAAAATTTATATTTAAGACAAAACCAATTTGAGACAAAAATATTTTAAGACAAAACTTTATATTTAAGACAAAAGTACAATTTGAGACATAAATATTTGAAGACAAAACTTTATATTTAAGACAAAAGGAATTTGAGATAGAAATATTTTAAGATAAAACTTTATATTTAAGACAATGGAAACCTCGGCGTGTCATTTACGAGGGTATGTATTCAGTTTTCTCCCTCGTAATTTTACCTCTGCGATGAATATTACTACTGGCTTGTATGTATTCGACCCTCCATCCATGTTTCGAAAGATTGTTAATCAGGTCCCCAATAACTAGGAGTGGATTAAGAGGAAGAGGACTGATTCGAATTGCATGCTTGTCATTATGGAGTTGTGTAACCTGGTTATGGTCAAATTTTATTACTCTCCCCCTCTGTAATTCGAGGGTGGGGTTCTAGTTTATGCTCTGGGCATAGAAACTACTGAGGAGGTGGTATTGCAATGCTACGACCCTCATAATTTTGAACTGTCTGTTAAAATTGCATATCTTCATTTTATAGATTCCTATCTATCTATAGCCCCTGCATGGTTTTATTACATTGACTTATCTCTGTCTATAGCCCCTGCACGTTACATTGAAGACCTTGCATGGTGTGGTGAAGACTTTGCATGTCCTTCTCTGACCCCTGGCTGTTGTTCTCTCAGCTATGAAAGCTTGTTTCATATCTCTCTTGCTTCTCTTAGCTTTCATTTGCATCATGCATACTTTTCCCCTCTGCATGGCTATGTAGCTACCCCTACCAGAATTTCGAATAATTACCTCTGTAATGATTTTGATGGTAGTCGACAACTATGGGAAATCGATCGTATGGCTTATAATGATATTTCTACGGGTAGTGCTTTGGTAACGAATGGTTACATAGGTTCAAGTAGTAGGGTTGTCAGAGGTTTGGTTAAAACCATTAGTCATGTCATTAAGAATAACACCAGAAACTTAAATCTTGGGCTAGTCGGGAGTAGTTTATGTTCTTTGGTTTTGGTGTGTAACGAAGTTGTTGTGACGAGTATGGGTGTTCTTTTCAGTCTGGCAAGAAACATAAATTTTAGGATGTTAATCAAAGTCATCTTTTTTGTAGTCGGGGTTAGTAAAGAATTTACAGTTAAGTGTAATGTGGCTATGTCAAGTCTGCTATCAAATTTTATGGTTTCGGTTAAAATTTGGAAGGGTTGGCATAAAAAAATTTGGAAGGTTGTGATGTATCTGGATGTAAGGGAGTCTCCAATTATGCAACCCGATATTACTTCTGGCAAGGTTGACAGACATTTGCTGGCTCCCAGTCAGCATAAGACACTTGTTAATAGTCTTTTTAACCTTCATATTGCTATGCTATGTTCTTATGTAGGTCTTCCTAGAAATTTTTACCCGCAGGCCATTGCATGTCGGGTCAGTATCTCGCTGTGGAGTTGGGTGAATGGATATTTTCTGGGAGACTAGGTTCAAGGAAAATTGGTTAAAGCTCATTTGGGAAGAAAGGATGAAAAATACAAGGGGAAGTCTAAAGCAGGTACAAACAGATGAGGAAAGAAGTCCGGAAAAGAAATTATGGAGAATTTGTTTCAGGCCTATTTAGAAGGAACACCCAGCCACGCCAAATCCTTGATTTATGGGTGGGAAAAAGATGTCAGGATAAAAGAGGAAGAAGACCTTGTTGAGGAAGATATGGATCTAATTCTAACGGATCCCTATAATACCCGAAGTAGACTGTATCTTTTTCAACAGTCTATTCGTATCTACTGGACCCTAAAATGTCTATTGGCTAAGGTGATTTTCACAGTTCAAGAGATTGGGGGGGGACCTGCAGGCAACCTCAATTCTGGCGGAAATTTGTAGAGATATCCAAGAGATCCATTTACAACAACACTACCAGAACATCCGTCTCAAACGTATTGATAGAAAACTCCAAAATATTCACCAGTTTGACATGCCCGGGTCAAGTGTCAAAGACCCGACACCCATTGAGTCTTCAAAAGACCGAATATTCAGAATTTCTATTTTTTGTTGATATGGATACGGATATAATTTACTTTTTCTATATGTTTATATATGTTAAGATAAATAATAGACCTTTAAAGATAGCAAGAGACCGTTTTAAACTTCTTAATTTTTGGATGGCCTATAACTCTATAAGATGGCCAACAAACATGGTTTCCTACGGGAAGGTTGAGGTCAACAATATCATATATTGATGTAACCTAAATTTTGTTACTATGGAATGAATAACGAGGCATTACTAAGTTTACAAAAAAAAATACAATGACAACTTAAGATAATGACAACTAGAACGAAACCCAATTAAGACAAATAGCAATTAAGACAAAACCATTAGCATTCAAGAAGTTTACAATGAAATTCCATGAGTGGATAGTGGACAATTATATTTTTAATTTTTTAAAATAGATATTCAAACCACATGAAATTTAATCATGTCAATTTTATTTCTTTTATATTATATTTTTCCTTTTTCATTAAACCACATTCTAAAAATATAATAAATAAATAGATAAAAAATATTTTTTTTGGTTGGCCACTTAAGGGAATTTAACTTTGAATTTCATGTTTTTACATAATACTTCATAACAAGGTGATTGTCAAATAATTTACATTCCATGAACTAAATTTTTTTATTTTTTTTAAATATGTTGAAATTTTTTAAATTTCTTCAATTAAAACTTTGATACAAGTTTGCAAGAAATTAAATACAATATAGTGATATAAAAATTTAAATGTTATATATAGATATATATATCAAAGCTAGACATAAAGAAATTAAAAAAAATACAAATTCATCCATATATGCATTTTAAACCTTCATTTTTTTTCTTTCAAAATGAAAAATCAAAATTTTGATTCTTGCATGTCTTATAGTCAGATCTCAATTTTATTTTCACTATTAAACAAATATATCAAAGAGATAAATAAAAATAATTTAATTATTTCTTAGATAAAATTTTAGTATTTAAATTTTTTCTTATTGTAAAAAAACTTTCTACTAATATATATATATATATATATATATATACACACACACACAAAATGCATGAATGCATTACTAAGCAACCAAGTAATATTAGTAATTGATATCATTTCAAACTAGGGAATAACGATTATATGATTTATCTTACTCACTTAATAGAGATATATGTAAATAAATTGTGAAGAAGGTTGAAAGAGTACCTCTAGCATAAACTTTAATTTAATCTAAAAAAACATTGTCATGCCCCTATAGTCACCCATATCAGAGGTTGACTTAGCGCACCCAGATGGCACATCATTATAGGTTTGTGGTGCATATGACTCATTTCATCTCATTGGTTTTCTCAATCTGAAACTATGTGATTATATACTAAACCTCACTTTTTATATTCCATGATCATTAAAATTCATAAGTTTAACACTTATTGAAGTACATAGATAATAATTCCATACAATTATGCCTTAACATAACCAATATACAAATGATATGAATGAAAATAATCTTATAGAATCAACAACCTAACTGACCTAACAATTGTCAAATATTCAAATGTGTTACAATCAAGTGAACTCTAGTCTCGTATAAAAATTTAAATTATAAGAGCACACAATTCATACAAACCTATCACCAAATTTCCTATTTCATTTACAATCATCGATCACAACTTTGTCATAGATCAAAATTGTTTCACTTGATAGAAATAGTATGTACTCTCGTATGCACGCAATGTATGAAGAGTTAAATTAAGTGAAGGAAAGCAAGTTAAGTATAATTAAGTCTAATATTAGAAGTGAAGTGATTCAAAGTTAAATATGTAATTCCTTGTCAAGAAAAGCTAAGTGAAGGAAAAGAAAAATGTTGATTTATGTTAAAGTGAAGTTCGAAAAGTTTAGTTAAAGCGTCAAGTCATAGTTTGCATGAAGAAAAGAAAATTATAGTTTGCATGATTACATATTTAGAAAGTTTAGTGTTTATATACTCATGATTGGGTCATTGTAATGTGAAGTAAGAAGAGAGAATAACAACAACTCGGTGGATTTATATGAGAGAATAATTAATGAATAGAACTTATTTATTCAAGAAGAAGATTGTGTACTTATTTGTCTTGTGTTTTCATGTTTATCTTTGCATATAAATAATAGGTGGTATCAGAGCAAGTTTTAGCAAGGTTTCAAAAAACCAAACAAGTTAAGAAGGTCATGAGCTACTTCCACTAAGAGCCTTGGCTATTGTGAGTAGTATGCAAATCAAAGTTTGCATCCATTGGTCCATAAGTAGAAACTAGAGCTCGTTGAGTGTTTGTAAACCCAACTACTAAAATATTAGGCTGAGTAGCCTATAAATCCACCACCATATCAAGAGGAAAGAGCCACCACCACTGACCAAAGAAGGAGTCTCCACCGTAAGTTGTAGCCATGAGCCTCCATAAGAATATGCATAGAAGAGCTTAGCAAACTTGCTAGTAGTTGTTGGGAGCCACCATTAACGTGAAGGTTAAAATGTTTATTTTTAAAGATATTCAAGTGTATGTGATGTTAATTTCTAGAAGGCTAACACAATAAGGAAATAAAGTAGAAGACAAAAGAAAGATTGTACAACCATGGGTCACAAAGTAAGAATGAAGCAAACCGAGAAAATAAATCGAGAGGAAGAGCCAAATTATTTTGAATATCTCATAGAGGTTCTATCCACAGTCGAGGCATCTAAAAGTCAAGTAGACGAAGTAGAAAAATCTGAGGATGAATGGATTAGGATAAATCTGGTAACACTTCTAAAATTTACTAGTAAAAATTTTAATTTTTGGGAATTGTCATAATGAAAAGTTTTCTTCGATGTAAAGAGTTGATTGAGTATTGGTGTAATAACCCATATGATGAAGTATGTGATATATTAGTATTGGATCTTATAAAAAATGCATTGGATGATAATTCCTTGAGCAAGGTAGCAAAATCTACATCTTCCTAGGAAGCATGGAAGAACCTGGAAGTAGAATTTGGTATAAAGGAAAGTGACATAAAGCAACAAATTATATTGCAGTCCATTGAAGAATCAATAGAAATTTAACTGTAGTTCTGAGATTAAATGAGAAAGACTCTAGGAGGAAAATAGAGCTTAGAGAATCTCACTCAAAAGGCGATGATGGTCATAAAGACTATGAAAGTGAAACCATCATGAAGACATGCATATGGATGAAGAAGACACATAAAATATCATATAGTGAGAAGTTGAAGCCCCTACATGTGAGGTAGAGTAAAAAAATGTAAATTCTCGAGAACCCCAATGTAACATGGATGGTGAAGATGATGGTGAATCCAAATTTGACAAGACACATGTGGATGGTGACTGAAAATTGAGTAATGAATTGGTGAATCCAACAATAGTCCTTGTTGATGATGGTGAAGCTTCAAATAAAGAAGTGAATAACATGTGTGATCTAGTTTCTATGATTGTGGTTTATGATGACCTATTTGCATTAGATTTTGAAGCATTTAAGTTTGAGAATAACAAAGACAATTTTTCATATGAAGTAATGGTTTGTAGAGCTAAATGTGCATCTCTCATGAATCCAACAACAAATGATGAATTTGGTGAAGTTGAAATTGTTAATGAGCACATGCATGCTCAGTTATATCACCACAAAGTGGATGACAATTATGTTTTTAAAATTTGTGGTCTCTTTTTCGAAACAAGGATTGATTATGGAAATATCGAAAGTGCCATGTTTGATGAAGAATTGAAGGTTGAAGCTACCACTGTAGCAGAAAGTTGTAACAACCCTGGTCATGTAAAAGTTAATAAAGGTAAAATAATACCTTGGTCATGGGACATGTATTCCAAGTTGAATGTTGGGCGAAAAAATCCTAGTAGGTGTTCATTTCGGCTTATTAATGGTTATGGAAATTGGCAAAGGAAATGGCAAAATATCTGGAAAGGCATGAGGCATTTGTTGGTGTTTTATTTATGAAAATAATGGAAAATAGGAGAAAAGGGATTTGAAAGGTCAGAGGTTGAATGTGAGGAGGAAAATAAAGGAAAATAATGGGAAAATGAAGAAATTAGAGGCCTCATTGATGAAAAGGCTTATGAGGATCAGTTGGTACCTTTTGGACAAAAAATTTTTAGTTCAGTTTTGGAGCTCTCATTCTATTCTCTCTCTCATACCCTTGGACATTTTTAGTTTTCTTAGAGCACTCTTGGAGGAGTGTGCATACTTGGGATTTGGAGCAAGAAGGAAAATAAAAAGCAGGAAAGCGCAAGAGGACAACGAGATCAATAGCTATAGAGGGTTTTTCTTTCAGGTAATGAGTTTAATGTATGGTTCTCTTACTAGTTTTGGCAGGCATGTGATTATTTGGTTATTATTTTTCATTGGCATGGGGGATTGCATGGATTGACAGTGGTTTTTCCTAGCCTTTCTATTTCCTGGATAGCCATGGTGTTGTGGGTTTTACTTGTTTTTTCTGGTTGGTTTTCTTGTGACTTAGGTTGTGGGTTGAGTTATCAGTTCCTATAAGCCTTGGTTCGACAAATGCTCTAGAAGCCCTTGGAGGGTTGAGTTACTAGTCCTAGAAGCCCTGGTTGGACAAATGCTCTGGAAACCCAACAACAACTATGGGTTGAGTTACTAGTACTGGAAGCTCTAGTTGGAAAAAACGCGTTGCAGCCCTAGACAACTTGGGTAGCAACCAATATGGTGATAGTTAGTGATGTTCGACCGTGAGGTGGAATCACCGATTGAGGGTTAGAGGTGGTTTGGCCTCTGGAAGCCCTAGTTTGGTTTTGATTGATTTGTTCTATGAGATCCCACATTCATTCTTGGAATATGGCATGGGGGTGACTAGCTCAAAGAAATATTTGGTTCAGCCTAGCCTATGGTCAGGTGGTTCATGGAAGTCCCATACCTAGTCAGCCTAGGCAATCATCAATAAGAGCTCTTTCTCCTTGGTATTTTATGGGTAAATATAATTTTTTATATGTGGCTTATATTTTTGTTATATCCTTGATATTTTTGTTGGTTATATGTTGGTTATGATTGAGTTTTATGACAATGATAATGTATGGCTCTCATCATGTTTTGGTTAATCACCAAATTTACAATGACTATATGGCTTAATAGATGGTAATGGAGTTATTTTTATGAGGCACCAATGCTTCTTAGTGATTCTCAGATAATTGTGAGACCCTTGTGCTCAGGTCTGTTCTTTTAACATGTAGAATTCATATTTGTGACATGTTTGACGAAATGGTTGTCATGGCTAGTAGGGGTGCAATTTCAAGTATTTACATTTTTATCATTTGTTTGATGTTATGTTTCATTTCTGGAAGTTTCATGGAGTTCTAGGTAGTGGCCTGAGTGCTGGCCCTGAAAAAGTGGCTCAGAATCCGAAGTTGTTGACAGAGAACTACATGGAAAATTCCCTAGTCACAGACATGCCTTGTTGTGGGAGCGATTGGAGGTTCTAAGTCGCATACATGCCCATGTCAAGGGAGAGATTAAGGATTTGATGAAGAAAAATGTTAGTTTCTCTCAAGGGTTAGTCACCTAGATGGGTTGGATGGCTCCTGGGGGTTCTGTTGTAAGTGCAGAAGGCCAGGTTGGTTGTGTTCCATCAGTTCCACTTTTTTAACTGATATATAGGTAATTGAATCATATCATAGTAACTCTTCATCACATGTTTTCTTCTGTTGGCCAATTACTTGGGTAGATGTGGGAGGAGGGTGTTATAGAGTGTTATCATAGCATGGTTATGTTCTCCTTGGGTGATGTCTGGTTTCCGTTCCCCTTGGATGAATGATTTTTCATATGTACATTTGAATTTCATATAGGTCCTTGCGCTTGTGATCTATGTGCTTGTGGTGTATGCATGGCATTTGGCATGATTGTAGTGGTGTTGCCATGTGAATGTTGATGGTGTCATTTTTGAATGTATTTGTTGTGAGTTTATGTCGGTCGTGCATCGGTTATGTGTATCAATGTTTATATGTTGTTATGAATACTTTGACTAGATGATGGTCGTTATGCATGAAGTTATGGTATGTGGTAAACATAGTCATGCATTGATAACTTGATAATGGCTGAAAATATCTTTATATGTTGCTCTGGTTATATATATATATATATATATATATTGCTAATCTGGTTGGTCTTGCAGATGAGATATCCTCTCTGAGTTATACTAAAGTACATTGTTTTGTTTGTGATTTGGTTTATCTGACATAATATACCTTACAGGAAGAAGAGATCAAAGATGACTAACAAGATGGTAGACTACAAAGATTCCCCCTATGAATCAGAGGAGTAACGTGGTGTTGGGAACTCTTCTGACTTAGCAGACACATTTAGGATTTTGAAGGAGGAAATAAGGATTTTTAAAGAAGATAATGAAAAAATAATGCAGGCATAGGAGGATATAACTAATGGGGATTGTGGAAGTGGACTCCATAGCGGGCACAAGTGAGATAGAGATGACATGATTAGGGATGTCAGGTTCTTAGATACTCTGGAAAGGAGGTGTGATGGACACAAGTACTATTCTCATTTTGGTTCTGATAGGTATCATGGTCATCATCGTTATCATTCTTACAAAAGGAGTGATAGGGGATATTTACGGATGAGTTCAAGAGAGAAAATCCACCTAGATTCGATGGGGAAATGATGAAAACACTAGATACATAAGCATGGTTGATTGGAATGAATAAATTCTTTAGATTGCATGATTACTCAAAGAACATGAAGGCCAAGATACCTACATTCAATCTAAAAGGTAAAGAAGATATTTGGTGTGAAGATGTAAAGAAAATTAGAGATATTTATGAGGAGGAGTTGACTTGGAGTGAATTCGAGAGACTATCCAAGTAGAAATATCTATCAAAGAGGTATTATGACGACAAGGAAAAAGAGTTTTATGAGCTCAATATGGACTCTATTATCGATGAGGATTACACTAGAAGATTTATGGATTTGTTGATATATGTGCCTTGCCTCAAGGAGGAGAAGGCCAAGATTCAACGATTCATCAATGGGTTGCCGATATTAAAATATAGTATTGATTTTGATGAGCCTAAATCATTAGAGGAGGTCATCGAGAAGCTAAATAATTTTTATGAGCAATCAACCGTAGATCTAAGAATAAAACAGATTGGAAAGGTAATGCAAGGAATAAATGGAAATGGCATAAGAAGCGAGAAAGGCCTCAGGACATAGGTAACTAAGAGAATGCAACACCACACAAGAAGTTTAATGCATCTAACAATGGGCAGGGATTTTAGTTTGAGGAGAAGAACAAGGGTGTAGGTTGGAAGCCTATAAAGTGTTGGAATTGTGGAAAATATCATCACATAACATATTGTACACAACATCAAAGTGGTATACCAAAGATTTACAGTGCTCAGGAAGCATAGAAAGTGGGGGATATTGGAAAAAGTGCTCCTCGGATCTATGCAGCATTGGATAATAGGTAGGCAGATCAACAAACATATATTATCGAGATGGATGGTAAGATTTTTGATAAAGTTGTTTCTATTTTGATTGACCCTAGATCTAATTATAGTTATGTTAATCTTAACCTGGTGTATATGTGTGGTTTGAATAAATAAGTGCATGCGAAGTCTTGGTTAGTGTAGTTGGATACAGGTACAAAGAAGGAAGCTCATCCTTGGGTAATATTTTATGCATTTGAGTTGAATGGTCTATCTACATCATCACATTTTGATGTATTGTCATTGGGTTCGTATAACATGATTTTGGCTATGGACTGGTTGTATCTCCATAGGACTAAAGTGGACTCCTATGATAAAGCTATTGAGTGCTTGGATGAAAATGGAGAACAGAGAGTCTTGCAAGGCAAGAAGAAGGAATCATCAGTTAGAATGGTGATAACTATGTGTTGGTGAGGTAAATCCCCTCTGCGGACAGAGGCGATCCCACTAGCCCTAGAGTGGGTCTAGCCACAAACGAGACACCTAGTTAGAAATGGACAAAGACTCGATAGATCACTTATCGTAGGTCCTGCGTTGTTGTGTCGTTTGGAAGAATGGCTGCCTCCCGCTCGTTCTCACGCCCGGATACCTGCACATACACAAGAAATGAATAAGATACACAACATACTACTTTGCATTCCTAACTATCAATCAGTCGAAGAAGACTAAATCAAATTCGTCAAATAAACATAACATACATATGGAATCAATATCATAGTCGAGTATATTAATTTAAAGAAGGAAGAGTACAACCAAGCTTTGACGTTGCAATCTCCTCCAGCAGGGTTCCAACGGAGCACGTCTCACAAAGCTTGTTGGGATTTTATACGTGGCTCTCTCTATGTGATCCTCCTTGGTTCGACCTTCTCTATAACGATTACTCAGCTATAATGTCTCTTCTCCAAGTTCAGCTTCTTGGCTATACCTTCAGCTCTAGCTTTTGTAAAGGGAGAAGGCTGGTTTATATAGAGGGAGAAGGAGAGGTTAGGATCCCTATAATCGTGGGGAGAGTCCTATCCTCTAAGAATGTTCCATCAACCATTTCCTAAAGGAAGAGATCCGTGGCTTATCGAGTTAACCACTTGCAATGAGTCATTCCTGAGGTGATTAAAGGAAACTTCTGCCTCAATTTATTAAAAAACATTCCCAAAAAGGCTCGCGCAGGCACAAAGATACAGAGCGCCAACTGGCGTGGCCTCTAGTGTACATCCTCCACACTGGCACGAGGGGTGAACTGGCTACCTGCACCAATGCCAAAACATAGGTTTTTATGGGCTTTCTGAGGAAATTTTCAACAGGAGAAATGATGTCCTTATGCAGAAGGATGCAAAGAAGGTGTTTACAGAGTATGACACTGCTCACAGGTCACGAGAAATACCCTCCAATATGCGGGGTGAGGGATTGCAGGGACGGTGAAAAAATGATGTGTAACAGATGCCCCCTAAAGCATGAGGTTGAGAGAGAGGGAGGGGTGAAATGCTTTATGAGAACGTGTTCGACCAAAACACTGCTGTCAGAAAACCTGCAAGTATGAAAACAACTGATACATCTGATATATGACATGTGGCATGGGCGTAGCCATCCATAAAAGAGTATATAAACAATGAGATTCGAGGTATGGACACAGCCATTCAGTAGTAGGGATCAATAAATAGATTCAGGTATGGTCGCATCCATCCAATCAAAGGAGTCATACAATAAGTCATAATAATCCACAAAGAACCCGCAACCTAGATTTCATTAGACAAAACCCAGGGTCTTGCGCTCCATCTCGATCCGAACATAGTACAAATTCGAGCATGCGAATATGTGAGCTGAAGTCGAACATGAAAGAACATCGTCTGATTACCAGCCAATGATGAAAGCTATTAACAGACGCGAGAGAAACCACCAATAATGACAATGGCTCTCAAGGTACAAGAGGTACAATCCATGGCATGTGAACAACGATTTGATGTCGAACACCTGCAGAGTCAATCGATCGAAGGCCAATGATGTGGAACTTACGTCGAGTGCGAAGATCCTGCCATTGAGGCATGCAAGCTCCAAGGTACCTAAAGGGAGTCTCTTGACCAGCTTCCTGGATAATGAGTTGGAGTCGACAGGAAGTCACCTTGATCGAAGGTGGGCCATAATGTTTCCCACATCATCAACACGAGACAAAGGAATATGATGTTTGTGAATCAAGACGAACATAGAATCAGAGGGAGGTTGAAAACTGCAGAGGCAAAATTCTCTTGAACATATCAGCAGCACGACACTAGATTTGGCAGTATTTGACATCAAGGGATCTGAGGTCATGGTGACGTGGCAAAGAGCAGATGAGCGGTCAAAAGAGATTACCCAAACCCATGGAGGTAAAAAAATAACGAGATGAGATGTCCCTAACCCGACACGAATGCAGACAAGTGTTATGTTCAAGAGCGACATACTGCCAACACGACTACAATATTGGTTCCATTTTTCCCCACCATTTCTGGCGAGTACCCCAATTATTTTTTAAAACAAGCTTGAAGGGGATAGCATGTGCTTGCAATGTTTTCTTAGCTTGATTTGAATGCTTTGGGTTTGTTTGTGAGTGTGATCAGCCTTCTTCCTTCGGTTTTTTGTCCATTTCTTTCAGCATCATGGCTTTAGGGCTTTCTAGTGCTTTGACATGCTGAGCCTCCTGTAGGAATTTGGGTTTCTTGTTTCGCAATCACCTTCGTTATTTGCTTGATTGCATTAAGCTCCCTGGATCCCTTTTGAGTGGTTTCTTTTGGTGAAATGAGTCTTGAGTGAGTCTTGTCTCTTTCATTTAGTTTTTCTTCCTATCACTCCAAGCATAGCTCACATTTCTTTTATGGGTCCGTTTTGACATCTTTCTTTGATTTGAGAGATTGTGACATTGGTTTGAGTTCTTGTCTTTTTTACTTTTGAGTTGCTTTGTTTCGAATCTTGAATTGGCATTCTCAAACTAGTGTGAAGATTCATTTTTCATGTTATTTAGTGTGATGTTTTCTCTATTACATTGAAAAAATCAAAATATATTTAGTGCTTTCATTTTTTGTTTTCATTGTAGAATTGGAAAATATTTTTCATAACTAGCATTCGGCATTCTAGGAAAGATTTATTGTTCTCATTAGTTTGCATTAGGTTTTGTAGTGAATACTTCTGTGTGTTCTCATTTTTCTATCGCTTGAAAATTCCTAACCTTCTCATAGATAGCTTTTCATTGAACGAAATGGTATTTTATGGCATGTAGCTTGCACTTAGAGATTCGTGAGATTCAACATTCGGTAGGACCTTGGAATTGAAACATAAATACAAGATTAACTTAAAATTTATTCAATTAACTGAAGGCAACATTGAAACTTAACGAAACATTTAGTGGTCTAAGTTAGAGATGTGTTCCGACATCTTAAAACCTAGCGGCTGTCGCTCGCCATCTGGCTTCAGACAGCGCTAGTACAGACTTGTGCTCCTCGTACCGTCGAGTATATAAAGGGAGACCCCTATAAGTTGCAATCCTTTTATCTGTAGGAAGCCGATTCTACTGCCTTGTAACCCTGATACACCGAACAAAACATTCGGGGAGACTACCTGCACGTACGTCAAGTCCTTGATTGAATTTTCTTTCATTTTATAACCAAGGTGTATATGGCAGTTCACGGGAACCTGGTACACCCTTCTACCTAGACTACCTGAGCAGTCATTTTCGATCTTTACTGAATCCATAAATTTGAAAATATCATTGAGAACTTGTCCTTTCATGCTCGTTTCCAACCTGAAAGTGATAGAGTCACCTTTTTCCTGTTTCTCAACTCTTAAAATATGAAATGGTAGAATTTTGTTTCAATGTCTTAAAAATTAACTACCTATGACATATTCTTGGTTAAAGTTAGTTTCCTTAGGGCATTGTTTTAAAATTTGCTTCTGATGGCAACGTTTCCAGAGTTCACTAACCGAGGAATCCCTTCCGAAGGGAATCCTGGTCCTTTTCCTGCTTTTGGGAATGTTGGTGCTCCTTATATGGCAACATTGTCCCTGCCTGGTTTAACTGTTGGATTGCCTATATGGTTATTTTCAACCTCGGTGGTCCCAAGTGTTCCATCCATCGTACAGCCATCTCCTCCACCTGAACAACATCATGTTGCTTCTAAGGTGGACCTCTCCCCTTCTTCTCCTATTTCTTCATCCTCCTCTTCTACTTCGCCTGGTGAAAGTCTGGATTCCAGTAACTAGGTGGCTAAGAAGAAGAAGAAGAAGATAAAGAAGAAGAAGTTAGAAAAGAAAGAGGCTAATGCTGTAGCTACTGCGCTTAAGAAACCTTCCCTTGCAGAACCATCCAAACTTCCACGGAACGTCAAATTCCGTTGCATGTTTTGCAAAGGTAACCATCTGCTTTGAGACTGATCTGGCATTCCCAAAGTACTTGAAGTATGGTATGACAACCGTCCGTTGTTGCTTTTGACTTCTGGAAGTCATATTGATAACACATCTTCGACTAGCTCTGGTAAGACTCATAAAAAACGAGGTAAGATTACCAATCCCTGTAAGTTGTGTGAAGGGCATCATCCCATTCACCTTTGTCCATACATGGATGAAGCCAAGAGAGTGTTGGACAACTCTACTATTTCTGCACCCTGCCTTCTGGCTGGTTACCAGAAACTTTCTTTGATTCCTCCGCTAGTTGGTTCCACGATCAATCAGGAGTCAACATTGGTTGATCCCATTCCCTCGAAAATTCAAATCCACAAATCCATTCCCAACTAACTATTGGTCGAGGAATCGGTCGACTTGATCCCACCTATGGTTCATCTGGTATTTTCCATTGAGAGTGGATCTCATCCCCCTCATGTTCTTCTTGTTTCATCAGATTCTTCGGACTTGGAGAAAGATTCTTCCTTCCCTGTAGTTCAAGAAAATGCTCCTCCTACTCCCATGATGGAAGTCTCGGAGGATGCTCCTCTTGCTCCAGTAACACCGAGGGAAGACCATCTCAGTTCGATGGTACCCCCTTCAAGTACTTTGGTCGCTTCCTTCGATTGGAGTTGATTTTCAGGATACTGCCTTCCTTCTTATGTGCCTTTTGAGATAACGGTTCAGAATTTTGATCTGGTCATACCCACCACCATTATAGATGAAGGCGCATCTGTTAGTATTCTATCTTCCACTATTTGGCAGGCTTTTTTTTCTCCACCGCTTATGCCTACTACGCAGAATCTGTTGGCTTTTAACAAAGAAACCAGTCAACCGTTACGGATCCTTCCAAAGTTGCATGTTACTTTGGGAGGGAAAACCGTCCATATAGATGTGATGGTTGTTCCAGGCCTTTTGGATTTCAATTTTCTCTTGGGGCGCGACTATACTTATGTCATGGGGGCAGTTGTCTCTTCCCTCTTTCGTGTGATTTATTTTCCACACAAAGGTCGAATCGTGACCATTGATCAGCTTTCATTCTTTGGACTTGACGTGACATCTGGTCCACCATCATCCTTTCCGGGTCTTTATCCACTGGTTGTATCTTCCTCGCCACAGGTTAATTATGTGGCTACCTATCCCATGCCCGCATTCAGTGATAGTGCTGTTGTGCATCGTGTGCTGGGGGCATTGGGTCCTGATTTTCGAGATGTTGTTCTCCCATCGGATGCGGAACTCTTGGAAGCCATGACTTCATACTCAACATGATGAGGTCCTTGGGGCACATTTTGTTTTCTTGTGTCAAGCTCCTTAAAAAATGAAACAAGATTTTCGGAGCAGAGTTCGTTTTCTTGTGTTAAGCTCCTTAAAAAATGAAACAAGGTATTCCGAGGATAGTTCGTCTTCTATGTCAACCTCATTAAAAAATGAATTAGGTCTTGAGGATAGTTATTTTAATGTGTCAACCTCATTAAAACAATGAAACACTTTCGCGTTCAATTCGAGTCTTTGATCAGATCTTGTAAAATCCCAGTCAAGTCTTTCTCTTGGTCTCATAATTGAACCTTCACTCCATCTGCCGTTCATATGGACTGAAGCTTGGGGGGCATGTACCTCGAATTGAGTCACCATGCTAGGGGCATGCTTACTTTTTTCAAGCATAGTTTGTTTCCGTTTCAAGCTTGTGTAAAAATGAAACCATTCACATTTTACCTCTTGTGATTGCCATTTTATCAGCCTGTTTTTCCAGATGAGCCTTGGTTTTTTCATTCCATCATCCCCATCTTCCTGGCCGATCATACACCTTCACTTGGTTGTTTCACCCATTCCTGAGGAACTACTGCAATGAGTGGTATTTTTAGCCAGCCTCTTGACCTTTACTTGTTCTGAGAAGTTCCACCATTACTGGAACCAGTAGCTACCCTTAATACCACTCGTTCCTCCAGGAGGAGTCAACTTTCAGCTCTTTTCTGACTCTCTAAAACTGAAAATATTGCCGAGACTCTTGTCATTTTGAACTCGTTAAATGGCTACGAAACAATATGTACCCAGTATACGTTTACCCCTTTTTCGAGCTAGGATAGACTATTTACGAAAAATGAATACCTTAGCTAATCACGACTAAGAGGTTCTCTCAGACACAGTTTTCTACCTTTTCAGATCTGAGGGACTATTTACGAAAAGGGCCTTGTTGGAGTATTCTTTTGCACCTTCTTTTCAAACTCTCTATATATGAAAATATGTCGAGTTATTCCTTTGTTAGACTCATTAAAAACTGATGACATCATACTCCGTCATCATGACGTTACTCGAGTTCCTCCTTCCTAGGGCTTGTAAAATGTACTAGGATGTATTTGTCCAAAGGAAAAACTTATATGACAAGCATATGCTATCCTCTTCAAGTTTGTGTATAAATAAAGAGGTGCTTGCCAGAAATGGTGGGGGGAAATGGAAGTTATTCGTCAGTTGTGTCAGTAGTATGTCACTCTTGAACATGACACTTGTTTGCAGTTCGTGTCGGGTTGGAATATCTTCATTCTATCACTTTTCCTCCATGGGTTTGGGAAATCCGTTTTCCTCTCATTCGATTACAAATCTTGTCAACGTGACCTCTGATCCTATTTGATTCAAATGCTTCCAAATTCTAGAGTCGTGTCGCCGATATGTTCAAGAGAAAATCCTTCTGCAGTTTGTACATTCCTTGATCCTCTGTTTCAGTCTTGATTCACACTCATATTACCTTCTCTGTTTCATGTCGATGATGTGGGATTCATTATGACCCTCCTTCGACGGATCGCTTCCTGTCGACTTCAGCTCATTATCCAGGAAGTTGATCTAGAGACTCCTTTCTAGTACCTTAGAGCTTGCATGCCCTAATGGCAAGTTCTTTGCATTCAATGACAGTTTCACATCATTGGCCTTCGATCAGGTGATTTCACGGGTGTTCAACTTCAGATCATTGTTCACATTCTGTGGATTGTACTAGTAGTACCTTGAGATCCATTGACATTATGCGTGGTTTCTCTCGCACTTGTTAGCGGTTCACATCATTGACCTGTAATCAAGTGATTTTCTAGCATGTTCGACTTCAACACGTATATTCACATGTTGGAATTTGTACTTTGATTGGGTGGTGTTGGAGCGCAAGACCCTAGGCTTCGATAACAAAAGTCTAGGTTGCGAGGAGTGATGAGTCATTCATGATTATATACATGATTATTTAGACAGATTGTTGCGACCATACCATGGGTTCTCTTATTTTGATCCTCTCTATATGGATGGTTGCACCCATACCGTTGATATATTTCATATGATCCCTTTATTCAAATGGTTGCGTCCATGCCAAGGATCCATTCACATGATCCTTTTCTTGATGGATAGCTATGCATATACCATGGATTCATGTATTTTCAATAGAGATTTCAGTTATGCTTGATTTGCAGGTCTCCCGACAGCAGCATCTGGTTCCTTGCACGTACTTGTAAAGCATTTCACCCCTCACTCATGTTTGTACTTCATACTTTAGGGGGTATATGTTACAAAGTAATTTTTCACTGTCCCTACAATCCCCATCTCGCACATTGGAGGGTCATTTATGTGACTAATTAGAAGTGTCATGCCTTACAAATACCATCATTGCATCCCTTGCCATGAGGACAACATTCCCTCTGTTGAACATTTCCTGAGCAGACCACTAAAAACACCTGTTTTTGCCTTGGCGCAAGTAGCCAGTTACACTCTCACACTGAGATGGAAAATTAACACTGAGCCCATGCCAGTTGGCGCTCTGTCCCAGTTAAGCGCCCGCACCGATCTGTTTATGGAAAGTTTTTTAAAAATAGAGGTGAATTTTCGATCACAACAACTTCGTGGATGAGTCATAGGGAGTGGTTCGACTGAATAACCACGGCCTCCCTCCTTTGGCCTCTTATTTTCACCTTATGGGGAAACCTCCCAAGGGATAAGGCCTCCCTTCCACTATTGTAGGGATCCCAACCTCCTCCTCTCCTCTATAAATATAGCCATCTTCCATTGATGTGCTAGTTGAACAGATAGCTGAAAAAATTAGCATAGAGAAGAAGAAATCATAGCTTTGGGAGAATAGTGCAGAGTGTGAATTTTTGTGTGATTGGGAACATAGTGAGATCTTAGCCCTTTGTGTGTGAGAGTGTTGCAAATGTGCTTGGATATGGACCTGCCAAAGGAGAGCCTCAACATCAAGGCTTTTTTGTAAACTCCCCTTGTCTTTATCATAATAAAATGCATCTGATGTTTGTCTTCCACTCTTGTTTACATTTATAATGAGATTTCTAGCATTCCTTGATCAGTTAGATAAGTTGTAATTGTTTTATGTTTGTCATGGTTTTACGCTTGTCGTGTTGTCTTGACTGTCTATATAGGTAATCAAACGTTGGCAACAGTGTGTATCGAGCTTGAGAAGAGCGACACATCAAGAAGCTTCGACGGAAGATGAAAACATAGAATTAAAACAAGGTAGGTCATCTTCCTTGATCTGAATTTCATTTAAAATCTAGGAAGGTAGATGTTAGTATGTTCCTGTAGTTGCTAGACCCACCCTAGGGCTAGAGGGATCGCCTTTGTCCATAGAGAGGATTTACCTGGAAAACACTATGAAAACGAAGTGTAGTCGTAGGAACAAGTGTGTTATTTGCAGTAAATATTTCTAGTGACAAAGGTAAGGAAGTTGAGGATTTAGATGTCTTGAGCAAGTACCCTATTTTACAATAGTTTCAGGATGTATTTCCCATATATATTTGAGAGTTTTCACCTCATGGGGAAGTGTATTTTTCTATTTAGTTAATACTAGGGGTAACACCAACATCAATAAAACCATAAAAGATGAGCACTCCACAGTTGGTAGATCTAAAGTTGAAGTTGAAGGAAATGTTGGACAAGGGATACATTAGGCCAAGTGTGTCACCATGGGGCATGCCAGTATTGTTTGTGAAGAAGAAGGATGGCACTCTCAGGTTGTGAATTCATTACATGCAATTCAACAAGGTGAGCATTAATAATAAGTAACCATTATCGAGGATTTATGTTTTGTTTGATCAATTGATCAGAACAAAAATGTTGTCGAAGATTGATCTGAGATTTGAATATCATCCGAGATTAGACTATTGACTATTAAAATTTCTCCTAAGGGTTGCAAAAGTAGGGTTCATAGATCAACTTGTATTTTATGGTTTCAAACATTCTTGTCTCCTTTAAGGGTTTTCTTGAGGTCTTCAAAAAAACGTCCTTTTGTAACTAGATGGATCGTTTCTTTCACACATGTATGGAAACATACTTTGCAAATCATATTGTAATAGATTCATAAGATGATATTATTGATATTGACCACAACTTTTTTGGAGACATCATTTTTATTGTAGGGTTTGGTACCTGTCTATTGGATGTGGTTGGTGATGTGAAGACTACTCACCTTCTAGTAAAGATTCATACTAACTATAAAAAGCCTATGTATTATTGTTTACAAAGGGAGACCCATCTCTACTCAGCTCATTGGATTCTTTGTTTGTTCATGCTAATTGTTTTTCTCAACTTTCCTTCTCCAAGGGGTTGAGACTATTTGCTTCATTTATTTTACATGGCCCGATGAATGAAGAATAATGGAGATTGTATCCACGTCTTTTCCATTTTACTAAGTTACAAATAAAAAAATTCCAATTCTATAGCCAATACACTAATAGACTCTTGACACACCTTTAGTGAGTTATGCATCGCTCTCACCTATCATTGTAAATTAATGAAATGCCATCTAATAGCTCTAGCATAAAAGAGTTTGATTTTATGCCCAAGACACCAGTATAAATGGAGTAGTTGTGAAGGAAATGATATCCATTGGGGATTTCCATTTTTGCTACAACATACAAGAGGAATCTTGCACTAGTACATATGGTCAATTTTCTGCCACTTTAGCTCTGACAATTTTTACGTATTGTTGGAAAGTTCCATAATTTTTCTAAATTTTTTTAATCCTGCCAACAAGCGTTTCTCTAGCTATGTTTAGTGAGTATCGTCAAAATAACAACCTTTATGGGTATCTTAGGAATAGCAACATTTGTGAACCAAGCGTCAGAATAGTGAAGTTTATGAAACAAGCATCGCCATAGCAATGTTTATGAACCAAGCGTCAGAAACCATCGGAATAGTGACATTTGTGAACCAAACGTCGGAATAATGACGTTTAGGACACCAGCATTGGAATAGTGACCTTTGTTAACCTAGCAGCATGTTATTGCAAGGTTGAAACCTATGGTCAAAACCTTATGGTTGAAACTTAACCTATGGTCAAAACCTTATGGTCGAAACTTAACCTATGGTCAAAACCTTATGGTCGAAACTTAACCTATGGTTTGAAACCTTATATGCGATGCAAATGAATATGGTGAGAGCTCAATTATTAACCTATGGTCGAAACCTTATATGTAACGGAAATGAATATGGTGGGAGCTCAATTCTTAACCTATGATCGAAACCTTATATGTGACGGAAATGAATATGGCGGGAGATCAATTATTAACCTATGGTCGAAACCTATGGTCGAAACCTTATATGAGACCGAAATGAATATGGCGGGAACTCAATTATTAACCTATGGTCGAAACCTTATATGTGACGGAAATGAACATGGAGGGAGATAAATTATTATATGGCATGGCATGTTGTTTCAAGGTTGAAACCTATGATCGAAACCCTACATGCGATAGAATTGTTTAAGTTCACAGCGGAACAAAATGTATGGTGGGGGTTGGGGTCAAACCCTAGACCTACTGCCCACCAGAAAACAACCTTACAACCTCTCCAATCACCATGGGTCTTAACCATATGGTGGATCGCTTCTACTTCAAGTTTGTAACGCCGATGGTTGGGGGTCTGGAGGGGGCCAACCCCACAGGCCATCCCCCTCCCATGTGCTCAAGCACTAAAACAAAACGTAATACATTCAATCCGGCGGAAATTTAATTAGTGCTAAGCCATAATTTATTACGTTAATTCACGAATTATTGTGGTTAAGTTGCATTAATATGTAATCAATGCTAAAGCATGATTTTTTCGTTAAGTGTGATTATATTATGGAAAATTCTTAGATGTGAGGACATCTGGCCACCTAAGAGCCGATGGATCTCTCCTTGATAATAAAATGGTCGAGGACTAAAGGATTTCGTTGAGGTACTGAATATTATCCCCAGGTTTCATCCTTAGCTCATTTTGGAAATTCTGATGAGGGTTTGATGGCTCTGCCTTCTCGTGAACTAGTTTAGGAGGCCAAGGTTTTACTTCTGATGGTAATGCTTCTTGCACAGGTACTGAATCCAGATGATATCCCATCAATAGTTTTGAGTAATTTTCCCCTCTAAGTTCTTTTACATTTTGAACTACACTAACACAGAGGTATATGTGTAGGTTCTTTCTTCGCTCCACGACCTAGTGTGACCCTTTTAACCTGCTGCCGGTGGTTACCTTGGTAATACTTTATAGTTCGACAACTCAAGGTGTCTTAAGTTGGGAGTAAAGACCTTCACTGATACCACAATTATCAATTCAATTTCTTTTGTTTCCTAATATTTACTAAAGTACATTGGTTGCATTACCCATTAATTTGTTTGATGCGAGTATGAAAATTTTCCAGTTTTCCTTTGTACAGGGTTTGGCTTGCATCAACACTTGTTTAGAATTACAGATGCTCAACTCAGTGAGAATTTCTACTCAAAGACTTATCCCTATGTGGAGGCCTTAGTGTTGGGTGTGGCTAATTAGAAACTTGCACAGGCACCTAAGTCAACACCATGCACTATTAGGTTGCTCTTCCATGAGTGTTTTGTTGATCTATGATCATTCTCTTTCTCTTTACTAAAATACATGTATAGGAATTAAGATACACAATGGTGGTGTATGAATTTATTCACTCTATTAAGTTTGATGGGTGTTATGAGACTATTGCTTGATCAAATCCCTTTTTGGGTAGATTGATTCACTGTAAGAGTATATTCATACATGTCCAAGTGAATTTTTATTGGCATTGATATTCATTGTACTGTGTTTTTTGAGTAAGAATTAATGTACTTGATGTAATCCTTTAATACAAGGTTGTGATGCATCAGTGTTGATTTCTTCCACTCTAAAGCACCAGGCCGAGAGAGACACTTATGATAACAAAAACTTGGCTACTGATGCCTTTGATGTTATCAGCCAGGCTAAATCAGTTGTGGAGGCCAAGTGTCCTAGTGTTGTCTCCTGTGCTGAGATTTTAGCCATAGCAGCTAGGGATTTTATTGTTTTCGTGAGTGAATTTTGAAGTTAGTCTCTGCAACCTATTTCAAATTATGATAGCTAGATTAACTAGTTCAAGTTCACGTTGAATTTGGTATTGAATGATGGTATTCTTAAATAAAAAATACTTTTGATGCCAATCATTCACTTGGATTTGAGATTGTACCACTCATTCATTTGGCTTTGAGACGATATTCGAAGAAAAATTGACTAGTTAGTTGTATACATATTATATTGTACAGGGCTAATTATTGTAGTTGATTTTGTTGATACATGCACACACACACATAGACAAGATTTGAGATTATATTGTTCAATAATCTTGTGTTGTTTTAGTCATGTACATTGTACAAGAATGATCAATGTTTTTGGTTGTTGATACATGCATACACATATACTTAGACGGGAGGTCCTAACTATCCAGTGAAGAAAGGCATAAGAGATGGAAGAGTTTCTAATGCAAGTCGGGTTAAAGGCAATCTCCCTGAACCTTATTTCAATGTCGATCTGTTGTTAAATTTTTTTTCTTCAAAGGGCTTAAACATATCACACGTGGTAGGTCTATCTGGTGACAAAAATTTCCAGAACACCCTTATCGTTTATTTCTTCATTCATGGATGAAAATATCAAATGAAATTCAATATAGGTCTATAATTCAATGTATCTGGGCGAAGAAAACTTAGGTGTAGAGATAATTTTAGGTGGTGTTCACTTATCACATGGTAGAAAGCTCATCATACTTTAAAGATACATGAAATGCTGATTAGGGATTCACATGCCAAATAGGATATGCCTATTAGGGATTCACATGTCAAACAGTTTCCTGTAATGCTTATTGTTGATAGCTTAGCCATGGCTCTATTATTTGTTGCTTATTATTTTATTTACTCTTTATTGTGCTTATGTATGATCCATCTTATTAGCTTGAGTCATGAGTGTTATATTATTTCATGGAGGGAGGGAGCCAATCTTGCTTCTAGTTTAGGGGAATTGCCACAAATGGGAGGGGAATGAATGTCCTAGAAATTGTACTGGTCCTTATTCACCTAAAATTTGCTTCTTGGGGCATATTTATTTTGGAGATAATCATTCTTTGCTTTCTGATGTGGACGAGTGACTGAAATTGGGATATTTCCAATATCTAGTTCCTGAATTTTGGTTTCGATTCATACTCTAGAGTCTTGAGTTGTTGAGTCTTCTGAGTGCTGAGAGATTTGACTCCTCTGCTTTTCATTATTAAGAGACTTGTATTTTTTGGGTCTTTAATGGATCCTTTTTCTTTTCTTTTTGGTTTTGAGCAGGGTTGCTCTTATTGTAATAATTTCATATTTATCACAATAATTTCACCAAAACCAACCTCGACGATAATATCAACAACATTTATCGTCATATCAGTAGTACACTATTCCAGTCCCTGATTTGGATTTATGTTGATTCTGGTAAGCCTTTCTCCAAATTCAGTTGAATGTGGATTCTTGCACATGTTTTGTCAATGTGTTTCCCCGAGATGTCCCAATCTCAGCTTGAGTTGACTCCTCCAATATGTTGGGGAATGGGATATGGATATAAACTATGGCACCATTAGAGATTTCATCTTCAAGATCAAAGCTCAGGACTAGTTAGGTACAATGCATCTGCACCTAAAATCCCGACCCTCCCTAGAATATTTATCTATGAGAGATAGAAAAAAAATAACAATAAAAACCATTACCACAATGGAAGTGAGTAACTTTTCCTTCCATCAGTGATTTTTACTCTACTTGAATACAAGTTTTCATTAAATTTGGACTCATGATTGACTTGTTTGTTGAGAAGTGTAGCTTGAACATGAACATTTTGCACAGGTTCAATGTGAATGTGCAGGAAGCAGTTCGAGACATTTCTTTTGGTAACAATCTTGGAAAGGTGATCGCTAATTCTATTTTGTAATTTAAGTTGAAAAATAAAAGAAAGAGTAAAAGGCTAATGGTCCACATATCACAAGTTTCAGAAATTTAAATGAAATGTTTTGGAAGTTTCACAAGTGACTTATCTTAGGATTTAATCTTAGTTGTATCTCATGATTGAGATAGGTTGCAACTAGAATTGAAGAGATAAGTTATTTTCTCTCAAAGCATAAATGGTACAAGATAGGAGAGGTCAATCACATATATAAGAAATACAAGAGAGCTGAAAGAGGGTAGACTTGGCAGAATGAGTTCAAGGAGAGGAAGAGGAGCAGATTGCTGAAGTGACCAACAAGTACAACAAACCATAAGAGCGTACTACTGATTTAGAACTTTTTTATTCGTGAAGAGGTTGTACACTGATGTTTGAGGTGATTTTCTTGACTGTACAATTTTTGGGTGATTTATCACCTAATATATTACTGTATATCTTTCTTCAAAATGATGATGTGAAGGAGAGTGATTTTGCTCAGATTTTCGGCTCCTTTCTGAAGGTGATAGTGGCTAGTTTTAGGGCTCATAATTTTTGAAGGAGATCAACTCTTTTTCACAATGATTGTGGATATCAAAATGAACTTGTAAGTTATACAACCAACTTGCTCCTTTGATGACTAATGATGATATATTCACAAGTTTTGTAGCATAGAAAATAACTCTTAAATGATGATTTTAGACTATTTATAGGAGCCTTACATGGGATCCTTAATTAATTATTCGGTTCTTCAAACAAAATTTTCATGAATGTGCTATTTTTTGTATAGATTTGCGGTGATAGGTATTATGATTAGGATTATTAGGGGAACCCAAAATTTCGTTAAAATTTCTTTAAGGAACTCGACCTTGGGTATTTAGATTATTGTAGATGATTCTTTCAACTTTCAAGCAACTTGCTAGGGAGTAACCGTTTTCTTCCAAGACTAATTTTTCCAACAAGGTGATCTTCAACCTTATTTCACCATAGCTCTGATACCATGTTGAGAAATCCATTAGGGTGGCAACTTGGATGTTTATTTAGTTGATTTCTCTTATTATGACATTATCTTGTGATGTTTCATTATCAATTCTTCTTCTTTCAATTTATCTTGTTCTTATCATCAAGACTAATGCCAATCATTAAACACAGGAGGACAAAATTTGTAGTCAAACAACTAGGGGAAAACCCCTAGGTAGGGGAAAACCCAGTCAAGAAATCCTCCTTTATTAGATTAAAAAAAAAAAGTTGAAATGACTAAGACCATTATAACCTATACCAAATACTTCTTACATCCATCAAGTCAACCTTCTTACATCATGCTTCAGTTCCGAGTCATGTATTCAGTATTTGTTTCTTGAATAATTTGTTCCTACAATGATAACATAGTCCTGCAACCCTTGAGAGACATCGGTACTATGCTTCAGTCTTGCAACTATGTCATGATTTGGTCATACTTCAGTCCTGTGGCAACCCAATTATGCTTCAGTTTTGTGGTAGCCCTAATCATGCTTTGGTCCTGTGGCAGTCCTAATCATGCCTCGGTCCCAATGCCCTCATAGTATATGCTGACCTTAATGGTGCCTAGCATGCAGCTCTACACATGTAACAAAAATCATGCCACATATTTTTCATAACTTCACCATATCAAAAAAGACAAAGACATGATACTAGACAAGAAAATGAATCTATTTTCATAAAAAATAAGTTGTAGATGAATTTACATTACATGAGTCCTCTACAAAGACTAAAACCTATAAAAAAATATGTAAAATGATCCTTTTAATCTAAATGAAAATCTTCAAATGTAACTCATTTATTACAGGATTTTATCTGCAAATTCTAATGAAATACACAACTTATTGCCCATAAATACATGCCGCTATCCTTTAGGAGGTTAGTTGTAGCCAAAATTCCTCTTTGATGGTTTGAATAGAATGTGATTTGTTGTCAATTTGCTACAAAGATGCCTAAATTGAAAACTAACAACGAGAAAGTGTAGATAAGTGGTATAACACCCAAAGTCCTATAATACATGAAAGCTCGCTGAAAATTGATGCCAATTTGGATTATCGCAACAACCAAGAATACAAGAATTTGCCACTTATTTGCACACAATGCCATCATCACTAAAATATCATCATCAACATCAAATCGAATATATGTTCCACTTGACACTTTGTTTTCACATATTATCAACGTTAGTATTTACTTATTCATATCATTCTTTTAAGAATCCAATTTAAGTTATCCTCGTAGCATAATGGTGTAATTTATACATGGTCAGATAGCGAAGGAAGGCAGCAGAGGATGGATAGCGCTAGGTTACATTGAGCTCGCCGTCATTGCCAAGGTTCCATGATCTCGCACCCAACAACACTTCCCCCCCAGAAGCCAGGATTTTGGCTCCGGATCCGGGGCAGCTGCCCCACATAGGCCCTCGCTGTCGCAGTTCAAAGCTCTTCCAAGGAGCTCAGCTCAAAAGACTCTGTGAACAATGCCCTTGTTGGAGCCGCCGCTGCGCCCACTACACCATGGGATCTGCATCAAGGGAGAGCAAAGATTTCAAGATCGGATCTATGGTGCGGCTCTCACGCTGACGGATCGGGGCTACTCAAATCTGATAAAATGCATGTGGACCTTGCCCCAGGAAAATCATGCAGCGACAAGGCAGATCGGACCTCCCAGAATCTGATCTGTCTCCAATCAGTTTTGGATCAGGCTAGGGGGGGTTTTCTACAGGATGAAGAGGTTGCAAAGGCGCGATTGACAGTTTTCAAGGAATCTGGCAGCCATGCAGCTACAGAGTTCAACGATTTCTCTTCTTCTCCTCTGGGCGAAAAGGTGCCTAAGCCCGATTTGCGAACCTCATCGATTCGAAGATAGAGAGTGTATGAAGAAAAGTGATTGGTATAAGCAGGAGTGCCCCTCATCAAATTGCTTCATCCCACTCAGAGGTAAGATCTTTGCCCCTCTCGAACTCTCTTCTTTTCTTTTTATTATCAAACCGTGGTAAGTATTTTTAAGCTCCGGGTAAATGATGACACCTCAATCCTGCAACTCAAGCAGCAAATCTGGGTTATGACGGGCTACCCAGTACTGATACAACATCTGGTAAACGGGCACAGTTCTCTCCAGGACTGCAGGCTCTTAAAGGATTATGCCATAAGAGCAGAGAGTACCATCACCTTAAATCTGCGCCTGCGAGGGGGCGCGGTGAACCAGAGCACGCCCAGGGAAACAAATGGTGGCCTCTCCTTCAAAAATATCCTACAGGGGAAAAAAGGAGTCGGCTCAGCTCCAGAACAAGCTGGAAATACTCTGAGGCCTTACATAGTTGAACAGCAGGAACAAACCCCTGCTCTAAAAATCAACAGTTCAACAACAGAGGAGCATATCAAGACATATGAAGCTCAGGCATTAATATGCCGCTTCAATGGTTTCTGGCCCAAACCCATGGACCTTTTTCACTGGATCTTCACCCACTGGTCCCTGGAATGCGAAATACATCTTTGTTCGAAGGGATTTTTTATTGTTAAATTTCAAACCTCGGAGGAAAGGGATATCATAATCAGAGCGGGGCCTTGGTTCTGGGGGTCCACGGGGTTGTTTATCACTCCATGGTTTCCAGATTTTGACCCCAACACTATGGCAGTCTCCAGACTGCCAGTATGGGTGAGACTATACAACCTGCCCCTTCATTTCTGGAATGATCAGGTTCTCGAGAGGATTGGGAACAGTCTTGGGCGTTATATTAAAACAGACATGGAAAGACTAGAACAACGAATCTTCACCTTTTCCCGGATCTGTGTGGAGGTAGATTTAAGAAAAGGACTACCGGAGAACATTATGCTGATTTATAAGCAACAAAATTGGTTGCAATCATTAGATTATGAGAATACTGCGTTTAGATGCAGGAATTGCAGGATGACAGGACACTTACAAAATACATGCCCAGAAATTAAGAAAGCTAACAACAAAAAGAAACCGAACAAGAAGCAGAGGAAAGGCTGGCAATTTCCCCCTCCTGATTCAGAGGAGGATGAGGCAGAAGAAGAAGAGGAACTAGCCCCACCAGGAAATAAGCAGACTACACAGGAACTAGAGGCACAAACAAAGGACACAACCGCACTAGTGGATCCACATCTTCAGACAAAACAATCAGACAGGAATGCAGTGGACACGAGCAGCGGAGGGATCAAAAGACACCATACATCAGAAACTTCAGATTCGGACAAGGATACAGGAACCAAAAGTGCAGAAAATCAGATTGTCCTTGTCACTTGCGAGCCATCTCAGGGCGAATGGCGCAAGGTTGAGAAGAAGAAAGGGAGAAAAACCTGATTTGTGGGACACTTTTCCCACGATCTAGCAGCTTCCAGTTTTTCTGCCCCTCCTTCTTTTCTCTTTCTCATTCTTTTTTCTTTTTCTTTTCTCTGAATGCAAGGTAGCCTTGCTACAACGCATTGTGTGCGAGAGCACATGAGCCCAATGGCCAATTTCTGAAAATGCTTCAATGCATATGCTATGTGTAACTTTTCATTTTTATTAATAAAAGGTTACCGATTTTTTTCTCAGAAAAAAAATAACATGTAATTTTTGTGTTTATTCATTATTGCATAGCTTTAAAGAATTCCTTGGAGATGAAAATCTGAAGGCAAACACTGTTCTATATTAACTTTGACCTCTTAATGTGTTTGCATGCCTAGGTATCCTACTTCAAATAACTCAACCTGGAAACTGCTCTGCAGGAGTTCATCAATTTTACACTTCATTAAAAAGGTAAGCAGAATAACTCACATGTATTTAAGATGAAATTCTAGTGGAGTTACTTATTTTCTTGCTTATATTCAGGGGAAATTTCAAAGGAGTTTCCAAAGGTCACCTTCTAAGTTTTGATGAAAGGAATGAAAAGGTGATTAGAAGGAGAGATCCTTCTAATCAATTCTGTACATACCTCAAAACAATTCCTTACACCTCATACCAATAAATATTGGTTTCAGGACTATTCCATCTCACAAATCAAATGTGTGTGAAGGATCACTACAACTCAGTTTAGTGGATCTATAATATTCCTAGGCTCGGATCCGTGGAGGGATTCTACTAAAAATATGTAGTGACTTACTTCCAGACATAACTACTTAGCTCATCTCAGATAATATAATTTGGTATTTATCCTTTTGTGGCTCAAATATGTGGGAAATCTCAATCTATACTCATATTTGGTCATGTGGAGAGGCAGTGGGAAGTGACCCTTGGAGTTTGGAAAAACTTAGTTTATTGAACAGTTAAAGATCTCGGATCCTTGACAATTTGGTTGTAACAAAAGGTGATCCTACTAAAATCCTTATACATTATGAATTTTCATAAATAGATGTCCTTAATTTTCTTATCCACCATGAAAATTAACTAACATACAAGGTACAATGGGGAGAAAACAGATATAATAATAAGGTAATTCTCATAAATAAATCACAATTTATGCTCCCACATTGAAAAACTATATATCATTCATTCATCAAGTGGATCATGTACCAAACATAATTATACCAATAAAAGTGTTTCTAGAGCATTCACATTCCTTCTTCATAAGCAATGATCAATTTCAATGATTAGTTTAAAGAGTGATTTTTCTTTGACTAATTTACCATGAGTTCATTATGGATTAAGGGAAATGAAAAATGTTCTAGCAGCATACCCAAGAAAAACACTTTCAACTGAAATATTTAAGAGCATAACTGAAATGATTAAAAATCTCCACTTCAATTTCAGGCAGCAATGATAAAGATGTGATTCCAATTAAATTTTATAGATGTTTATAGTAAAAAAATCAATATTGGTCATATTTCTATTCTGAAAATACTAGAAGGATATACCAGTGTTCAAGAAAATCTGGCAGTAGTCCCTTGAAAAATTTCAAAGCATGATCAAAGTGAATTTCCAGGTGTGTGTGTAAATCAAGAGTTAATGTCTTCAATATTTGAAATACTTATGCCAACCAAATTCAAGGTGACAAATTTGTCATTGGATCTTACTTAGTGATGAAGAACAAAGTGTAAAGAAAACACCTAAACATAGTTAAGGTCTATATATCACATGAGCAGGACTATGTAAAATTTATCAAATCAGTAGTATTCAAAAATTTAATGTGACTTTGGTCTTGCCTTTTATTTTTTGGCCATACTATTCTGATGTTAGTTTTTTTAAATAATATTTTATTTCCGTATATCACATGAGCAGGACTATGTAAAATTTATGAAATCAGTAGTATTCAAAAATTTAACGTGACTTTTGGTATTTCCTTTGATTTTTGGGCCATACTATTCTCATGTTAATTTTTTTTTAAATAATATTTTATTTCCGTCGGTATTGCGACGTTAATTTTTTTTAAATAATATTTTCTTCCATCGGTATTCTGCAGTTAATTTTTTTAAATAATATTTTCTTTCCATCAATATTCCGACATTATTTTTTTTTAAATAATATTTTCTTTTTGTCGGTATTCTGACATTTATAAGCATGAGACTAGCGATGCTTATATTGGTCGGAAGAGCGATGCTTTTGTTTGTCGAAAGAGCGACGCTCAAAACGTCAGTTATGGTGTTCGTTGGAGTTGAAATTGCGATGCTTATAAATGTCAGAAGAGCAATGAAGCATGAAACGTCGGAAGAGTGATGGCCAATTTGAAACGTCAGAATTGCAATGCCACCAAAAAAATGTCGAAATTAATGTCACTCTGCTGACAGTCAATTCAAGTGTTGGAATTATGACTTTAGGAGAATCGATGTTTTTCCCCACCTCAATGTGTCACTCTTGGGACGCATATGTGTCACACGAGCGAAATTCTTATCGTCGGAAATTGGGCCAAATGTGCTAGTGATGAATGTGTCAGGATCTTCTGAGGTAAGTCCATGAAAGTGTGGAAGGGCTGAGGGGCTAATGTTTTTCATTTTAGTTTCCCCATCTGCCTCTCTAATGGGAAAGGCTCACTGGGCTTCAATGTAAGCCATGGTTGAGATAGCTGAAGCAGGTTCCTCATGTGAAACAAGATCTTCTTCTTCTCCAATAGGTTCTTCAAAATTTTCAGAAGGCTCACCTATGGTGTGTTCAACATCACAGTCACTGAAGAAGAGTGAAGGGTGAATATGTGGTGATGTGGGGGTTTGAGTTAAAAAAATTTCTTGAGTATCCCTACTCCCGCGAGGCATGAAAATCATATTTTTGTACTTTTCAATATTTTTGAAACAACATTTAAAAGGAAAGCAGAAAATAATGCTAAAACAAAATCAAAGCATCTATTAGACATCTCCCTGGCAACGATGCCAAAAAGTGGTGAGCACTGGTATTGCACCAAGGATCCTGCAACTCCTAGAGGCTTCCCTACTTTATTTTATCAACCAAGGGTTTGTACAAAATTGGAGGTGATAGTGCTATATACACAGTAGATGCATTCTACTCATGTCATGCTCTTCTGAGCTTTATGAAATGGTGCTACTTCTAGGGTTTTTGGCTGAAGTTTGTCACACTTATGAACTTAGGCCTAGGGCTACAAATGATTCAAAGCCATGGCACTATCAGAAATTATAGAACTACACTACAACAAGAAAGTACATATAACTACTCTGCAATGAAAGAAATCTACACATTAAGCTATGATGAGAAATGAAAACAAACTAGGCATCTTGCATGAAGTAAATTGTTGAATTGAAAATGTATAAAAGAAACTAACCTAATCATACTTTGTTGGGCCAAATGGCTAAACACACTCTACTCACTCTATCCTCTATCAATCATGATTTTAATCATGCAACTAATCATGACCTAACTATGCTTGTAAATGTGTTGTTTTGCAGCTAGGAGAAGAAAGTGCTAAGGTGGCTTATGGAAGGCTTGAACACATGGGTACAAGGTTGAAGGTGTATGGGTGGTTTTGGAAGGTCTAGAGGATGTGGATGGTGGTTTTTGGGCTTAAGGAGGGACCCATTGCTGCTGATTCAAGTGCTGCTACAGGTTTCCTATAATGCTACAGGAAAGTCGTGAATTTCTACAGGAAACAGTCTGAGGGAAATCTGAGGCCAAAAATGGGTGTGAAAAGGGTTGGGAAGGTGGAGTGAAGGTGGTTTTAGATGAGTGGAAGGTGGCCCACCTCTTGGCCAAGTTCAGAACCTCTTGGGAGGCCTGTCTTGCACCCCTAGGGTTTTCTCATGGTGTAGGGATGAAAAATCTGAAAACAGGGCTAATGGAAAATTTTGATGAACATAGGGCTAATGAAGGGTGAGGGATGAAGCTGAACGTGATGGTGAAGTTCTTCTTGACTGTGCTACCTAAAACAACAAGAAAATACATGTTCATGCAATAAATATGGACAAATTCATGATAAAGACAATGGACAAGATGACTTGAATTTGGAAATCAAATCTAATTTAACCTACAAACAAATATCTAACGCAACATTCTAAACATATCCATGGAAATACAAAAACCTAACTTATCCATTCTAAGAAATCATAAAGTAAAAATCAATTTTGGCCTGTGGGGAAGGTCTTCCCTCCTCAAGCTCCAATGAAAGAGATGAGAGGGGGAGGCTTTACTCACAAATTTTTGAATTTATAACCTATTCTACCAACATGTAAGAAAGATAAATATAAAACAAAAGAAAATTGGAAGCAAACTAAAAAGAGTGAATGAAAATTCAAGCAAACTAGCCAAATACTCATAAGAAAAACTAGCTAAAATGACATGTGTTAGGGCCTAAATCTACCTCAGGCTGAAAAACGTAGAATCTAGGGTAACATCAAACCACGCTTGACATGGTACCTAGCCCTACCAGATCGGGAGAGGGCTCTCTCCTTGTCAATCTCAGCAAAAAAATGAACAATGAGGCTTGAGATGACTTGATGTGAAGACTGATTTTAGGCTAGCTATGTGTGCAAACGAGTTTGATTGAATTTAAGGATGTTTTGTTGGCTCAAATGGAAAGGCAGATTTTGGGTCTGGGGAATGAGGCTCAGTTTTGTAGAGATCTCAATGGGGCAAGGCAGGCAATTGATTTAACACTTCAAATTGAATGAAATGGAGAGATTTAGATAGGTGAGGAGTTGAAGAGGGAAAAAAAAATTCAGGGATCCTCTTCAAACAGCTGAAAACATAGATAAATAAACAAATCCTAGGTAGAGCACTGCAATTTCAGTGGATTCTACCTTTATCCTTGTTTGTTTAAGTTAAGAAGAAATAAGAGAGAAAATGGCATACATAAAACACAAGTAAACTGACATTTACAGAGAGAAACACAATATCAAAGAAAGATGCCACATGAATCCCATAGAGTTCTGCAAACCATGGTCTATTCCTTTGCCAAACTGCAGAGATGAATGTACAATAATGCTCAAAGCATTCCCAAAATTCCAACCTCTGCTAATGACTGAAAAAACATAAGATATAGGCAAAAAACAACTCATCCTAGCCTCTAGGGGTCGAGCTCATGAGTTTAGGAGCTGTTCCAAAAAAATCTAAACTGAGAACTAAAAATTAGGCAGTGGAACAACTTGCCTCTAAAAATTAGGAAACTGATTCATTCAGTTGCAAACTACCTTTTGATGGATGAATCTACCTCTATGAGTGAAAATTTAGCATAATTACATCAAAATCCATCATTTCACACTAAATTACATCATGATTTTGACAACTAGAAGGAGAAAAGTCCAACTGTGAAAAAAACTAGGTGAAAAATAGAGTTTTTGACAAAAAATGAGCAAAATTCCTCCAATGCGCCGCGCCTGATTTCCCTATGTGTAGCGCCTGTTTGCAGCTGATTTTGGAGGCCTTCCTGGTATCCAAATTTTCTCTAAGTGAGATTTTTGGAAAGGTCTTCCTGTCTACTTTCCAGAACAAGTGGAATTTTTTAATTTGGCCTCCATTTGCCCCTCCAAAACTGAGTTCTCCCAAAACTGCTTCCTGTGTGTCAAAAAAGGGTCAGAAAGGTCATTTTTGGGGTGTTTTTGACCTTTTTGGAAGCCCAAAACCTGACAAAATTTCTTGAAAATTGGTAGGCATGCATATTCTTCCATGAAAAATCCAAAATTGCTGAATTTTCATCAAAAGGAGTCCACTGTCAAAAGCGAGCGCCAGGTGGCGCAGCGGATTGGGCAGAAAAGTCTGTTTTTTGAGCCAAAAATTTCAAAATTGCAAAAAGTGTCCCAAAGTTTTTGAAATTTGGGCTGAGTGTCCTCCCTTAAGAGCTATGTTGGGCCAAGGAAGCCTCAACCAAGATTTGAAGTCTATCATGCTCTTTTCGCCTCTTTGATACCTTCTTTAATTTGGCCTTCAAGTTCCTGATTCTTGCTTTGCACACATTGTTTCTTGTCCAGTAATGGTTGGCCATGTGCCTCAACATTTTTTTCTCTTTGTTGGCCTTCTCCAACATCCTTTCCCAAGTGAAATTTTGTTCTCTCAAGTCAATATTACCGATCATGTTCAATCTCTTGCTCATACCCATGATCACTGTCTCTTTCCATTGTTTTCCTTTGGTTTTGAAAAATGTGGTTGTACATGGATGGTTTTGTGGATAACAATGTGAAAATATGACGGAGGAATGAAATGGGTAGAGTGTATGGAAGAGAGTGTAAAAATGTATGTGTGAACAGACTTTAGGGATGGGAGTAAGAGTTTTAGGGATGTGACTAGGGTTTGGGGATTTTGTAGTTAGGATTTGGGAAAATGGGAATTGGGTGTAGAGGTGAATGAATTTAGGGATATGGGGGATAGTAAAATGGTTTAATGAAACTAGAAAAGAAGTGAGGGTATAAATGGTGAGGGAGTGATGGCCACAAAAACCAATTTACAAACTCTAAGCAATCATGTCTTGAGCGAAAATTGCAAGGAAGTAGGGTTTGAAATTTTTTACTATATCATCATAAACATCTTAAGACACACTTTCATTGGCGTTTGAAGAGTTTTTGACTTACTTTGGACCGGAGGAAACCAAGAAAATTGAAGATTTGGATGAATTTGTGGTGAAAATGGCTTGTAGTTCTATACGCCGCGCCATAAACCCAACGCGTCGTGCCTGTGATATGCGTCACGCCAGTGTATTTTTTACACTGTGGAGGCTGGCCCAATGCGCCGCGCCTCTCGCCAAATGTGACGCGCCTTTTAACTTTGCCCAATTTTCATTCAAACTTACTCCTTATCTCCAACACGACCCTCTCCTGCTCATTTTTTCTCCTTTGAATGCAAATAAGCTTTTTGAACATGACCAATGAGTTTATATACATATAAACCCACCTTTATAATGTTTACCTTGTAACTTACTTTTTCAACTCTGTTTTTGGGCAGTTTACTTCATTTGTGCCTTTGATGAACTGAATGACTTGATTTTTGTTTGCCTTGTAGGGGATGGAGTTGCTGAAGCTTGACAAGGTGACCAGGGTTGCCATTGAAGTTATTTACATCTGAGAGAACTTGAAATTACATCAAATTTATACATAAAAATATAAAATACTCTGTTTTTCCTCAAAATAGATTTTTGAGGAAAAATTCATTTCTGGGCATATGATGATGGAATTTATCTGGTATTGGAAATTTATTCAACCTCCTCATGCACCTGCTGACCGTTATTGGACATTTTGAAGACCTTTTTGATGAAACCCTAGACCTAATTAAACTGAAACCCTAGAAATGACTCTTACAAATTTAAAGACAAAAAGTGACTGCAGATGATCTTGATGAATGGAAATGGGCCACTACCATACAACAGGACATGAGGGAAAATGTACAACAGGCCACTACCGTCAAATGATCCATGCTCCTAATGGAATGCAGCTGACTGAGCGAGACACCTAATATGCAATGCAACAAGAGAATTTGATCACTGATGGAGGGATGAAGATACCGACACTAACATTGGCTCCAATGGGGATGGTAGCTCCTTGGAGGTGCCAAGAACTACAGATCTCTGGGAAAGTAGGCAGTGCCTTCTTCCATTGGGCTATGGAGTCAATAACTTCGACAAACCAAAACCAAATTCTGGCACTACTACATTTGGCGGAAATTCCAACACTTGGTTCCGACGCTTTTGACCAAATGTTAGAAATTTCCCCAAATTTTTTCCATCCCGCCCGAAACCATCGCTATACCAACGTTTATAGAAAAGTGTCGCAATATCGACACTTATAAAAGTGTCGCAATTGCGACGTTTGGAGGAAGACGTCGCAATTGCGACACTATGGCCCAACGCGTCGCTATTGCGGCGACTGCCTCTAACGTCGCAAGTGCGACACAATGTCTAAGTGTCGTAATTGCGACGTTTGGAGGCCTTCGTCTGCCGTCGGTATAACGACACTTATATGTGCGCTAAATACAAATACGAAACTTATATGCACGCTACATAAAAATGATTTTATTGTTTCGTATCCATCGCAATAGCTACATTAACGTCTGATATCACGCGCACATTCGCCCTCTGCTCTTGCAGAATAGCATTCGCCCTCAGCTCTTGCAGAACAGCATTTTCCCTCAGCATTCGCCCTCAGCATTCACCCTCAGCTCTTGCAGAACAACATTCGCCCTCAGCTCTTGCAAAATGGTAAGTTCTTACTGCAGGCCCTTCCTCCTATAGTAGGGTTGACTCTATTTTGGTTTTTTTGGTCAATTCCATTGGATTGTGTTAGGCTGTAGGGTTCTCTCTAGATGTTAAGAATCAAGATTCAATACCCTCTATTATCTTCATCACCCAATACAAGATTTAAATTTTTCCCAAAGAAACGCTTATTAATTTGGTAGCCATTATTTCTCCTTGCTTTAAAAACCCTACATTTAAATGAAAACAAGCATTGCATTTCAACTACAAAAATCTATTAGTGTTCAAATGTACATGTGTGCTACATTAACGTCTGATATCACGCGCGCATTCACCCTCCGCTCTTGCAGAACACCATTCGCCCTCAGCATTCGCCCTCAGCTCTTGCAGAACAGCATTCGCCTTCAGCATTCGCCCTGAGCTCTTGCAGAACAGCATTCGCCCTCAGCATTCGCCTTGAGCTCTTGCAGAACAGCATTCACCCTGGATTCCCCCTCAGCTCTTTCAGAACAGCATTCGCCCTGCATTCGCCCTCAGCTCTTGCAGAACAGCCTTTGCCCTCAGCATTCGCCCTCAGCGTTCGCCCTCAGCTCTTGCAGAACAACATTCGCCCTCAGCTCTTGCAAAATGGTAAGTTCTTACTGCAGACCCTTCCTCCTATAGTAGGGTTGACTCTATTTGGGTTTTTTTGGTCAATTCTATTGGATTGTGTTAGGCTGTATGGTTCTCTCTAGATGTCAAGAATCAAGATTCAATACCCTCTATTATATTCATCACCCAATACAAGATTTAAAATTTTCCCAAAGAAACGCTTATTAATTTGGCAGCCATTATTTCTCCCTGCTTTAAAAACCCTACATTTAAATGAAAGCAAGCATTGCATTTCAACTACAAAAATCTATTAGTGTTCAAATGTACATGTGTGCATCACTTGTGTAGGGTATTCCTTTTCCACTTTCACATTATCCAAGAATGTGTGCAGTATAGTTCATTTTTTTGTGATTTAGATTATCTTGAAAAAGGAAAGGTAAATTATTTCCCATGGAAAAAGAAGGTTTTCCCTTTTTACTACTGGAAATGGTACAACAAAGTTCCATTTCTACCCGAAACTCCTATGAAACAGGAACCAAATAAAGGCCATGTCCTCAATGGACATCATTTGGCTTTGAAAATGGCCATTGCACCGTATTGTTTCTTATATTACATCACGATAGTTTCTTAGGTCATTTCTTGTTTCTTGAGATGAAAAACAACCAAAGAAATTGTGAAGATCCTTTCAAGAAATAAATGACCATTTCTCAATCATATCTCAACTATTTTTTATTTGATTCAGTGGTTGCTTACTTTGAGAGAAATTTGACACTTTTATAAGGAATATAACATAAAAACACAAAATGGGAAGGAATTGATGAGGTAGATGTCCTTTAGTAGTTGTCAATTAAGAATTGATAATACACGATGCATGTTCTATACTACAAACTAGATTCCTTCCTGGAGTTAGGACACAGAGTATTGAATCAAAGTTGTAGTTTCTAAATTCTTGTATTGGTTCATCAATCTTGAAATTCAGACATTGCATGTCTTCATTGCTTCATGTTTGAATAATTTGCATCATATCGTACAATAGGAAATTATGAATTATGATTATTATTACTTTATGGATCTGTTAAGTTACTTTTAAGTTTGCATGGTTTAGTGTGAAATTATTCTAGTCCCCAAACACATATAATCAAGGAATTATAACGTGATTTCAAACATTAAATATCAACAAAATCGTTTAAAGGATATTGAAAGGAAAAAGGTAATGGAAGATAGAAAGTGCCTTACTTAAATTCTCTAAGGATTTTTCAATAGTTGCTCCAAAAGCTTCACTTCAAGGCCCTTCAAGATCGTCTCCAACAATGCTATACCATCGGCTTCAACAATGTTGCTCCAAAAATGTCCTCAAGGTCTTCACAACAAGTTTACTAGAATTTTCTCCAACAATATATTCAATAAGGTCTTCATTGTCAACTCGTCTCTTGTTTGGGTGCCTTAATGTGCAATGACATGTTTCCAGGACTGAATTCAATGCAAGGCATATTTGAAACTCTAACTTTGTCTTCCGGTGTCTTATTAGAAATTATTTTAGTTTTCATTTTGTGTTTTCAAGTTAGATATTTTTTTCAAGTTTTTACATTTATAATTTTATTGCAATGTGGCAGACTAATCAGGGCAGTACAGGAACAACCCCGAGACGGGATGATCGCGGAAAGAGGCCAGCGGAAGAACATGTAAAGTGCCAGCATTGCTCTATCTTCAGGTATTTTAGTTATTTACATAATTGAAATAATATTAATTTTATTCAAATATGCAGACACCTAGCCATGGTACGCCTGATGATTCCCTCTTTGAGGAAGAGCTTTCTTCATCCCTATCTCCAGTGTTCTTGTTGTGAAAAAAGGCACAAGATGCAAGGTCGGAATTTAATACTTTGATAGACGCGCCTCAAACACCTGAAACATAAGAGAGGATAAAACAACTTATGAGCCAACTAGAAACATATCAGGTAATAATAAAAAGTCAAAAGGATATTTTTTTTGTTCTGCATGAGATGAATTGTGATAGTTTGATTTTTAATTTTTACATTGACTAAACTAACAAAAAGTTCTTTTGTATGTAGCGTTTTCTGGCATTTGCTGAACCCGGTGTTGGTGGTAGTGGGACACAAGGGCAATAGATTGCCCAACAACCCTCTCGTACACCTTCTACTCCTTTAGGTGCCAGCCAAGAAACACACCCTGCCCAAGCAGACACCCAGCCAACCGCTGAACGTGTTGGCAATGATGAGGCTGATATGGCCAACTACATTATTGTGTTTCTTGGAGCTACACGTGTCAGCTCCACAGGGACCATTAATGGCACGTTGTTGGTGAACGATGAGGGTGTCCCTATAAAGCATGTACAACTCCCAGGTAGATTTTAATATTTTAACTATTTCATGTACTTTATCTAAAACATATTTATCATGATTTTTATTTTTAAATTAATGATAATATCTTCTTCTTCTTCTTTTTTTTTTTTTTTTTTTTTTCTATGTAGGAAACAATGAGTTCTACAGGTTTCTGGAGAGCCATGCGTTGGTAATTTTTGGCCCAACCATATGCACAGGGTGGAATTCCCAGAATTCCAACCTGAAAAAAGAACTTCTAGATTATCTAGAAGCCCTTTTTGGGGTCGGCACATTTGACAAAACAGCGGTGGCTCGGGTAGCCGACAAATATTTGAAATATACCAGGGACACCTATAGGACGCAATTGCAATTTAACCCTAGATATGAGCGTCCTCTCACAGTTCCAGAGAGTGAGTGGAGAGCACTCATCCATGACGGAAAAGAGAAAAGAGCAAAGAAAGAAGGAAAAATGCCAACTGGACCCGCAAGGTAAATTACAACTTTAATTCAATAGCTTGAATTTTCTCTATGTCTAAAATAAAAGTGTGCTACGTCATATCTGACTTTAATCTTTTGATGCTAGGTTGCTTGACACCTCAAGGCAACCAAAGCTAGGATTGAAAAAAAGGGCCATCACAAGCTAGGCCAGGGCGGCTACTTGAAATTGGCCGCAAGAATTGTAATTAAGTAGCTAAACATCTTATAATTAATTGTATCGCCTTCCAACGTTTTTGTAATCCTATAAAATATGATTAAAAATAAACAATCATATGTAATGTAGGGTGATGACTTCGGAACAGAAACTATAGAGGAAGATAAAAATATCGCTTTCCATTTCGGCTATCAAGCCATAGTTGAACGTCGTAGAAGCTTGGGGCAGGTCCCAAGATCCAGAATGCCTAATAAGGTAAAACATTAACCTTTCAATATGTTTGTTTTCGTCCATAAATTTAATGTCTAACAACTTTGTTTAAATCAGGGGAGCAGCACTACCGACGAGGCAAATAACCCAGTTTTAGAGCCAGATGTAGATGATCCTCACATGCAACCTAATCATTGTAGTGGGGACCAGGCCGACAATGCTACTATCAGTGAGGGCCGTGATGGTAATTAATTTCCACTTATAATTTTTTCTAATTATACCTTGATGGTTGTCCTTATAACGTTTTTTGTTTAAATGACAGAGAATGTTTCCCTTGAGGATCTTACCACCAGAGAGGAAGACAGGGCAACAGTCCCAAGGACGACAATTGGTGCACCAGGTAAATAATCTCATTGCAATTTTTTTTATTAAAATTACCAAACTAGTTCAATGATATTTAAAAACTGACAATTAAAATTTAATATTATCTGTTTTTGTAGCGTGTCTCCAGATCCTTGGATGAACCCGGTATGGCAACCCTACCTGCTCGTCCGCCCGGTCTGGGTCGAAAGGCACGAAATAGGAGCAGAGCACGATGATATTGATGATGTAATTAGGAGCTTTAGAAATAGGAAGAAGAAAAAGAAATTTTGATAATGTAAAATATTGTATTATAATAAGACAAACGTTACCATACTTGGAACGTTTTTTGCGTTATATAAAAAACTCATTTATCATACTATTTTTATGTCAAGCATTAATTGCAATGTTTCCTTGTGTACTCTTTGTTGAATTGTTTTTTTATTAGTTATTGAATATTTTTTTTTATGCTCATGAAAGTAAAAAATGAAATATAGATTGGGTATTGGGGAATTGAGAGTGATGTGAGGGGGGGGAAGGGGCCATAAGAGCTTCCACCTTCACGTGGTTGGCCCTGTTTAGTAGAGAATAATTTATTGGAGCGATTTAATCTTGGAGCAAACCTCCCTCGATCCAGCGTAGCAACAAAAAAGTCACTGTTGACTTAGTTGCTACTCTTTCAGGTCATGGGAGGCTTGTTCCAAGTTCATGCGACTTCAATAAATTGTTCTTGAAACGAAGAGGAGCTTATTCAGGTATGTTTTGACATTTTCAACATATGTTCTAACATTATCATAAGAATGCATCTTAGAGTAAAAATACTACATCAATTACTTGTATTTATTGTATAGATAATGATGGATTTTGATTGACTTGGCAGTGCAGGTACAAATCCTCTTGCATCATGAGCAATACAACTTGTCAACCAGGGTCATGTCCAGGATATTTTTGCTTGTGCGCTTGACCAAGTTCGTAATGTCACATTTTGTAAGTTCCTTTACAGTTCATAATTCAATATTAAAGTAATGCATAAATCTTTTCACAACAATAAAAGGAAAGGGTTATGGCTGAGTCAAATTTTATTGTTATTGACAGTGTAATGAAATGTATCTCAATGCTATGGTTTTGGCCTTTTTATTGGTTGAATTAGAGGACCCGGTTGAAAATATTGGGGCCAAGTAGGCTGGTTTTCCTTTTTGCTGATGGTTTGGTGTATCTAATTGAATTAGTTGCCTAAGGTATTTTTGGTTGCAAACTCCTTTTCATTTTTCATACGGTATTGGCCTTGTGGAATACATTTGATTGTGTGGTCTTGTTAGATCTACAACATTTGTAGTTGTTTAGTCTTATGGCCGAGGTGCACTTTTATTATGGAAATAGTTGATGCAATGTTGTCATTTAATCCTTACTGCAGGGTAGCATGTTGAGAAGTTTCTTGTGAAACATTTGGTATTCAAAATGACACTTGATCCTATACAACATCATGCACTTGACTTCAAAATTCATATTCAAAGTGTGCCGGACAATTTTTGCAAAATTTAAAATAATTATGTTGTTTTAAACCATTATCTTTTTCATGTATTGGATGCTGAAAATGTGAAAAAGACTTTGGTATGAAACC